>VZTA01005155.1:22642-34672 GCA_013398855.1 Mohoua ochrocephala | reverse complement strand
GACGCGGGCGGGGAAGCGGCCGGAGCTCCGCGGACCCTCCGCCCCTGCCCTGCCCCAGCGGAGCCGGGTGAAGCGTCCCGGCCGCCCCGGGGCACACCCCGACCGGCTGCCGAGAAGCCGGTTCCCGCGGGGGTGTCGGGCCGAGCTCGGCCGCGCTGAGCCTTCGGGGGATGCAGCTGCGCCCCGGGATGCTCGCGTCCTTCCAGCTGGAGATGGCACAGACACCATCTCCGCAGCCCTCCTGGAGCCCAGGGGAAAGCCCGCTCATCCCGCCCCCCTCCCGGGGTGTACATGGAGGGGCAGGAAGTTGCTCCGAAATTAAGATCTCTCACAGAGCTGTGACAGCTGCCAGGCAAACACCTTTGCCCTGGTGCGAGGGAGGTATCAGGGATTATCTTCCAAGGGGCAGGTCTACCCAATTTCGCAGTCAGTTGCCCAGCTGCTGTAATTCAGATTAATTTCATTACAGGTGATGGAATCGCAATCATTTAAATTACCCAGAGATCTAGCCTGTCGTTTTTGGCATCAGTCCTCTTTATGCCAAACAAACCTGGGAAAAAATATTAATAAAATATAAACATGCTACAAATTTGGGGCAAATAAAGGGATAATGTGTAGACCAACTGGAGGAAACAACTGTTACAGTGTTCTTAAGAGAACTTACCAGTTACTAATTTTCTCTCCCTCCCCACGGCAAAGTGGTCAGATAGAAGCACTTTTCTTAATAAGTGAACATACATCCTCATTCCTGTATGTCTTATGTTGAAACTGCTATAATTTCTTTAGCCAGTCTAGGCTTTACATTTATGAGATGCTTTGATTTTTGCCTACCTGCTAAAAAGGATTAGCTGTGTGACTGTGGGGTTTTTAAGCCATGCCTACTTACTTTTGCTTATTCTGCTTTTACTGACCAGATTTGTGGTTTTGCAGCTGTACCCAGTGATATGTAATTTCAATTCAGAATCAGATATGCTCCAGATATTAAAGTACTGGAGATACCCAAAGAGAGGGGATATTAAATGGTTAGGTAAAAGAAGTCTTAAAAGTGACTTCGTAATGTTAATATGGGATGGGATTCAGGGCTCTGTGCAACACTATATGAGAGATGGGATTGTTGCACTTGGATAATTGTATGGCACTATTTTTCTGTGGCATGTGCAGCCTTTGTCTCAGATTCCAATTTTCTGCCTGGATTCCCATCTCACTCTCAGAGTTGGGAAAAATATACTCACTGAATCAAAGTGCTTCTCTGACATACTGCAAAGCGAGTAGGTTTCTTCTGAGTGCTTGGTATGAAAGTGTAAAAAGAACAAAAATTTTCTTTGTATGGATACTGCTTGCAAATTCCCATGTGCAATATGTTACATCCTTTTGAAGTGGCAGATGCCATTTCAGAAAGAGAAAAGAAGAATTTTGTATCAAAGAGTTTAAACCATAAGGATCTGGACCTGTAAAAATATCCTGAGTTTGTGTACTCTCACCTTATGAATTGTTTTACTGTCCACAGAATAACAAAACACCTAAAAGCTTAAACTCAGTTATTGATTTACAGCAGCGCTTCTGCTACCAAAACCTAGCAGTTAAAGCACTTAAAACAATTACTTCTGAATTTTACCAAAATTCTGCTGTATTTTAATTATTTTCAAGTACTAGTGAAATGTAGGTCTTTCTGGTATTCAAAACAAGTGTCAATAGTTTCTAAAAGTAAGCAGAGAAGTTAGGACAGAAAACAGTCTCAATAATAGGGTGAAAATGCAACTGGGATTTTAGGCTTCGTTAATAACATGCTCTATAAAAAGAGAAGCTTCCTCTCTTCACAGATGTTTTCTACAGTTCCTTGAAACACATACCTACATCCCCACATATTTCAGTGGGTGTATTTCTAGCTAGCAGCAGTCAGACAGACAGGAGACTCTCCTCAAAGTGTCACCAGCCAAATGTCACTGATGGCAATGTGTTACTTTTGTACGTTGAACATAGCTTTGCTCAACGAGGCACCAAATTCATCTGGTCCAGCACTGGTTTGGGCCTGGTGCCAGACCTAACAACTCTCACTCAGCCAGGGATGTGCATTATCCCACTAATATCCATCTTCCATTCACTGCTTGCTTAAAGGGTCATGTCTGTTTCACAGCAATCTTTCCCTGATAATCAGGTGCAACAGGACTGGAGGGTACTGCATGTTGTTTCAGATCCTTGGGAGAATTTAGGACAATGGTGATCTGAACAGGTTCAAAGTATGTAGAAGGGCTCCTGAGGTAAGCCTTTAAAGATGCCAGTTTGTGAAGTCCTCAGCAGTCTGAGCTCCCACTGACCTCAGACAAGGTCTGAGGCAGAGCACAGTGTGTTTTGTTATTACTGCCGACGTCTCCTTGGATGAACGCGCTCTGAACTGCAGCATACAATTTAAGTCACCTCTTGTTAAAGTCAAATGGCTCATGATAGTCTGTAATGCAATATAAATAATAACAGAGAGTATGTGAAAATATTTGGGAAAACATTAGGAGCCTGTAATTTGCTCTCTAGCACTCAGATGTATTGGCCTGTTGCAAGATAATTTCCCCAAATCACTGAGTCGTCTGTAGCAAGAGGTCTCCGCAGTAGTAAGTATGGGCATGAAGAATGTCAAATTGCTCGATAGGAAGGAATATGGAATACTTTACTCTCTAGGTAGTGCATGTATGTGGACGACATACATTGTCTGGTGTTTGTATTTCACTTTAGAGCATCTGAGGACACCTTTAATTACAATGAGGTTGTTCATTAGCCTTCCTGAGAGTGTGACAACATGCTCACCATGGTTGGTCTCCAGAGGTTCTGAAGTTCAGACACTTGCATTAGGATACAGAGGGGGACAACACATTAAAGTTTCTTACCCACTTCTGTGCTAGAGTAAGACACTCCCAAGAGTAAGAATGTTAGCCTTGCACACAAGCCAAAAACCAGAGCCAATAATGACTGTACTGACATCAGGGTAACTCAACCTTTCTAGTCTCCCGCAGTATGAAAGCTGCTTAATATTGCAGGAGAAAATTAGAGCCTGTTTTATTTGTTTCCTTGCTAGCCTTCCCCAGGTATATATATACACATTATCCTGCCTATGTTCCTCATTTGGTCTTCAGGCTAACAATATTTTGTAAGTTCACATGAGGTGAAATGTTTGTCACAGAACAGAGTTGTTTTTTGCTGAGCTGATCTTATTTTGGCGACAAATTGAGCAAGTGGTTGAAAGGATATGTCATGTCAGCTCCTAGCTGCTGCCCCCAATGTGTCACAGGTGTGCTGTGGGCTTGGTGTTCAGCTCCTCAACCTGCCTCCTTTTTGTCCTCTGGCAGTGTCTCCGTGTTTTGGGATGTTGAATCTCCATGACCAGGTGTGTGCTTTCTGGAGGTACCACAGGTGACCTCAATGGGACTGTTTGTGGTGATAAAGGTGGTACAAACTCATCCTACTTTTAAAACATGGAAGACTCCATAACTGAGAGCCATGTGTCTCAGTTACCTACTGAATCCTAGACAAGGCTTTATGAACCATAGAGAAGGACAACAAGGGAGGCTTATTCCTTGTCCTTAATACGTGCTGGCACACCAGTGCTTTGTTGCACCTCTTCACGAAGCATGAGGTCACTGTAGAAGCTACAAACAGGTACCATTTGGTGAACCACAGGTTTTGTTTCTGCTTATTGCCTTCCTTTATGACTTCTTTCTTCTAAATGAGCAAATGAGTATGCGTGCTCATTAAACAGAAATATTTGCTCTCATCATCTTCCAGACAGCTGTAACTAGGGCTCACTCTCCAGGTGCTTTCTTTCAGGCTACAGAGCCTGAAATATGTAGACAGAGCAGTGGCAATGTGATGAGTAGCTGTGTAGCCTGAAAAAGCTATTCTTCACGTTGCCACTGCTCTGCCTACATATTTATTCTAACCTATGCTAGATTTTTCCTCTTCACCCCATAGATGAGTCCACAACCTGGGTGCCCTAATCAAGGGAAATTGCCTGTACTGCATATCAAAAGTTAGTCTGCTTTCTCTAGGGTTGCAGTTCCACACCTTTCTCCCTCTCCTTTTCCTGACGTTTTTCTCAGGCTGGCACTGGCTTCTGCTTGACCATTCCCTGTGACAACTGAGCTTGATGAGCTGATGAAAAACTAGCTCACCAGTGACAGTGAGTAATTTTCTGCTGGTTTTGTGATTGGTACAGAGGAGGCTGAGGGGGCAGCCCATGGTTGGAGCCACAGAGCTTTAGTCCCCTGGATCTTCAGTTGAGCAGCACTGGCTGCTCACAGACCTTTGCTTTCCCTTGGCAAGTGTCCCTGCTCTACCTCCTCTTCAAACCTTGCGGGTTTTGGAGCACCTCAGTTGTAGGACTGTTTTCTTTCACCAGGATTGAAAAGGTGTTTCACGGTGTAACTTCTGCCTGGTCGGTGTCTGAATCACAGCACACTGTCAATGAGATGGTAAACCAACCAGCTTAAGACATCCTGATCACAGGAAAGCCTGACCTGGATGATTAGATTTTGCCTGTGTTAGAGGCAGTTGAGCAGCAGGTCTTAGATGGAAACCATGAAGCAACCTGAGCTATAGATACAGCCACTCAGTGAGGAAAAGTAAACTATTCCCTGATGCACAGGTGCTAGAGATGCAGATGAAAATAGGAGCTCAGGAAAAACTCCCCACCCAGGTGGGTGCACAAAATGCGAGTTTTGCATGGATTGCTTTTTTTTTAACGGCAGCATTTTAAGGTCTAATCAGACTCCATCAGCACACGAGAATCCAAGGCTGTCCTAGTATCATGTTCCTGGAGTTGAACGGGGCACTGTGTGTGGATGGGTACAGAGGTACACATACGATTACAAGAAATTACAGAATTATGGCCTAGAAAATAAATGCATTAGGTTTTCACTCTCCCTGGCATCATGAAGGAGATGGAGTAAGTTAGCCGGTAGGAAGGCAAAATTTGCTTCAGTTCTCATAAACTCATTAAGATTCTTGTCCATGATAAGCAGACCTGTGTATCTAGGAGACATCCTATGGACTGCAGCAGCCCACAATGGGAATGTGAGTGCAGATCTGGCAGAATCAGAAGGCATAATCCTAGTGACCAATAACAACATGGGAGTCAAAACAAATGCAACTTGTGACCTTTAGATGTGAAGTTATTTTCACAACACATTTGTGACAGTTGAAAGAATTTAATTTTTCTTTGCAAGTGCAATACTGTCATCATATGAATTGTTAAAAAGCAACATATACAGAAGAACAGACATCTGTTTTTAGTTGAACCCACCTCGTCAAGCATGTATCAAGTATCTTTTGCAAATTGTACCTTAACTTTAAGTCATTTCTCTAGGCTGTAGCCATAGCTATTCCCTATGAATAAATTCATGTGTTGCCAAGCATGCCATCATTGTTTCTGGTCATGAAGAAAAGGCCATTGAAGGGTGTCACAGACAAAGTTGCCTCAGGGAAAATCACGTTGTCCTGGTTCCAGGCAGGACAGGGCTGATTTTTGCAGTAGCCAGGAGAGATCATGGTTTGGGCGTGGAGGTTATTCCATAGCACCTCACGTCATTTTCTGGGGACAGGGGAAGGGGGCCATGTGGTGGGGTATTGTCAGGGGTTTCTCTGTGGTGAGCACTCGCGTGTGAATCGTTCACCTCTTGGACACTTTGCTATTAATATTGTTGCTGTTACTGTTCAGTTTTTTATTTCATTGCTGTTTTCAGTAATTGCTCTTATCTGAACCCATGATTTTCACCTTTTGAGCCTCCAATTCTCCTCTCCATCTGCCTTCAGGGGAAGGGAAGGGGTACTGGGAAGTGAGCATGTGGCATGTGGTTTGGAGTGTTTCCTTGGGAACACTAAATTGGGGAACCATTCCTAAACCACAGCACACATCCAGTCAGGAGTTACACTTCGTCCTGCCTCTAGCCCTGTTACTACACCTTCATTTCACCTCTTGGCTGGCCAAGCCATCGCAATCTCCTTCTCTCCTTCCTCTTTGAACTCCTCCCCACCCATACTGGCTGCTGTAGAGAGAAGTGAGATTTCTCCTCCTGGTGCATGTTAAAGGTCAAAAAAATATTGATCGAATTTGGCAGGAAAAAACAGCCATCCTCCTTTTATCCCCTTGCAGGAAGACAACATTGTGACCTTCAAAGTGTAATGAATGAAATGAAATTTATCACAATGATTTCTCCTAAAAGTATTGCACTCCTTCGTGGGCTCTTGTTTCATCTGGCCACGTCTGGCCCTTGGTTGAGAGATGCCCCAGCTATTCATGGATAATAGAACCTACTTAGAAAGGAAATATTAATGCAGTTAGAAGGATAAAGATAATAATGATTTACTTACATGTGTGAAGATGCGACTTGGAGATTAGAAGAAAAAAGGATGATCAAAGGGGAATTTAGAATATACAAATATAATTTATACTAGCACGTTTTTGGAGAGTAATACTGGAAATTCTTGCCAAGTTTGTAGCCTTTAAATTAGAAACTTACTTCATAAAATGTTCCAGTCCTCTTCTAGTCCTGGTTTAGAACCAGAAAAAAAGGAAGCTTTAATGATTTTCTTAGTTGCTTCTTTCCTTCCTAGGAAATGAAAGAGGACTCCCTGGCTGCTTTCTAAATTGTATAGAGAGACAAAACTCCCCAGAATATTTCAGATTTTAGTTGCTAGCTAGTTAGTTAGACTTCCACTGTTTCAGACATTATATCTAGGCATTAAAGCCTACTAAAAATATGCTGTTTTACTAAAATAGTTTCAAACACAGCATGCGAGCAACCTCATTATGTTTGAAGCATTGCCATACCATAATATCCTGTAGAGAGTTTACATAAAGATGGTGCAGTCAGAATTTCCTACTTTTTCTGTCTTTAACCACATATTTATGATTAAAATGAAGTGCACCACTCCCCAGCACATCGCTTTACATCACAGTGTTTCTGAGAATTTATGTCTGTGTCATTCTTTTGAGTGCATTTTCAATTTCACCATTCAAAAATTTGCTGCTGATTGCTTTTAGGAAACTGTTCTGTTTTGCTTCTACCCTTTCTTTTTTAACAACCAAGGCTTTAATCATTAGTCACCTTGGGTACTCCTCCAGATATCTTACTGAGATCAGTGGAACTATTCATAGCCAAGGTATAAATAAGTACGATGCAATTTGACCTTCAGTCATCTCAAAAAAATATTCTCCAATCTAATTATATAGAGAAAATCGTGCTGTAAATTCAAGAGCAAAAATACTTTAAAATTGCCTCTGAAAAACAGTATCTAGTGCTTGCAGCTGAAACTTAAACTTTTTTTTTTCCTTCTATAATAGTTATTGTCTATGTAGTTCTGTTTTGTGAAAATTTGATCCAAGTCATGTTTGCTGAAGCAGTGTATTTTTTGGCACTTATGCGTTGCTAGGAATTGCATGCTGCTGTTTTGACGTCTTTGCAGGCTGTAGATGCTGCTGTGTTTCTTGGGGCCTGGGAAGTCACCTAGAAATTTAAATCTGTTGCTGGGGATTCCCTTTACAAAAGCAAGTTGCTGAAGTAATTGATTTAGTACCTCCTGGATTGGCTTCAGCTCTGAAAATATTAAAAGTCTGCTTGCTTGCTTTTTTCCGTTTGAAATGCCAGGTGGGAGGTAAATATAATTGTGGATTGGCTTCCTTTGGCTATTAAGTTACCAGTGTTAATTAGTGTTGTCGTGATGTTTCCATCTTCAGAGCGTTGCAGAAATGCAGCACCACATTCTGTGCTCATTTACACTCAAGCCAGACTCACTAAAACACTGCTTGGATTGCTTGTGGGAGCAAATCAGTTCTGTATTCGGCCCGATACATCACTGATTGGTTCCAGAGCTTCGATTATAAGGTATCCTAACCCTCCTCCACACCCAGGCCAAGAAACTCTGAATCAAGAGGGAAAACTTAGAACCCTAAAGGATGAAAGAAGACAGAAAATGCTCAAGGAAAAAGTTTTTATTATGTGATTCTTTTCAGTGAATTTGAATTATACATATCCTTTTAAAACACTGAGAAAACAGCTTCTGTGAGATAGAGGAAATTGAAAAAATTAATAATGCTAGTTGATATTTAATCTAAATCCCTAATTTAAACAGAAGTGCTGGGTGAAACTCATTCCAGATATAATATGATATAACCTAATTTACTTCAAACACCTGCTTCTGTCAAAGCTGGTCTGTTTAAGGAGCAAAAATAACACAGTAAAGAAAACTTTTAGAACATATTGGGGATGTTAACAAAAGATATTATTATTGGAGTAAGCTTGTTCCTATTTAAGTCAAATACAAAAGCTTGTAACCTTACTGAATACAGAAGCTTGTAATTCTCTAAAGCTCAGATGAGATTACTATAAAATAACATGGAAACACTGCTATTCATAAGTCAGTAAAAGGAGAAAGGTGACAATTAATTTAGTATAGACAAATAACACTGAATGGAAAAAGTACTTGAAATTAAAAGGTGAAACAGAAGGGGGTTTGTCCAAAGGAGAAGAGAGGGGCTACAAAATATTTTTTAAAAGCTTCAGTATAGAATATATGCATGGAAAACAAGAATGGAAGAGGGTAAAATAAAGAGAAATAGGAATACACAGTCTGATTGTAAGACATCAGTGACTCTAGGAAATAAAACCTTTCCAGTCTCAGTGAAATGGCAAGTACAGACTTAATCCCATGGCATATTCAGCTGGGTGCTGAAGTATTTTCTTGGCTCTTAGGGATACTATTAACAGTTAAAAGCATACCTAAATGAAACCTATGCTAAATTTCTTCAGTGAAGAAGGATGGACTTGAATTTAAATTCCGCTATGAGTTTTTGATTAGGGTTATAAATTAACTAACTTCTAGACACACTGATAATGGATACTAAGAAAAAGGAGTAATTGAGTACAGATGGAGAAATTGCAATGAACACTTGTTAGCTGTGTTCTGCAGAGCGAGTAGCAAAACATCCACCCCTTTCAGTGAGCTTCAGGTCACAGCCTGTGTTTTGATGCAGAAGGCACACAGGTTCACGATGTGCTTATACTCTTTGCAAGTACATCTTGTGATCATGAAAGAGAAAAGATCTGTAACAAACCTTTACATGAAGGCACAAGAGCTGCAAGAACTTGAAACTGAAGGACTTCTTAAAATTGAAGAATTTAGGCAATTCAGGAAGTGAAAGTAGAGTTTGTTCTCCAGATAAAACATTTACCTCATTGTCTCCGTCCTCAAATTGTCGATACAAAGGATAAAAAACTAGCAGGAAATTACCAATAGTGAGAGAAGCCACTACAGTCTTGTGGTAGGAGGTTTAAAATGGAAAGAAGTAATTGTTTCTTCTCAGTTCATGATTACATTGCAGAACTCCTTGCCTTGTGCAGGTCAAAAGTTAAAAAAAAAAAAAAAAGATTAGACTAATGAAAATCAGAAAGTCCCAAAGCTGCTAATTCTGAGCAGCATTTACCTGGAAAGAGCTCCTGTACGTTTGCTCTGTTTCCCACTTGACCCCTCCTCACCTCTGTGAACGGAATGGTTTTATGAAGCAGCCCCCAAACTGCTGAAGTTACACATAAACTGAAACTTGGGCCAGCTTGTCTTAAAGCATTAACCTAACAGCTGTGGCATTTCAGGAGGTAAAAATGACAGCTCATTTGTCCCTTCTGTGGGACACTGAGGATTTGAGGCAGTCAGGGATTTGAGGCCTGCCACATCCCCTAGTGTAAAGCTACTAGACCCACGTGACCCACACGAAGGCTAACGACTGTTCAAAGTTTTATTTTTCAAGCTGTAGGTGATCTCTTGCTTCTTGATTACCAGCTGGAAGGATCATAAAACTTATATTGACACGATCCAAGCAGTTCAAAGGAAAAAAAATTAGGAAATGTGGATTTCGGAAGTAATATAATCTATACTAGATTTGAGCAAAGAAATATAGAGATAGTAGTTAGAGATTTTAGAATGGAAACGTTTTTGCAAAATCTGCATAACTTGATCAAAACTTAGTTGAGGGTAGATGTTTGGCCCTAAACTACCTGATTAGCAATGGTAAATTATGATTCTGGTCCTTGTCGCTTTCTCCTGTCTGGTCTTCTGTTTCTGAGAGACTTTTCTGATCAGCTCTTTTATTGTCTCCCTGGCAAGATAGGTGGCTGCTTGTGCCCATTTGTTCCATGCAGGAAATGAAAACAAATCACAAGAGGCTACAGAGGTAAGTGGTTCATGTTTTCACCCTGCTAAGATAAACATTAACTCTGAGCCCTCAAATGTTTTCAGGAGATCTGACTCAGAATTTATCAGGCACTTGAAATAAACTGTTAACTATTAACCAGCAGATGGAGGCTGGTTTGGTCACATTCTGAAATCAGTCACTGCTGAAGAATGAGATGATTCATGACCTTGACAAATCACGTTGCAGATGGCAGAAAAAAAAAATAGCCTCTTCTGAGAGCAGTAGATCAGTATCTACTCTTCGTGCATATTAATTGCATTAACATAACATAAGAACAAATGCAGAAGTAAAAGTTCACCAGGATCACTCAGGGACTAACAACCCAGCCTCTAGTTTTGACATCATTTATCTGTATTAGTAGAATTGGATTCTAGCCTTCTTTACAGTCCCCTTTCTGCAGAAAACATTGAGGCATTGAGGTGCTGGAGTGTCCAGAGAAGGGCAATGAAGCTGGTGAAGGGTCTAGAGAGTAAGTCATGTGGGGAACGGCTGAGGGAGCTGGGGGTGTTCAGCCTGCAGAAAAGGAGGCTCAGGGGAGACATTATCATTCCACAGCTACCTTAAAGGAGGTTGTGGCGAGGTGAAAGTTAGTCTCCCAAATAAGTGACAGGATGAGGGAAAATTGTCTCAAGTTGAGCCAGGGGAGGTTTTGATTGGACACTAAGAAAAATTTCTTCACCTCAAGTGTTGTCAGGCACTGGAACAGGCTGCCCAGGGAAGTGATTGAGTCACCATCCTTGGAGGTATTTAAAAGACATGGTTTAGCAATGGACTTGGCAGTGCTGGGTTAACAGTTGAACTCAATGATCTTAGAGGTCTTTTCCAACCTAAATAATTCTGTGATCTGAACTGAACTATGGGTACATGGTGTACCTTGTCCTAAAAGCAGCCTGTTGATTTCAGCCTGTGAGCCACACCTCCTCCTCAGTTCCCGAGTGAATGGTTTGGGCATACACTATATAGTCAATGAAAAGAGGTGTTTTTGAAGGCCTCCTGTAGGAGACCCTGTCGGGTCTAGGTGTCCCAAGGGTGAATGATTTCTCATTTATTAACAATAAAGTTCATCTACTATTGCATTACCCTTTCAGTTAAATCTGGTTAACATTCTCTGAATTTCTGCTTTGTCTGTTCTCGGCATGGATAAATGAAAGAACTTGAAGCGGAGGGATATCCTTTAGAAGACAGATATCCTTTGGGAAGATATCCTTGAAGAAACAACAATTTAACTTGGTGCTTAGTCTCTTACTACATTATTTGGGAATTTTGCAGACTTGTGTTGTGCCTGGAAATATGAACTACTCCAATTACAATAGGATGTTCAGGATGTGACTGCATTATAGGGCATGAGGGCATCTCTCTGTTGTCGAGTCTTAAAAGTGCTTACAAATGTGTGTCCCAATTTTATAGCTGAAGCACCATTCCTGTCATTTTGCTGTTTGTTTTCTCTGCATAAAAGAAAACTTGATGTCCAGACAGGAAGGAGCAGGTGCAATCTCAGGCTGGTGCCTTTATCTGGACAAGCAGGAAAATCAAGACTGCAGGCATGTATACAGTATATATGCCCCAACACTATTGGCACAGCCAGAAACTGGGGGGATTACTTCTGAAACAAGCTCTTGCAAAGAAAAAGAAGTGATTTCTCTCAGCTGTATTTTTTCTCGAAGTCTCTCCTGTTACGTGATATTAATGTTTACCTTACGAAGTCCGATAAAACATACGGGATGTCATGAGAATGCCGGGGATATGCCCGGTCCCGGAGAAGTTTGGAAAACTGGAAATCCGGTAAAATAATCTGTGAA
>VZTA01005155.1:0-22509 GCA_013398855.1 Mohoua ochrocephala | reverse complement strand
GTACGGCGGGAGGCAGCCCGGCTGCCCACGCGTCTCTCATCTTCCTCCTCACAGCATCATTTCTCAACACGGTACCGGGTCCCAAAAATGAAACCGCTTCTGAGCAATTCAGGCTGCACGTGGAATCTTGTCGGGGGATGGAGCACATTGGTCTTGCTGTCCCGCGAGAGCTGTCTGCTGTGCCTGAGAGCCTGTGTTCTTGAACTAACAGGCCCGTGAGGGAGCAGCAGTGACACAGACCACCCCAGCTGCTGATGGCAGGTTCAGGTCTTTCTGAAAACCTGGTGACTGCTAGCTGAAGTCCTGCAGCTAAGAGAAATGCGAGTGCCATGACCCAAGGAGGAAGGGGGACATCACTATAGGCTCAGGGGTCAAAGCATACACTTCCCATGGAAATTAAGTGTCTGTAGAAAGTGTACCTAATGGAAAACTTGTTTATAGTGGTTTAAGTTGCCACCCCATTACATTTAAGTAGTCTGTTGCAATGCTACCGGTAGCAGTACCTTTGGCAGAGCTCCCATCGCTGCATGGAGGCTGCCAGCCCCTCATGGACCTGCTGAGCCTCTGTGTGGCTTTGCAGAAGTGCCAGCCCCACTTCGTGGGGAAGGGACAAGTTCTGATAAATACTGACACATGCTTGTTATTATTATTGTTGTTTCCCAGCAGCTAATAAATTAATTACTGCAAAGAGTCGGGGAAGTCCCTTTGCTCTGAAGGCCCTGGAGATTGCCTGTTTTTAAGTATTTTCTCACTACTCTTTGCTCTCTAACTGCTTAACCTGAAAGCTCAAATACATGACAGTTGTGCAAGTGCAATAAGAAAGATTTTATTCAGTGGTGGATTCACAATCTTACGTTCTGAAGAAGCTAGCAAATGAAGGAACTGACTATCAGACTGAGCAGTTGCCTTTCCAACAGCCTTGCTTCTGGAGAGGGAGACCTAGAGCTGCCCAGAGTCTGTGTCCAGGGCTGCCACCGCTGCAGCTGCTCAGAGAGTTTCACACGAGGGGAGAGGTGTCACTGGCTGATGGGGCCCTGGTGCAGTTCAGTGCTGGTCTCCGTGATGCTGAGACGTGAACTGGGTGAGCAGGGGCTGCTCACATCCCTGGTGTGCAGTGGGAGGCTATAGAACTCTTCATTCCCCTCTCTCTAATTAAGCAAACAGCAGCATCTTGAAACGGCATGGTATTGTGGCAAGTAAGGACCAGCATTTTTCCTGTTTGGATAGAGTTCTGCTACCACCGCTCTGAAAATGAATGCTTCTACCCACAAATTAAACTGAAAGCTTATCACAGCAAGAAATACTTGACAAAGATGATTCAAACAGCAGAGATTACCTAGGCTGTCCACCCTCTGGAAAAGCTCTGCCGATAAGCTCTGTGAAGGTACTGTGGTGGAGATGGAGAGTCTTTTCCCCTAAATAGCCACAGCCTGAGTCCAAAAATAATTTGTATTGCAGTCATACTGCACTGAGATGCTGACATTTTTGGGATATTGCTGTTCATGTTCTCTGTCACTGCTGAAGTAATCAAGAATGTCCTGAGCCTAGAAAAGAAATGGTTTAGGGGCCACCACTGAAATTAAAGAGACGAAAGATAGTATACTATTTTTAGGCCATTCATAAAATGGTAAATTTATGCCTTCTTTTGTAGAATAATCTGGTTCCACTACTCAGAAAAGTACCATTAAGTCAGCAATACAAATGAGCTGCCTGGTAGAAATTACTTCCCGTGTTTTCTGAACCGGAAGAAGCACTGGCAGAGGGCAAGAGTCAGCTGATGGTAAGGAATTAGTCACAAACCCAACAGCCATGCAATGTGTGCAGGCGTCCAGAGCCTGTGGCCATAGCCCCCTGGTTGTCATGGCAGCCCAGAGGCTGCTGCTGCCTGGGGATTCACCAACCACTGTGAGACCCCTCTTCACGATCTGGAAATGGATGCCACGGGAAGAGTGCTGAGTGCAAGATCTCTTAGCTTTCAGCCAGCTTCATGTTTAATGTGCTGAAATAAGAGGGGTTTCCTCCTTCAGTCACTTTTTTCTTCCTGCTTTTACAGTAAATACTCTGTCATGGAGTACTCTTCCCAATGCTGCTTTATGTAAGGAAGCAAGAGAAATGTTATTGTATTCAGAAAATGTTCACATGTGCAGTCAGATGCTATTAAAATCATACTCACTTTCTGGAAGAACTTATTTGCTATCTGTTTCTGATGAGCATAGAGACTGACAGCATTCCTTAAAGACATGGAAACAAATAACCCCCTTCAAAGTGCATGTCATGTTCCCTGCTTCCACTCTCATAGCCATGCTGGCTCAGCATCTCTCTCTGCTCCCTCCTATGCGTGCATATACCTTGCTTAAGCCTGTTTTGAACAAAACCCGTGTCAGGTGTCCCGTTGTTTCCTGCTGGATAATTTTCAGGTTGTGTGTTATCACCTGTGCAGTGGGTGCTGCTGTGTGTGTTTTTTCCTCCTGTGCTTACACACGTGTATAAACTCTGCTGTTCCTCACCAGCAGCAGGTGACAGTCTTGGTGCAGCGGCTCTGTGTGCAGGCTGCCAGAACTGCCCATCCTGGGACTGTCTGGAAAATGGACACAGACCTCTGTCAGTCCTTCTTCTCCAGTCTGTCCTTTTCCCTGGGCACTGGTAAACCCCAGGAGGGTGGCATGGCTGCTGCAGAGCACAGCTCTGCTAGCTCTGCACACCTAATGCCAGCAGAGAGCCCCTTTGTGTGGAGGAAGTTCTCTGCTGGCCGTCTCCAAGATGTGCTGAAGCCCTTTTCTGGTGCCTGAGTTGAGCACAGTGGCCAGAGCAGAATGAAAACCCTGGAGGGTCCAGAGCAGTGTCCTGGTGGATGGATACTGCCTTGGCCACAAGAATCACAGAGGCCTTCACCTTGCAGGAGTGGAAACACCTGGTGGCGTTTCTGTGTCTTTGAGAAGAAGGATTCACCCCTCCATTCAGTGCACAGCCTGCAGGAGCAAGTGAGTGTGCTGGATTAGGCTGTCAGGAGTGAAGGTTGTCAAGTCAGCTTCCAATTACTTTGTCAGCCGTCAAACAACATTTTTCACCTCTATATCCCCTGCTTCCCAAATCATGATTTTTGTTGCTACACAACATTGGTATATCTATAATATCAAAATGTCTCTTCATTGTTTCCTCACATATCTCAGAAACTACCTTCTGACTGGGTTAAGCACTCTGGTAGCATGAAAAAATACAGCCACTGAAATGATAAGAAAATATACAAACCCCTCTAATTTAGTTGTGGTCTAAATATCCTACTGTCTTAACCCAAGTCTGGGTAGATGCCTTGAATTGCAAAGGTTGCAGTAAAGAAGGAGCAGCTGGGGGTCAAAAACAAGCTGAGGATTTCCTTTGATGCAAACTGTGATGCTGAGAGTTTTAGATGATTTGGGGTTTTCTACCCCATTTTTAAATAAGTCTAATGTTAATATGTGGATTCCTTATGGTATTTCAGTGGTTGCTCACAGTGAGTAAAAAGCTCTCCATAGCTGCTATGGAGCTCTGTGGAGCTGCTTCTGCCAGGGCACAGGAGCAGCACTGACACAGCCAGTCAAAAACTATTGCCTTTTCCTGGTCTTAAAATTGAGAGCCAGACACGGTGAAAGGGAAAGGGGTTTTTACCTGGGTATTTATTTAGGATCCTTGGTGCACCACACCATCTGAGTGGAGTGCGCCGAATGCACACCAGAATGCCCACTGGAATGTGCTCCCGATAGATCGTGTATACAACTTATAGGCCTTGCAAATTAGCATATCTATCAAAGATTCCCCAATGAGAGACTTGAATGAATCCCCCATTCTGAGGAATCTCCCCCCTGGATGGGCCTATCTTAGTTTACAGGATGTGTTCTAGAGAGGACCTTGCTGTCTGGGGCTGTCTGACCCTTAGGCACGAGGCTTCCAGGATGTTTGGTCTCCTGGCTTAACGGGACACGGGGTATCAGACTTAGGGAATTACAGGTACGTGGGCTAAAAGCACTGAGGGTATATAAAAGCTATATAAAAGGCTATATAAAGGGGTATATAAAAAATAAAAGGAAAAAAAATCATCATGGCATCAAAACAAGAGGCAAACCGCCTTGTTTTCAATTTATCGGTGATGACCTTATGTCAGCGGGATGGTTAAAAAGAAAAGCTGCTCTTACTTCTGTTGCCTTGAAATGCAGATCACAGTCAAAATCAGAAAATGACAGAGAAAGCAGATTCTTAGTCAGGCACAGTGGAGTGTTGCAATCCATTAGAAATAAAGCAGCAGAGCGAAAAGCCAAGAAGTTGCTGTACTTTCGAGGAGTCAGTGCCTAACAACACTCGCAGTACTGTAAATGTTGATAGAACCCAAATAGTTCCAATGCAACAGCTCTTGTACACCAATGGAGATTATTAGACAAGTCTTCTGAAGTTAAATAACTTTTCCATGGAGCATTTTGAAGCCTGTAGACTTATGTCCATATGAGCACAAAAGCAACACTGAAGAAATTACATTTTGCATGAGTTCTTTTGAAAAAAAAAAATATATATATATATAAAAAATCTACTTTGTCCATATTCAAGAGGGATGATTGAACTTTTTCAGCCTGGATGCAGGCTGTCTTTTATCAGCGGTATAAATATTACCACAAAACTATTCCATTGGTTTCAATTTTATTTACCAATTAAATGAACACACTCCAGTCACAAAAATACAGAACATTGAGAGTAACAGGTTTCATTTGGATATCTAAAACTAGATTACTACATCAAATGGTCTTGGTAGGGCCAATAAGATATTTTTTGCCTTCAATTGCTAATTCTAGATACTATATTAAAGCGCATCCCATAAGGCCAAGCCTGTAGCTGTCGGGGTGTTATTTTGTAAGAGACTCTGGCTGATTACTCATTTCTAGGTTTGCTCTCTTCCTAGCCCAATACTATGTTCACTAAAGAGCAAAAATTATGAGCTTCAAAGTTATTTCCTTTAAAACCATAGAACAAAAATTCAGGGAAAGAGAAAATGCATATATGTGTGTTCTCTCTAACACAAGGGAGTTCTCATCCAGGGTAGATGCTGCCTTTTTATATGGCTATAAGAGGGGATATAAAATTAAAAATTACTCTGTGAAAAGCACATGCATTAATCAAACCCCATGCAACCTGAGCCATGGAAAGAGTAAAAGGAGCGGGGTAAAATGCATTGTATTTCATACTGATCAAAAAAAATTGTTCCATGTCTGTTCAGCCAAACCGTACATGCCAGTTTCTGAAGGCAAAATGAAGTAATGATACTGTAATGAACATTTTAATTTATTTTTCATTTTTCTTATAATCTCCAATCTTTGGAACGGTTTGTTAAATCCCCCAAAGCTACATATGTAATGAACTTTTGATAGTTGAGGTTATGGACTCGTTCATGCGATGGAGCCAGGGTTCCAGAATGTCTCTATTAATTTTCGCAGGAGCAGCACTCTGCAGTCTTTCCTGCTCTGCTGAACACTCCTAATTTTTATTCATTTGGTTGGCATTTTAACCTGAAGGTATTAAAAAAAAAAAAAAAAAGGGATGTTGCAAAGTCTTCAATAGCTCGTTGGCAATATGCCATCCTGGCCAAAACTTTAGGAGTGATTTTATTTGTATTTCTTCAGTATTCCATCCCTTGGTTTATGTCTACAATAAAGAGAATAACAAAGCTCTGATCTTCAACAGTTTATTTGACAATCTAAGAGGCACTGCATACAGGCTAATGACCATGATATTTCACAAATTTTACTTGCATAAAAGCACTTTTCAGGCTTTAATGGATGTGTCAGTGATGCTGACTGTGGTTCTGGAGCAGATGACTTGGTTAGCCACTGCTCCCTCAACTACAGAAACAATTCTTGTCCAGAAAGCCTCCGTGTTTCCAAGGGCTGAAGGACAAGAGTGTGCAAAAGGAACAGGTAAGATCAAGACCCTGTCTTCAGCAGAACTCAAATGAGGTTAAGAAAGTATCAGGCTGAGTTACACCCATTTCTCTCATCCTTGTAAACAAGGAAATGCTTCTACCAGAAGCTGGTCCCCACTGAGACCTTCTCCACTGAATACCAGTAGCCACTTGGGAAGCAAAGGGCAGGTAAATGGAACTGGCTCCACAGGTTGTGGTAACATTACCAGCGACAGACCCTCTGGGTCCCATTGTGTGACACCTTTGAGGTGCCACAAAGCACAGAAGGCATCAAAAAACCAGCCTTGGGTAATTTGCACAGGGCAGGAGTTCCTCCATTCACCCCACTCCTCCGAAAATGTGATACTGCTTTGCCCGTTTCCCTGGTCAAACACGCCTCTTCTTCATTCATTTTAGGAATGTGCTCTGGAAAACCCAAAGCATTTCTTCCACACTACCTCAGCTTTCCAAGGAATGAAGAGGAGATTCTTTTTCCCAGCTCGCTCAGTTGCATCCGGATGCTTCCTAGAAAGTGTAAAAAGAAGCGTCTGTGTCCCCAGCCAACCTCCGAGGACACCTGGTCAGTGCAACTGTTCGGGCATTAGGGTTTCTATTTTGCACGCCTCTGGCCAAATGTTCAAGACCACATACTCGTGATGGCACGCTCACGGTTCTTTGCCAGGCTCTAATATGTCCAGAGGTATAAAGCATGAGCAACTGCAACCAGCTGCACTCCCATCCTACTCCATGGACACCAAAAAATGCAGAACCTGAAACCTAGCAAGTGGATGTATTCCAGGGATTTCTATGAAGAAATGGAATCCTTCTTCACTCCATGAGATACATGCATAAAATAATACTGCAGAAAGGTTTTGCAGCATAGGTGAATAAAATGAAGTTTGATGAAAGTAAGTGCTAGGCTCTGAGTATTTTTTTAAATCTGTAACAGTTTGCTACTTAATTATATACAACTTTTATAATAATCGGCTAGTTGTGTTTTTAACTCTGATGATAGTACACAAGCAAATTTCACAGGTAGTGGTCACTAGAACAATTCAAATTTAACCTCATTTCAAACTTATTTTACTATCCTTTGCTTCCTTTCTCTTGCAAGTTTTGATTAATGATAGAACAGCTCCTGCAACCCTGTGTTTTTCAAGTTTTTTTTACTGCCTGTTGTGTGAAAGTTCAGCCAGTAGATTATTTGCCTCTTTTTCTTTCTCCCTTTATTAATTTGCTACCAAAAAAAAAGAAAAAAGGGGCACAGAATTAGTCAGAATTTATCTTCATGAAAGCTGCTCTTAAGTTGTAAGCCCCTTGGTATTTTGTCATTCTCAATGAGTTTGTTAATTACTATTCTGGTTGGTACTTGGTTGGTATTTCTTTGGAATTTCTCTAGCATGAGTTCACTGTTAGCAATATTTCTGTTCTTCTGGTAAATGGAAAAGTAAAATATCTGTAACTTAACCGGTACTCTTAGGGCTACAGTTAGAGTCAGGGTTAGGGTTTCATCTCAGTGTGGCATAATAAATGTGAGATGAACACTTGTAGATATTTATTAGTAAGTCAGCTGTTCCACTCTTCATCGCTCCTGGAGGAGAGCCATGCAGTCCAGATGGTCACTGTAAACGTCTGTCATCCCAGGTCCTTCTGTCTCTTACTCTTATCATAGTTGTGGTAGAGCCATCGGAGTTGTGTTCTACTTCTGTCATCTGTGAAGAGGGAGTGTATGGCCAGGTTCCCTAAACACTGAAATATTGCCACCAACCCATGGTCACCCACAGCAGTCAGAGCTAGTACCCCATGCTCTCTGTAAGTGTAATGGAAGGAAACAGAGGAATTGTCTCTCGTACTTGCCCAACTTCTCACAGGCGTTCATTTTAGGATGACATGTATCAGCTTTGATGGTACATTTCCCTGTTCACTGCTTATGAAAAGAGTCTATAATGTAATCTAAGGCTAAATACTTGTCTTGGCCTGACTTTATGATGTGTATCCCCTATCGCCTGCTCTATGCCCAGACATGATTCCTGTGCCTTTCTGTGTCTTTAAAATTGGGTGCAAGAGAAAGAAAAAAAAGCCACAGGAACTTTTAAAAACAGTTTTACTTCAAGGACATTCATTCCCCTGCGTTCCTGCTGCTGCAGAGCAGAGGAAAGCACCTTCCTGCTTTTCCTGGCTCTTGGCTCCTTTTCTCGGAGGAGAGAGACAGAGAGTTAAACTCCTTTGTTTCCCTGGGACTTTGGATTTTTTCTTCTCTTCTGGACTGTTCAGAACACCAGAACATCAGAACCTCACTGGGAGCCCTCACACCTCGGCCCGGAGGGGCCCGAGCCGACCCAGCTCCAAAGAGGAGAGAGAGAGAGAGAGAGAGAGAGAGAGACCACACCCACGGAAAGGACTCTAAAATATTCCCAGATTTTCTCTCCACAGTGAGAGGTTTTATTATTTAGAATTCTTCTTTTCCTGTATGTTTGTTAAATAAATAGTTTTTTTCCCTTCTTTCACTTTCCTTTGAGGAATTTTTTTTTCTCAAACCTGGTGGGGGAGGGGTGGCTGTAACCTGCCTTCTATAGAGGAGACGTTCCTCCCAGAGCGTTCCTCCGAATTTTTGTCTCAAACCAGGACAATACTTTACCTTCAAATGCCTATATTAAAGCAGATGGGTTCTACCTTTACCTTTCAAACTTCGTAGAGAACACATGTCAAGAGGATTTGGATATCTTCACATGCAAATAGACTCTAGCCTTGTCACAGCCAGTGGCATAAGCTCAAATCTGATTCGGTCTACAATAAAAAAAGGAAATTGGTATGCCCATTTTTCCTCACATTTGTGTAGAAGAGACCTGACAAAGTCACTATAGGCACAAAAAAAATTTCAAATCCATCCACACACACCCAGAAGAGTACCAGTGTAACCAAGCACATACTTTAGGTGTTCCTTCAGAGTTCATTGTAGCTAAAAAGTAGATGAAGTGGGTTTGCTATCCTGACCTATGGACTGAAGTAGACCAGCTAAAAGAAGAAATTCTGTTCTCCCTGTCAAAGGGAAGGAGCAGGCACCTGTTGAAATGCTTATTGCCTAAATCCTCTCATATCTTGACAAAGTGGGCAAAAAGCATTATTTCTATAGCAATGATACCTACAGGTTCTAGGCAAGACCCAAACCCCTGGCTGTGCTGGACACTGGATAACACCTCGTGCCTATCCCAGTAAGCTCCCTCACCCTCACTCAAGGGAGGTAACTTCAACCCAGAGCACGTGTGGAGGCATTCACGAAGCACCATCTGCAGCCAGTAACAATGACCAACACACTCAAGTGATGTGGCAGCAAACGCAGCCACAGGAATTTTGGATGAGGTCATGCTGTTGACGATACATACAGCCAGCTGCTTGGCAATGCATGTCCCAGAACTTACACTCCCAGCTTTGGGTCTGCAAACCCTGTGCTTAAGACTGAGTATATCAACACCTGCCCACCCCACCCTGAAAATCAGTTTGCACTTGAGATTGTACAGATATGTCTGGAGATTATACAGGTGTGTATGTCCGTGCAGGTCCCGCCCTGAGAAAATGCCTTGGGTGAAGTGGAAAGAGGCAATGAAATGCATCCCCTCTTACTTTCGTGTCGACGGTAAAGAAAGTTCCCATCTCCTCATTTACTCTCTTAACACAAAGGATGATTTTAGCAAACTGTATGGACACATTCACAGTGGAATGGAATGACATGCACGTGTTGTGTGTTGGAAAAAAAGCATTTGCAGAATTAGAAAGCCATCATCTGCATATGTACATATTCAGTATTTGCAACCCACCTTGGGATACTCTGCTGAAAGCTGCCAGCAGCATGGGAAGCATTCTGAGTGCAGGTTACAGCCCCAGAAAGATTTTTCCTTGCTGGAGGCTTACCCAGCTACATTCAGGGACCCAGAAGCTCTTTAAATTTCTTTATTGCAATGGATTCCAACACTGCTGTTTTAATTAATCTCTCAGGCACTCTTCCTAGTCACAAGCTTTACCTGTTTCTTCATCAAAGAAATGAGACCTCACAGTTCAGCTGCTGCAGAACCAGAGACTCTTCATCCCCACGTGGATTCTTTAGCATCTCCTTGCCCATAGGTGTAAGCTTGTGAGCATTTGGGTATGTCATTTTCTTACTTCTGCCACCTGTGGCAAGGGAGACAGAGTCAGAAAGACTTGCAGGGACTCCAAAACTCATTTATTTTTGTTTTAAATAAAGGAAATATTGGAAGAACTGTGCAAAAGCTAAAAAAACAAGTGTCATCCTTCCAATTCAATCTTTTATTTTCAGATGGTGTGGCACACATTCAAGGATGGATAAAGAAGGGATGAGGAGATGCTCTGTGATGAATAAAGGCATCAAATCAGTTCACAAACACAAAAACTGGATCATTTTCAAAAAAGTCAGGTGCACAGTGAGTGGAAGCTGTTCCAAGTCTCATGCTCATACAGCAGCCAACAGATGTTGTACATCCATGTCTGAGCAGCCAGCTGTCTTCTCATCAGTATTAAGTGTTCAGCTGACATTAAAGGGACAGACAGAATTAAATCTGAGATCTCAGAAACACAAACAGCTTTTCTGAAGCTTTCTATGTCTACAAATTATTGTGCATGCTTCTTTTTTTTTCTCAAACAAAGGTACTAATGAACATTTTAAAAATGAGAAGAATCATGAGAGGAGCAGCCGTGGACACCTAAAGAGCTCAATAATAATATATAAATATTCTCCAGCAATAAATGCAGGAAATATATGAAAACAACACCATAACATTTCAAAAGATTAGTATAAAAAATACAGGAAAGAGACAGAAATGGCTGCTAAAGACCTTTGAATACAGTCCTATTAATGTCTTCCCCATCCTGGGTTTTGTGACCTGTTTTGTAAAGAAGTTAGATTCGCAGACTGCGTCTGACAGCTCAAAAAATGACACCACTCTTACATAACAAGGAGAGAGAGAGAGAGAGAGAGATTATTTGGTATA
The DNA here is from genome assembly GCA_013398855.1 of Mohoua ochrocephala. Lineage (NCBI taxonomy): Eukaryota > Metazoa > Chordata > Aves > Passeriformes > Acanthizidae > Mohoua > Mohoua ochrocephala. The sequence continues at coordinate 11,586 of VZTA01005155.1, read as the reverse complement.
ATATATGTCATACATCAAACAACATCTACTATGTCAGTAGATATCCACTCTGACTCTACCCTGAGCTGGGTGGAAAAGCCAGATGTTTGTGCTCCTTTTCCTTCCCTTGCCATCTTTTCCACCCAAAGGAGAGGTCTAGATACCTGAGAAAGGAGTGGGCAGTGATGTCCTCTGACAGGTCCCCTGCTGTGGGCAATCAGTGACTATTAACACAGGATTTTCCTTCTAGTGCATCTAAACCATGGTTTTGATATCAAGGTCAAGAAAAAAAATTGAAGTCCCCCATCAAAGAGCTTACAATAGCTTTGCAAATGTAAGTACATACTTTTTTTTAAGAAATTAAATGAACCACTCTCAATTTATTCACCCTGAACTGAATCGATAGATTGACTTTTAGATTATGAGGCTAAATTTTAAATGACAAGATTTAGGTGAAGAGAGTTTCACCACTTAAATTTTTGCTTCAAAACTTCTTTCATTTTATATTAAGGGGGGAAAAAAGGCTGAGAGATGGCGAGTGGCTCTGATGGCAGAGAAGCTCTGGGGGTAACATACTGTAGCACAAAAGGTGCTGAGAGATTGGAGGAAAAACTCAGCAAATGTAAGAGACACTTCTGTATCATACAAATAATCTAATATGGACTGTGCATGAATTGGGTTTATTTGGACACCAGTGTCTCAGTCAGATGTCACGGTTTTTCTCTAGCAAGCTAAATAAGACTGCGAAATTGGTGACTAATACAGATAAGTTTCTGGTACTGAGTTCCACATCCTATATACATTCTTTATTCTCCTATTTGTCCTAGTAACAAAAACATGGCATCTGAACACATACTGTACTGCTAGTCATCAGGTGAGAAAATGCAGAGAAATTTAGAGAAATATATTTAGAGAAAATAATGCAGAGACCATTACTTTCCAGTGCAAAGTTTCCAAAATATTTGGCAGTACAAATTCCTAACCCTCCTTACCTTGCAAGACTTCTCCTTTGTATTTACCTTACTTGAAATCACCTGTGGAGAGCAAGAGTTGCTCATAACATGAGCAAAAACCTAGAAACAGAGAAGGTCCCTTTCTTTCTTCTACAGCCAGCACCTTAGGGACTTGCTGAGTTAAACTTACCATCTTACGTAACAGCTACTGCCTTCCATTTGTTTCTTTCAGGTCTTTTCCATCAATTTGCCTTTGAACTCTACACATTTATTCTCTGTTCTTTTCCCTTGCTCAACAAATATATCCTTGTCTTCATTTTCAAGAACTTCTTTAGCATGTTTGCACTGTGTTGTTATCCCTCACTCTCCATAAAGATGCTGATTCCAGCCAATGACTGGTCATGTGTTGCACTTCTCGATGCATCCCTTTGGCACTTCCTCCTTCAGCCATCACATATGAGTGAAGGGTGCCACAAGCATTTATGAAGTGAATGCATTGTGCTTTTCAAAGCTTTCCAGCAAAAACCTTGAAACTCATGCTGCAGGTGTGCTGGACGTACTGTCCTCCCCACGCTGACCATTAATGACTTCTCGATTCTCTGTACTTTCCTGTCTGCTTGTTTGTACCCACTCAAGTGTTGTCTCAGGTTATAAACCTGATGGACAATCAGAAGAATCGTGCTGTCAATAGTGATTACAAAGGGTATAGGGGAGAAGAAATATTTTGTTGGGTAGGACAGTGATATATATGGGTTACAAAAGACCAAACACTTCTCTTTCAAGATCTCTTGCTTAAGAGTAAGAAAAGGAAGCAGATTCATAGCACTTCAGCTTGCCAGGCTGCTCTGTGTTTGCATGAACAGTGAGCTGTACATCAGTCACTTTGTTCACCTGGAAAATATGAGGCTGAGAAGTCCGGGCCCAGAAAATTCTGCAGGAACCTAATAATAATTTATGTAAAGGTACACTGTAAAGTATTCAGGATGATCCCACAGTCCCTAAAATCCAGCACTGACAGCTACTGTTTTTGTGGAGAAACATTTCTGTGGCACGCTGCCAAGGGACAGTGAGAGTCTTTCAGAGGCACATTTCTGCCCACAGCAGATGGAAGCAACAGCCTTTAGTTGCAAACAGAAACCTAACAACAGCAAGAAAGGGCAAGACCGTGTAAAAACAGTGGCACAGACAAAGCCGGTGATGTTTTCAAGGCAGATGTGTGCCACAAGTACCTTGTGAAGGGAATGTGCAATGAGCAGCAAGGGACCAAGAACCTTCTCATGAAGTGCAAGTCAATTACCTGTATCTCCTCCTATATTAACTGATAGTACCTATTCTTAATATACTCTGTTAAGTATTTGTGTGTTCACACATTTTATGTTGAACAGTATGAACATACTGTATTTCCAGAAATGTTCTGTACTCATTTTCTACTGGGAAAATCCATTAGTAGTTGAATTCTTGTAATCCTTGTGCAATATACCGAAAATTTTGTAACCTTGTAAGTGAACTCCACAAACAAAGGTAAAAATAAGCTCTGATAATGTCATTGCGGGTGTGTTTGGGCTTTTTCTTTTCTTTTTTTACCTTTTAAATTGAGTAGAGGGTAAGCTAAAAAAGAAATACACGCTGAACGTGCCCTTTCTCTTGCAAACAAGTGAGCTATAGATGCTAGTGCTGGAGCTATAAAATTTTGTTTTAGCCTTCCCTATATGCTCCATACATAGTGCATGTGTATACAGTGCCAGGGTGGTCCTGCCATGTCTTAGCAGCTGACAGTGTTTACTGCAGAGATATCCAGCCACTCTTACCAAAGAGCCCTGAGCCCCACTGCTCCTGTCCATAGTCCAGCAGATGAGACTATGCCCATGACAGTGAGAAGGCCTGGCAGGGAGACTCTGAACAGACGAGGCTCTTTGGCTGCCCAGGAGCAGTCAATGCCATGTTTACATCCTTCATGTGTCTACCATGTATAATGAGCAAGTATACGAGCAGATTTTGGGAAATTCAAGGAGGTTTGCACTAAAGGATGCATTGCACCCAGTTGTTCCAACCACCTGGTGTGTTTCTGGCTGGGCAAACACAATCATAGTTTCCCCCTGCCAACCCAGCTACCAGAGAGATGCGTGGGATTATTCTGTCTTTGGGGAACCCTGGGCATCTGGGGATGTGCCAAATAGACTTGTCAAAGTTTAAGAAGTATCTTAGCAGCAGCACGAGTGGGTCTTTGACTGACTGGCCTGGTAGGTGTCTAATTTAGGATGAGCTCAGTAGCTCTCCAGGCCCCAATAACTCTAAGGACTTGATCTCCACTGCTTGAAATGGAACTTGAGAGATGTGGCTCACAGGCAGTCACCTACATTTAATATCTAAATTTAGATGTCTACAATCTAGAGCTGAATTACACTCCATATTTCCCGTTACAGCTCATGACCTGGCAAAAATACTCAGTCGGAAGCATCTTCTGAAACTCTTTGACCTCCTTTATTTCCATTTTTTCCCACTACTCTGCAACAGTCCTCACACACCTCCACAATTAGGTCAACTTTGTTGTCTGTCACTCTGACCTCCACTTCTGAGCCTTTTTACTCACGGTGAATGGTCTAAGTGTCTCTTTTACAAAAAGACATGAGACTTTGAAAGCCCAGAAAAGGCAAAAATTTTATCTCCAGACCCCCCACACATGAAATGGTCATAGGTTAACGGATCGATAGGTGTCCTTTGCATCTTTGAGGTCCTAAAAGAGTCGTTAAGAATAATGTTACAACTGAACAAGACTGGGAAGCTTAATGCCCTCAAGCAACATGCTAATGTATTTTGGCTCAACAGGGCAAAAAACAGGGAGGGAGAAGGGCAGGCTGACAGGGCATATCTGAGCAGGAAAAATGCAGTAACACATGACATAAAAACTAATAACCCCAAGCATCAGTTAAACATGACAAACAGGTCTTGATACTACTCAGTAATATTTTTGTCTTGAAATAATGTGATGCTTTTGAAAAGCAACTGAGTCACTTTTGTAATCGCAATGCAGCAGGCCAGAAGGTTTAATAAACTCAGACCAAGAGGGAGGGAAGTGGGTCCCCCTCTATGAAAGGCAAGACCTGAGGTCTCAACCTTGACCTACAGGTACCAGCAGGATAGTTAAGCTCAAACCGTAAGCACTTCTTTTGCTCTGGTGAATTGGATAAAAGTGCTTTTGAACCTGATAAACATGGAGTGGATTAAGGCTGTGTCTGCACAGCTGCAAATGAATCACATTTTATCTCAAAAGAAGGCATTCAGTTTGCTGATTTTCCTAACCAGCTAACTCCTGTCTGCTCTAAAGCATTACAAAAGAGCTCTTACAGGAAAAAACAAGAGTGATTAATTTTTAATTCCCAATGCTTTTCCTCCCCATTACACAGTTTCCTTATACAGAGACAGTTCTGAATGCCTGAGCAGAAGGGGCAGTCTGTTAAATCCTTTTTAGGCTGTTACAGCCTTAAAATGTGCCACTCCAGTTGCCAGAATAGAGGCAGGACCAGTTACTAGATGCCTCAGGGAGGTGACTTTTTGTCTATGCAAGGGAAATCTTTCTGCTTCTTGTGACAGATGAACTGATAAGTGGCTGGATGGGGACTGCAAGTGACAGCAACGGAAGGTGGATGCTTGCCATGCCAATATATCTCAGAGACCAGATGGAGTTTTTACGGAGCAAAATGTATATTTTATTACTCCCTAGGAATGGATCAAACAAGTTCAGCAATAATCTGGTTTCCATATAATGGGAGAAAGCCTTCACAGCCACTCAGAAGACAGTGCCTTTAAAAACTTTTTTACAGCAGGTAACTCACCAGCTGACAACTGGACTGAAGGCAGCTGACAGATCAGTGCTTTGGTCCTCTGTTGTCACCAGCTACAGAAACTGCTCACCTGTGACACCTGCAATATTGCATGGGAATGCTCAGCAATCTGGTCAAGGTGTGGGAGGCTCAGTGCCCAGCTGTAGTGCCTTTCTCTCACATTCAGCATAGTGCTGGGACCCACTTTGCAAAAGAAAACACAGAGCACGGATCAAAGCGGGCTCTACAGCGGGACAAGGAGGTATTCAAAAGAATGGGGAAAGTAGGGCTGCAATGTTAGGGGTGCCAGCCTGAGGGAATGGGATGTGTCACTAGAGAATGGGGAAGATAAGAGCAATGTCCTAGAATTCTTATTTGCAGAGTGGGGGTAGCTGAAGAGGGGGTTCCTCCTCTCCCTGCATGGTGTTGAAGAGGTGGGTTAGCATGACAGGAGATCAGCCAACACTGCAGGCTGAAGATGATGCACAGTCATATTGCACCCTCACTGGAGCTCTGCATCTCCTGCTGAGGTGTGGCCCCCAAAGACACTCCAGTTACCATTCTGTCACAGTTTCCCCCACCACAGTACCAGGGGTTAGCATGGTTATGCCTTGCTAAGGTGTCCGAGTTTCACCACACACACCTCCTTCCATCCATCAGGATCCAGCCTGGGTAGATTTTGGGGAAGCGCAGGCTGTGTCTGCCTGACTGCCAGCAGCAGGAGCCGCTTCTTCTTGCACAGGGAGAATGGGAGCAGAAGGTCACTGTGGACAGCCTCAGTGCATGGCACGGGAAGGCTGGGGCCAGCTGACACCGAGTGCTGAGCCACAGTACGGTCGGCAAGGGAAGGGGCTGAGAGTGGACAGGCTTGGAGGGAAAGGCCTGGAGCTAGGGAGCACCAGCAGGATGTCCTCAGGGCAGGGAGACTTTCCCCTAATTGTACACTCACTGAGAGTTTAGTCTTAATTTAATGTGTCAGTGAGACTTGGGTTTGGTGGAAGACACTGGAAGACAGTGGGAGAGTGCAGGAGGGGTGGGCTGGTACAGAGTGCTGACCCTGGCATGGGCTCTCTGAACTCCTAAAATGAACCTAGAGGTGACAGCCGGAGCTCAGGGCAGAAGGGCTACCTGCCTCCCTTCCTCCCTGGACACACATCCTCTTTCTTGACTCATGACATTTGGCAGACCCAGCACTGGAGAGCCACCCGTCAAGGCTCTCCTTTCCACACGCTCACACAAAATCCTCCCCCCTTCTGATCTTTACTGTTCCTTCATTAACTACTCTTCATGAAAATGTGCTAGGAGGATTCATTGACATGGCGTGCCCTTCTGGAAAGGTGTTAACAGTAACAAAGGATAGAAAATGGAAATGGGGGGTGAAAAGTTTACTCCACACAAAAGGATGAGGTTCTCTGTGGAAAACCATTTTCCAAATGAAGTAATTTTATACTGCCATATGTTATTTGGGGCTTGTCTGTCAAAAATAGGTCCTATTTTAATTATTGTGATAGAACTAAAGCAATGCAATTTCCCTGCTATCTCAACTTCTGACAAGTCACGTCTACAGCTGTATTTGTATAAAGGTGCTTTATACTGGGATAGCTATTCTCATACAGCAAAGAAAATCATCACTGAGATGTGTCATCTTTACAGCAACATAGTTATATCCACCCTCTTACCCTATTTTAGCTTTTATTTTTACATGACCTTCTCCTCCCACAATAGGATTAATTATCCCAGTAGAAATTGCAGAGCTGGCCTTGGCATGAAGAAAACGAATTGTTGCTGCCCATACACTTATACAGCTGTGGCAATCACAGGAAGAAATAATGGACATGCACATATGCTGTCTTTGGAGTAGAGGATGCTGTAATCAACCACAGGGTATGTGCGTTTAATTTTAACACCTGTAAATTGAAGTGCAGGCATACTAAGGACTAGAATATATTTTCTATCTGCGAGAGCTCAGGAATATGTAAAAGGAACAGTTCTGACAGGGAGGAAAGAGAACTACAGCTTTTTCCTTTGGGCAACAAGATTATGCACAGCTCCAGAAGCAACTGGAGGCAGACATCACCCGTGGCATTACAGCATCTGAGCCTGACTACAAATGCAAGGCTTAGGGGCTGCAGGGGAAGCAACTACAGAGTCTTCAGAGAAACCTGGGGACACAACTGCTAAAGTTCATGTGCTGGATCTATGAGATAACTAGCAGCACATTAGGTACCTGAAAGAGGAACCTTTCAGCATTCAAATCCCTTTGTGAATACAGCATGTAGCCTTCCTCCAGCAGTCATGTTCAACATGCACTATGATTTCCCAAGACCGAACTGAGCCGTATCACTTAAGGTAAAACAAATTTATTTTTTACGAATCTGTCCATCATTCTGAGTATGCGTGTCTCTCTTAGATGCACATAAAACTGAGTTTTGAGCAAGGGGCTGACATTTGTGTATGTACCATGGGTAAGGTGATACTCAGGCAAAGCCTTCAGGCTCAGCTACAACACAAGTAAAATAAAATACCATGTTTAAATGACATTACTGAACAGTAGAAAAGTTATATAAATGGTGTATTTCATAATAATAGCAGTGTTCTAAATTGTGTAAGTTAATGGATTTGGCAAATGTTACCTTCTGCTACGAAAGAACAGAATAAATCAGTTTTTTAGAAAACTGTGTAATTCCCTAGTATTAACTTTCTGAGAGTCTCATTATTCCCTGTTGGAAAAGAGGCCATTTGTTTTAACATTTTGGTTGTTGCTTAAGAGGTTATACACGATTGTTTGCACTAGATATCAGGAACTTGTTTGAAGAATTTGGGTAAGCCCTAAAAACCCTCTTCACTTCTATTGCACTACATAGATCATTCTTATTGCCTGCTCTAAGGAGAGTACAAACCAGAAACATCCTCTTTATTGTTTCCTTGATGTTTATATTTTTCACCGTTAACACTCAGCAAAAAGAGTGTTCACTTTGGGTAAAACAAAAATTACCCAGTGAAGCACAGGGCTGCACAGACGTTATTAGACTGAGTATGTCTAGAAGCGATAATATCTGTACTGCCCTGGTAAGAACATGAAGGATCACAGAAGCTGTAGGGACAAGCTTATTATACAGTATTTAATCAGTATGTATGGGGTATGTTTCTTTTCATATACAGTTTTCTTTTTCTTCTTTAGCCCATATGACATTCCTGTTTAGTGAACTTTGTAGGGAAACCAAAGCCATGTTGATGTGTTCTTGTAACGGCTTGTTGTAAATTGCTTGCTGCTACCCTCTCTCTTGAGTATCAAAATGCACAGAAGTGAAGTGACAGGAATAATTACTATAGCTTCAGGTCTTTCTAGTTTCTTTGCAGCCTAAAGAGACATCTAACTAATAAACTAAAATTTACACCACATAGCCACATTTTGTCCTGTACTAAGATAAACATATTAGTGGTGTAAAACATGCTCATTCCACTCACTTTAATGACAGTAAATAGCACTACTAATAACACCTGCAGGATAGGCCTCCTTTTTATCAGAACACCTATACCATTTTTGCCTTCTCTGTTACCACTATCAATTCTAACAGCTGCAATTTAGCTAGGTAATCATTCAAATGAAATTAAGACTTCCTTTATCTTTCACAATGAAAGGTGCTTCCAGATTCCCATTTCAACAACAAAGAAATCCTTGGTCATATTTTATGGGCAGCTTCAATTAGAGCTACTTACTACTTCCAAGTTCTTCCATTACCTTTCTGCACATGTATGCTTAAATCTCCTGTGGCAATTATTAATATGGCTATGTTAACAGGGATATGTTTGTAATATTTATGATATTAAATGATGATTCTAGTAGGGGCTGACAGTTATTTGAGTGGAGAGAACGCAATCAAAGGATGTTGCAAACTCTGCTATTGCCACCTGCTGTCCACATTCACCTTGGAATGGCTTTGGCAGGCAGGGTTGCACAACAGTTACCAACTGGATGGAAAGGACCGAAGTGCTGAGTGGGTGCAAAGTGATCAGAAGCAAAGAGCCAAAATGTTGTGAACAAAGATTCATCAGGAACCTGGAGAAGAAAAGATGGTACTGAATGGCCACTATTTTGGGGTCTTCACCTAGGGACATCTAGCTTACAGTCCATCCCTCACCACACTGCTCTCAGCAAGCACCAGCTGTCAGTGACTGCTGCCATCTACTACAAAGTCAAACCTCCACGCTCTTGCCTACCCTGACAGCAGTAGCACATTCTCAGGCTGGCTACTGATGCCTTTTTTTGTGTAGCAGGGGAGGGACAGGTTGCAGTAGTTAATCCACTAATGAGGAGGATATGCTGCCATGACAGTGCAGCTAGGGAAGGGTTAAAATGCTGGAACTGAACGTTGAGATCAACAGCTAGGGAAGGAGGGACAAGACTCTGAGGAAGAGGTCGGGGCCAGCAACAGAGCAACAAGCCATGGAGCCAGAATGATTTTGACAAAGAATGAAATGGAACTCTGCAGGGTCATTCCTCCTTCCATGTAAGAGGGACAAGCAGAGAAATTGACAGGACTGTCAGAACAGGATGCACAGTTTAAAAAGAATTGGACAAGCACAGTATATACCTGAAGAAGCGCCTCTTGCAACTGCTTTTTCCCTAATTCTATGACAGGCATGTGAACTTTTTGCCTCATACACCTCCTACCTTCCGTAGTTCTGTTAAAGGCCCTTTTTCCCTGACCTCATCCTCTGGTTAAGTAGTATCGCTGTTGCTGCACTCAGAGGTGGCACTAGTAGTTATGGATTTATACTGGGCCGGGTATGGAGATGGCAGCCAGTGCTGCACCAGAAGAAGGTACCTTCTGAGTTAGATGCAGAGCAGGAGAATGTTGGAGGAGTGGCAACGCGTTTTGCTCAACAGTTTTGCAATCCTGTTGCTACACAAAGTTCTGCATAACAACCTGAAGAACTGTGGCATAGGGGAGGCCCACAGATATCCTTAGCTTTCCTTCTAATTAAGAATTGGGTCCTCCACAAACAACTTTTGAGGGTTCTGCAGCATCAGAAGAACTTCCTTCCATCTCTGCTACAAAGGAAACCAGACAACCCAGCAAAACACATTACAATCATATATTTCTTCCTCCCTTTTGTTCGGCACAAGACATGCTTTTGGTGGAGACACCTGATGGGATGAAAAAAACATCCTCATCATTCTTTCCCCCTCTCTTCCAGACATTAAATCAGTGCTGGAGTTACGAGAATCTACACATTCATTATCTTCCCAGCTGGAATCAAAACATGAATGTATGAAATGCGGTGTTTAACGTGTTTTTTTTTCTGGGTTAAAATTCATGTGCAAACTAAATGTGATTGTCTGTTTAATCTATCTTTTGCACTGCCACTCATAATCAGAGGGTAAAAAGCATTACTTGTGCTGACTGAATGAAGGGCAAATTTTACTGACTTGGTATTGGCTTTAAAATCATACCAGATACCAGGACCTATAGAAGACCAACTTTTCAATAAACGAGTTAATACTTGACAGTGAAGTTATCAGGTATCCAAGGTCCTGCTCTGGAACATGGGTTACTGATCAACCTGGGTCACTAAAAGTTCAGGTGGGCTGTCTTGTAGCTTGCAGAGAGCATGTCTGTTTTAAGTGATGCTTCTGAAGCTTAAAGACATAAACATCTCGTGCTTGGGTTTGGTCCAGGTAACACCAGCAGGTCTTTTTGACCGCAGCTTATATATCACACAGGGCAGTAAAGGAAAATGTTGTCTGTCTTCACCTCTTCAAAATATTAATTGAAACATTGACAATTTACTGCCAGTTAGGCTACAAGCTTTTATGAGTTAATAACAACACTTTCTCGAAATACCCAGGAGTCTAGAGCAGAAATTACAGCTGTTTTGAGCTTTAAAAAAATGTTTCAGATTTCTCATGCATATAATCCTGTTAAGTTTCTCCTGGGTAATGCCACACTTTGATTCATTATGTAGATTAGGCAGGTGCCATAGGACCAGAGGTGAACATCAGATGGTAGTTTCACCAGCTCTGGTGTCTTTTAAAGAAAAAAATTAATGGAATGCTGCTGTAAAATCACAGGATCACACATGTCAACTAGACTATGGCACTAAGTGCCATATCCAGTCTTTCCTTAACCACCTCCAGAGACGGTGACTCCACCACCTCCCTGAGCAGCCCCATTCCAAGACCTAATCACCCTCCCTGTGAGGAAATTCTTCCTAATGTACGACCTACACCTCCCCTGGTGCGCAGCTCAAGACTATGTCGTCTTGTTCTGTCACTGGTTACTTGGGAGAAGAGGCCAACCCCCACCTGGCTACATCTTCCTTTCAGATAGTCATGGAGTGATAAGGTCTCTCCTGAGCCTCCTTTTTTCCAGGTTAAACAACCCCAGCTTCCTCACCTGCTCCTCACAGGACTAGTGTTCCAGACCCATCACCAGCTTTGTTTCCCTTCTCTGGACTTGCTCCAGCACCTCAAGTGTCCTTTGTGAACTGAAGAGCCCAGAAGTGGACACAGTACTCGAGGTGTGGCCTCACCAGTAGAGTACAGGGCAAGTGCTGCGTATATGGGAAAATTACATATCTGAGCAAGAAATAACACCTTAGAAGCAAATCACACTTGCAAATAAGGAGTTTGCTCAGAAACACCTGGCGAGACGAGGGATGGTAAGAGTTTTAAATGCCGGCAGCAATAAATGGTAAATTCCTGGGAGTTTTTAAGAGCTGCCAATTAAACGGGCCGGGAAGACAGCCCCAAAGCGCCGTGCCGGCCGGGCCAGGCGCTCCAAGCTCTCCCCACCCGGGCCGAGCCGGGCCCTGACACACAGCCTTCC
>VZTA01005154.1:43785-90158 GCA_013398855.1 Mohoua ochrocephala | reverse complement strand
TCATTTGTGGCACATGTTGAGGCATATATGTTGGTCCCTCTCAGTGGGCTTTATGCTGTGTTTTTATTATCCACCTACTGAACCCCACACGAGGCAAAAAAGGACAGAGACCATTACACCTTCTAATATTCAATACAAATTTACTGGGAAACAGGGAAGATCAAAGAGTATCAGTGTCCCCTCTGCTTGTATCTGCTATGTTCTTGTATCTCCTGGAAACTCTGGAGCAACCAGCCCTGAACATTTTGATGCCTGGAATTACAGAGAGGATGGGTGGAGCTTTCTTGTTTTGTTTTGTTTGTTTATGTTTTGTTGGGGTTTTTTTTGGAAACAAGCTGAAAGCATGAGCTGTTATTTTGAGCTGGCCCCGTGCCAGGCTGCAATTTCAGAACTCCAAAGAGCCTGGAGGTTAAAGTTGGGAGAGAGCAAATCTTGTGCTTTCACTCAAATTAATGAACATGAGTGCTATTGCTCGGCTTTTTGGCTTTCAAGGGGAAAAAAAAAGGAATTAAAAAAGCAGGTTGCTTTAGTGTGGATTGCTCCACAGTTACAGTGGGTTTGAAGCCTTTCCCTTCCTTCCATGCCACTGTTCATACACCACAGCTTCAGAAACTTTACCGTCTTGAGGAATGAGATGGGTGTCCATGATGGAGAGCTTTAAAAGAGAATTTTCAGGTGATTCCAAAAGGAACAAGAAGACTTTTAAAACTCCGGTGATGTCATGGGCTATTTTTGGATCTCGAAGCCCAAAGCCTGTCTGGTGAAGAGCCCATGATTGCCTGTAAGATGGTCCAGAGGTGGAATTTAAGCCCTTTGGACACAAACCTCCTGTTTTATCCAATGTTTCTGTCCAAGCTTGAACCTGCAGCAGCACCGGCACTGACATATGGGCAACTCCACTGCCCAGCAGGGGTGTTCCTGCCCTTCATTCTGGAATTTGATGAAGTCAAACCATAGGAGAAACTCCTTGTGTGTCTGACATAGCACTTGCCATGTCTGAGCCAATGAATTTTCAAGAATGAATATGATAAATTAATTGTGTGGATGGAGAAACACCACTTTGGGATGGGGGGGCATGACAAGCTCTAGCACACGCATCATCTGTGGTTGTGGTCAGCGCATGGTGTCTGCCTTTTACCTCTTTATAAACCTTTAGGTGTGGATTTACCGTGGAAGATTAAGCTTATTTTAGCCTCCTGTCCAGCTGCTTCTCCTGATGTTTCTCCAGATATTCCTGCTCTTTTTCACTTCAGCAAACTGATAGGAGCCTGCAGAAGAAACAAACTGGATTTGGAGTTGAAACAATCTGGAAGTGGCCTAAAAAGCACCTCGTGCATCATAAATGCATCCTAAAAGTACAGGACTTTTTTTCTAAACGGATATTGTGTCTCCTCTCTCTACTTCTGCACACTTCCCTGGTATTAAAGAGTGGTGGTGGTGACCGTGGATGGGAAAAGCTTTGTTTCCAGAACTGACAGATGGATGTGATGATTTTTTTTTTGTAAATTATTGAACTCTGATAGTGAAATAAGATAATAAACCCATGCCTGGATTCCCAGAGTGACATGTGAAACTGGCATGGCAAGGAGATGACCTGCTGGACAGAGTAATGCTTACAAAAATTTCCTTGGAGTCTTCATTTTGATGAATGTATTTAATTAAGCACTTTGGATATGCAAAAAAAAATTGTCAGCTGGACTAAAAATACCTCGTGAACAAAGAGCCACAGAAAATAATGGGGTTTTGTGTTTCCCTTTGTTTACTCCAAGAGAAATTGGAAGTCTTCCATGTGTTTGGATTGGTGTAAGTGTCAGTGAAAGCAGAGAACCGCTAGTCTCGACTCACCAGCAGTTTCCAGCTGCGCTCCACGGACCTCTCTGGTGGGTGTGGGAAAGATCCTTGCCCATTGTTAGTCAGCTGAAATTCATAACACAGATGCCTCTAACTCCACTAATGCAATTTCACAGCTGCCAAGCTGAAGAGGGTTGGAAATCACAAGGCCCAGAGGCTCAGCTGGTGCAGGCTGATAGTGCTCCATCCCAACGTCAGCAGGCTTGGCTGTGTCTCCTTGGCTGGATCGGGAAAGATCTCATCATTTGCCTTCGTGTAGTCCTTTGTACTCTATTCAATACAACCTGTTTAATCCAGGGGCCACATGTGCCAGGCAGACAAGGCTCTGCTGCACAGCCAAGGAGCATCTGAGGTCAGTGTAGCCTCAGCAAAGGTCAATAAATCAGGCGATCAAGTTGCCAGTCCTCATTCTTACAGTACCGGTGAAGCCCATACCTTTGTGCACATCTCAGCGTTCACATATCCAAAGGGTTGAAAAAAGGTGGCTCAAAGCTAGAGGCTTTGCCTTTTTACAGACAAAACTTCTGTGAGAGAGGGAAGCTGGAGGGTGTTTGAGGATTTCTCCCTTAGGCTGCCCTGAAACACAAACTGAACAAATGAACAACCTGGTTCTGAAGCAGCCAGATTACAATGCCTCCAACACGTTGCATCATTGCTTCTGCCACAGGGGCTTCCACAGTGGAAAAGTGGATTTTAGTGAAATAATGCTTTGGGAGAACTTTATTTTTCCAGGAAATTTCTTTCAGGTAAAGGAAAACCCTTCTTGGGGATATTCTACAGAGCCTGCTGTAGGCAGTTAACAGATGCAGGTAGTGGCTTCTATGTTGTTTGTGGAAGATAATTACTCCTCAAAATGGGGAGTTTGGAAGGATCATAGTCTGATTCATCTGCTCTGAATCAACACCTGCAGTCCTTTACTCCCCTTCCCCTGGCCAAAGGAAGTTGGTCTCCTAATCACAAACCGAGCATGAAGTCACCCACAGGTATTGTGGTGGCACAAAACAAAATATGACCTCCAGCTCTGTGTGTGTCTGGTGCCATCCTCTAAAATATGAAGCAATAAAAAAAACCATAATTGCACAAAAAAAAAAAAAGCACAAACTTTGTGTCCAAGTGGGCTGTAAATTGCGAGCACACGCCGTCCTCCAACCTGACATATCAGGGACCCTCCCAAACTGGCTGCTGACCCCAAGGAGATGTGGGAATGACACAGGATAACTGAAGACTGGGGACCTAATGGAACCAAAAGGGCTGTCCAGCCCTGGCACTGCTGCCCGGGGCAATGGTGGAGTCCCCATCTCTGGAGGGGTTTAAAAGCTTTGTACATGTGGCACTTGTGGATATGGGTTAATGGTGGTTTTGGTAGTGGTGAGTTAATGATTGGACTCAATGATCTCAGGGGGATTTTCCAACCTGAAGGATTCTCTGATGCTCTGAAGAGGTCCATGAAGGTGTAACAGAAACCTCCCCTACTCACCAACTCGAAGTTGCCTCCCAAAGGCAATGGGTTCCAGGAATCAGAGGCTCCAGCCCATCTCACAGACAGCTCTCCCTGGAGCCCAACTTTTGGGGCATCTTGTCATCTCACCACTTGTGTGTCCATGGGAAATACTGTTTATTGACAATGGTGTCTCTGGCTCATTTCTGCATTACCTGTAGGTGAAGGTGCTGCTTTCTTCTCACAGGCCAAACCAATTTTGAAGCTTGCCATTACCAGCACAACATTCGTGTGTCACAGAAAGCATCCACACCATAAAATCGAGATCCTAGCCAGCACTTGATGCTTGATCCTCTGAAAGGGAACTGACGTGTTTGTATCCAGACTGAGCAGAAAATGCCATGCTGTCAAAAAAAGAGCAAGTTCCAGATTGCAATTCCTTTTACGTGCAAAGCTTTGGTGCACGCTAAACAAAAACTACAATTTGTGGGTGGGCAAAGTTGATTTTGGTTTGGTTTTGGCTTAAAAAAGAACATAAAGCAGCACAGAGCAAGAAGAGCCAGTAGTAAAGGGAGACAGGGTAAACCTCTCTGTGTCAAGGAGGGGAAGGGGCTGCTGAGAGCTCTTCATGGAGCAGGAAAAGAAAACAGGGGGATTTTCCCCTTTTTGCTTTCCCCTTTTTGCCACAACCCTCCGGAGTCACCCAACACAGAACTGCCATTCTGAGTTCTGCTGTCTTTAGGGGGATGTTAAGAGAAAAGGTGGGAGTGGGAAAATAGTTTTACTCCAGTTCTGGGTAGGTCTTCACTCTTACATACTCAGACTCGTTTCTGGAGCTGTACCAATGGTACAACACGACCAGAAAATTACTCTAACTCTGTCAAGCTCTCATCCTACAAGCCTCCAGAAAAATGTATCAGGAAGGACTGTGCTGTAAATACCTTTCAGTCTACCTTTTCAGAAAGCAAGGAAGGCTGGGTACGCAGCAAGTCAGCAGAGCAACCACGACGAGTTGATGATTTCCTCCCTGATTGATGCTCCTTGCCCTGGGGACCTCAATTCATCAACCTGAGCTTCTCTTGTCAGGGTGGACAGCTCATCTCCAGCTGATGGGAGCAGTTGCACCAACCAGATAAAGCAGGAATAGCCTCTGGTTTTGATTTTCATTCCAAGCTGATGTCGGCATATAAACACTGAGATCTGCACTCAGATTTAATTACTGCTAATCAAGTGAGACTCTGTGTAATAAGTCCACCTTGCCAGATGCTTATTTAAGAGCAGGGTTTGCAAGCCCTGATGTCAGCCAGATGTTTTCTGCCATGCATTAAAGAAAGAAAATAGTAAAATTCTTCTCCAGCTCCTGGAAGTGCATGTTTTCTCCATATCTGTTAAAAAGATTAATGATAAGGATCATTAATGAGTCTTCTTGAACTTGTTTTGTGACAACTCAGATATGTAAATGGCAAAAATTCCTTTTTTTCCCAAATATGTAACAAACTGAAAAAAAAATATAGTGTTCAGTGATTAGAAGTAGTAAAACAAATCAGCACAAAAAGGGAAACCTGGATGAAAGTGAAATTTAACCTCGGAAGGGGTCTTCTAACAATCAAAAGTTTTATTTCAAGAGTCTCCAGGTTAATCTGTATTTTGATCTTTTCATCATTGTCATTCAAAAAGTGAAAAAGTAGGGCACAAGCTGGGGGTATAAAAGTAGGGCAGGGGTATAAAACACTCCTCCAGCTGGGAAAAAAGTGGGAAAACTTGCTTATCAGTTCACTTTTCCAGACACACTGCTCAACTACTCAGCCAGGGCGTCAGTCACCCACGCTTGGATTTCTGCTCTTCTTTCACTTCCACCCTTTGTCACTGAGCCTTTCCCAGCAAATAAAAACGTTCCTGCTGGGCTTGTTGGTGTCCCAGAGTTGACCCATCCTCCAAGGGCATTGCCCTGTGCTGTTAAACTGTCCTCGAGTTCCTCTGGGCAGTGACTCCCAGTAGATCTCAGTTACGTGAAGATGGAGGGAGGGAGAACTACTGAGGAGAAACAGCTCTTAGTTATTTAAATTTTCACATGATTTGTCGTTTTTGGCTCGTGCAACTCTTGTCCATTCAGCTGTGTGGTCTCTGAGTCTTCATCCATCCTCTTGAGCTGTTCTAAGAGGAAGGAGCTCATATAAAGGATTAAATTATATCTCTTTTTCTTCTTCTTTTTTTTTTTAAATGGCCCAGGGCAAACAGGCTCAGCAGTGTGGACACCTCCCACACCTGTGTTTGGACACAGAGGGAAGCAAAGTTTTCTGCAGTGAAGCCCAAGTTAGTGGAGAAAGATCTGGTAGGAATCAATAGTAACTTCAGGGAGACAGACCCAAAGCTGGAGGCAGGTTGTAAATGTGAGGCTAAATTAGGAACTGGCTGTGATTTTAGGACCAAATCAGAGAGAATCTGTCTCTCATTTTGCTGCATCTGCCCGGCTGGGGCTTCTTCAGGGGCTTTTTCATGCTCTTGTAAGAAGGCACCCCTGAGGTTACAGGGTGATGTAGCCATCAGGGGATCCTGGCACAGGCACAGCTCTGCCCTGGGGGGATTAGGAAGAGCCTCTCACCAAGCAGAAAACATTAAAAGAGAAACACTCCCTGTCTCCCCTTCCACAGTGAGTAAATCCACGCTTCCCTGCAGTGAGCCAAGAGGGTATTTTGTCAAAGCCAACAGTTCCTAAGCTTTAATTTGCCATGGGAGGCTGTGTCAGACCACAAAGGAGAGCAGGATAACTCCAGTAGAGAGACCAGCACCAAAGCAGTGCTGCAGTGACAGAAAGCAGAGCTGCTCAGCCGTGTGGCAGCAGGTGCTTGCTGTTGGAACAGGTTGTTTGTAGCAGCTCGACACAGCACTGGAGACCACACAAACCCTTGTTCTCCATATTCCCAGCACTGCGTTCAGTTTAGTTTCTTTTAACCAGATAAAAGACAGCCCTGGCCTTGAGTCAGCTGGCAGCAGAGCCTAAATGCCTGTCTCGAATCCTCAACCTGCTGCTGAGTGCTGAAACGAAGCTGAGTAATCCTGGAAAATAAGGATGTGGGATTGGGGGTACTTAGGTCTGTTCCAGACTCAGCAGGTGAGTCTGGTGAGAATATACAAGCCAGTCATCCTTGGATTGCTTTAGCATCCATGAAAAGCTACCCAGACACAGTAGAGGATGATGCATCTCCTCCTAAACTGGGTTATCATCAGTCTGTCAGGAGAATTCTCCCCTGGAGGCACCAGCTTCTCCTTTTTCCCTCTAAAGGAAGGTCACAGTAACTGGCTTAGGGTGGCACATCTCATTTCAGATTTCGAAAAGTTAAGGGAGAGGCGCACCCCCAGTAGCCTCTCCTTGGTGTCTTATCTGTGAAATGGGAATAATGGAAAATGAGAATAATGGAAAATGAAAACAATTATTCTGTGCAGCTCTGGGAAGCGTCAGCAGTGAGTGGTTGAAGGCACTAAGGAAGCCTCATGGGGCAGTGTGAAACTCCTGGTATTGAAGTATTTTACCCCATCTTTCATCAGGGCAGATAAATCTTTGCTCATGAGATTAGAGTTCATCAGTAGCTTTGCACAGCGAGACACCCAGGACTGCAGCGAGCAGGAGTCTTCAAGTCCTCCTTTAATTTTGATTTTGATTTAGGATATAAGAGAACCCAGCTTGTACTTGTTGGGGCATCATCCCTCCAGCCCTGAACTGATGGAGAACAATTGCATCAGTCCCTCTGCCCTTTCACCAGTCTGCTCACCCGCACCCATGGGGTTTCTGCCCCTCAAATAGGGAACAGTGGTTTTGGTGTGTTATTTGTGAATTTTGATTGGGAGTGGCCAGAGCAGCTGACAGGACCTGCTGAAGGTGAATTGAGTTGCAGTGGGACAAGGAGGCAGCCCTGCTCTTGGCCAGTCATGCCGTGCTTCAGCTGCCCTCAAACTGAAAGAGAGTAGCTTAAATGGGATATTGGGAAGGAATTCTTCCCTGTGAGGGTGCTGAGGCCCTAAGAAGCTGTGAGAGAAGCTGTGGCTGCCCCATGCCCTGGAAGTGTCCAAGGCCAGGTTGGACAGGGCTTGGAGCAACCTAGGATGGTGGAAGGTGTCCCTGGTGGAATGAGATGGTCTTTGAGGTCCCTTCCAGCCCAAACCATTCCATGATTCCACGAATCTCTGATTTTCTGCCCATAACAACCTGCGAGGAGATTTCACTGCCTTGACCCCTTGGAGGACGCAGCTGCGAGTTGTCTGGTTTACAGCGGTTGCTGTTCATGCTGTTGTCGATACAGAGAGGCAGGGATGGTGTGGATGAAGCCCAAGGGAAACCCTCTGCTAATATCCTCCCCTGAAATGACGGGAAGGTCAGAGCCACTTCCCTGCATCCGCCAGAGCCACCCCCCTTTCCCATCCCTCCCCCTGCTCTGGGGACAGGCACAGCACCACTGCCAGAGTCAAGCTTGTCCCAGAGTTCATCAAAATGCTTCTGAAGAAGGAGTTTGCTGCTGCAAGAAGCCAGATTGCACAAACAGGCAGATGTTTGCAAGCAAATGTCCCAAGGCAGATTGAAATCCCAAGACACATTTTTGTCGTAGCTCGCATCTCAAGAACTGTCAGGATGCTCTGATCGCTCACTGGAGACAAAATACACAGAAAGGAGCAGCAGAGACAATAAGATGTGGAAATTTCCATATGATGCCTTCATGATGAGAGATGGGGTTTGTTTACGGGGTGCAGCAGTGCACTGAAATCCCACCAGGGACTGGGGCCTTGATATCTATGGAGGCAAGAAAAGTCTGCTCCTAATCTGATAAAATAGATAAAATATTGTCCTCCAGAAGAGAAAAGGGCCTGGCTGCACTCCTGCACCTGAGTTGTGTCAGACAACTCACTTCTGCCATCCCAAGTGGCCACAGCCAGTTGTGTCCCTCCTGAATAACCTTCTTTTACTCCCACATCCTCGTTCAATCAACACCTCGGGGTATTTTGCTCAAAGGGAGTCCCAGGACACATTTCAATACATTTACACTGAGCCACCTCTTCCTTGTAACCTCCCATGCAGAGAATCATCTGTCATCTCTGTAATCCAACAGGCTGAAACACCTTTCAAGCCTCCGAGGTTTACCTCCAGACTGGGATTTGCAGCATTTCCTGACATCCAGGAAACCAAGGCTGGAATAAGTGGCTAAGGGCTTCTTCTAAAGGCCTGTAAGATCCTTCTAAAGGCACAGCTCTCCTCTCCCACCATCCACAGAAGTGGGATGACTTCTGTAGCTCCCACAGAGAGATCAGCTGCAGGCAGATGCAGATTTCCCTCAGTGCCCTGTTCATTCCTCCCCTTCTCCTGGGAAATTATTCAGGTTTGTGCATATTTTCAGGTGCTACAAATTTTTCTTATATTGTAGCACCCAAAATTGCAACAATACTGTGTCAGGGGAGATGTAGGTTGGATGTTAGGAAAATTCCCCCAGAGCGTGTTGTGGCACTGCCCAGGCTCCCCAGGGAATGGGCACAGTCCCGAGGCTGCCAGAGCTCCAGGAGCATTTGGAAAATGCTCTCAGGGATGCACAGGGTGGGATTGTTGGGGTGTCTGTGCAGGGCCAGAAGATGGACTGGATGATCCTTGTGAGTCCCTTCCAGCTCAGGATATTCTATGATTCTATGACCTTTCTTCTGTAGAAGTTCTCCACTTCTGTCCTTTCCTCAGGTTTTGTAGTTCTTCAACTCCTGTGCAGTTCTTTCCTGTGCCTGGTGCTCCCATCCCCCCAGGAGAATCTTTCCCATGGCTTCAGGCAGAAGAAATTGCAAGAATAATTTACCCAGCCTCTGAGAGGACTGGCAAAAACTGCATCCAACAAAGATGGTTTCATAAACAGGGTCAGGGAACAGTTGTGCCCAGCGAGCTGGCCCTGGCATGGGGATTTATTCCAGCAGATGTGAGCTGGCAGCTCAGCTATGTGGTCATTGCTGTGTGAGACCCTGGTGAGTCACACTTGGTGTGTTCGGTCACCCCATGATCTCATCCCTTGAAACCACTGCCTAAACAAAACCAGTTTTCATTTCGTTTCACATAACACAACTCATCAACGTCACCGGGCCGCACGCTGGCTGAGGGATCAGCTCCCTGGGAATTTCGGAAGGACCTGGACTGCAGCCCTCAGCCTGTCTCTCTACCTGTTGTCTCTCCAAACAAGCCTGGGATAGGCAACCCAGCCAAGCCATCAAGTGTCCAGTTACTGGAGTGAGACTGCCTGGAGCCTCGCATGAAATATGCTTGGGAGGAGTCCGAAGCTTGAAGCCAAGGCCGGACAGGGAATTAAAAGGTCCTATTTTGGGTGCTCTTGCTGAACATTCCACTTGAAGGAATTTCCTCCTTTTAAGAAGGAAAGTGAAATGGTGAGACACCATTAAAGTGAAAATTCTGTATTTTGGTTTTGTGTGTCATCTAAATACAACCAGAAATCTGCAGGGCAGGGGGTGAGGAATGTCCTAAGGATGACTCTCAACCACATAATCCTTGGACTTTTTCTTGCTTAGGAAAACAGCATCTCACATCCTTGATACGCTGGGATGGGGCTTTTTGTTCTTCTTTTCTGTACCTGTTTCTGGAACTTCCTTAGAGGGTTTCAGATGTAATCTCTAATGTGGAAGGAGAGAAAGGGAAGGAAAAGGAAAAGGAAATGGAAAAGGAAACTCACTCTTACATAGACTGAAGATGTGTGGGGAAACATTAAAAGTTAGACTCTTTGGTCAATAATATCCTGTTTTCTGGCTCTGTTTGGTTTATTAGTGGAGATGCAGCACTAGGTTAATATGAGACTTTCTGAGTTTCTCTATGAAACATAAAAAATCAGCTCCTTTAGTCAATAAACTGGTTTGTAAATTGAAGTTTCAGTTACAAACTCAGTCATCAACTGAGCACAGGGGGTTTCCCTAATCCTCTGCTTTCCCAGCCCACACCAGCAAAAGGAAGGCAACGGCACTTATCATTTTTCCTTTGCCTCTGGATATCTCAGGTTTTTGATACTGCAGAGCACAGCAGGGCAATACAACAAGCACCACGTGAAGGTACCATATCCTGCCAAGTCTCCCTACACAAGTCAGGTTTGGGTTCATGGTACTTTTCCATTTTCAGTTCCCCGTGGGAATCCTTCCACATCTCCTGGATGGAGATAATTCACTTTTCTTCCTTGGTGATCAATAAAACCTCTGAGCTTTGCCTCTCTTTGGACTTTCTCATTCCCTTTCACCATCCTGTCCCCTCCTCGTGTTCATATTGGCCTTTGCTGAAACTTTTAGCCATTATCATTCCCCAAGTGTGGACAATTTTTGTGTAATCACCTTTTTTACCTCTCTTGGCTGCCCAGCTGCTCCATGTCCTCACTCCTTCTCTTCTAGCGCATGGAGACAAAGGAGCCTTTGCTCCCTGTTCCTCATCCTCTGCAGGATCTACTTCCCCTGCTGCTCAGCCTGGGATCCTGGGACATCTTCTGAAACTCCAGATTTCCATAGAAAATGGCCAGAAAACCACAAAACCTTGCCTTGTATGCCCATGGTGCAAAAATAAACAAAGCCTCTGCAGGATCTAGCTCCACAAGGCTGTGAAGAGCCAGACCTGCCCACCTGAACAGGCAGGGAGAACTTTTCCATATCTTTTTATAACTCTCTGCTCTGCAATTCAGTGACGCTGCTTAATGCGCTCAAAATTGCACCTTTTTTCCCTCATGGAAGAAAAGGCTAAGTGGCCAGATTCCATCCTGCTTTCCACTTGGAATAGGAAATTGCTCCTTAAGCAGCCTCCTCCGTGCAATCAGGGCTGAAAAAAATCAAAGGCACGCTCCCTCAGGGTCTGTCACACCTGGAGAAATCAAACTCCAGGCAGGAATGCCTGTCCTGCCTCGTCAGTGCTCGGGGAACAGGTTGTTCTCTGGCAACAAAAAAGGTTGCCAAAATGCTCTTATGCCAGCTCGTTTCTGCATGCCAGGGGCTGAAGGATCTCCACCAACAAGGGTGTCCTCAGTGCTGGATGGAAGAGGGAGACCATCGCTTGCTCAGAGTTGTTCCAGGGATGTTCTGTGGTCCGAGAAGTCCTTTTTGTTGTAGCAGAACTGCTTTTATTACACCAGACACTGATCCATTGGTGTTAAAACAGTGGCTCTCCAAGCCCAGTCCAGGACAGAACCAGTAATTAGGGATTACTAAACCAGTAGTTACAGTAATTAGAGAACCAGTAATCCCACCCCCAGGACCTGGGGTGCTGCCTAACCGAGCACACCCCAAACACCAACAGGTTTTCAGCCCTGCCTTTCAATGATTTTTTTTCTGGTGAAGATCAAGCACTCTGAAATTCACCAATGACACAAAGATAAAAGAAGCACCAAAGCTTCAATAAAATGCTCAATCTGTAAAATGACCAAGAGAATTTAGCACAGACCACACAGAGAAGATCCAGCACAGGTCGAAGAGAGAAACAGGAAACCAACACAGACAAGATGCACCTGGTTCCCCAACAGCTATTGGCTTGTATAGATTTGGAAATTAGCACAAAATGAAGCATTGTGTGATTAAAAGTAATTCCTGATTATGTCCACATGTATCCATATTCATTCCCAAGTGACAACATTTCCACGTTGTTATCTCTTGTTTATCTCTAACATGCACTGACATCTTCTCAGCCTGCAGGTCCTGAAAAGCTGAGCTTACAAAGAGAAAAACAACTGAAAACCAACTAATGACAACTCCCTGTGTGGGATGTGGGACTGACAATGGTGTGAGGCTCTTTGCAGTTTCATTGGCTTGGTCGGTCATATTTTTTGAATCCCAGGCACTGTTTGCAAACAGAGAGAGTTCAAGAAACATCCATCAAAGATATCAGGCTTTTGCACTAAGAAATAAGAGGTTTACCTGTCAACACACCTCACAAGGCAGGAAGTAAATAAAATAATGCAATAAAACTGTTCTAGGGAGAATATATACTCTATGCTGGCATGGATACAAAATGTTAGTGAAAATAAAATGGATACTTAAAATCAAAGGAAAAAATATTTCTAAGGCCACTGCAGGTAATTCTTAAACCAAGGCAGAAAATCCTGCTTTGGGGGTGGTTTTTTGCAGTCATTTTTGTCAGAATCAAAGGATGTTTTGGACAATTCATCACAGAATCATAGAATGGTTTGGGTGGGATAATCCCCATTTCTCTCCATGAAACCACCAAAAACACCCCAAAACCTGATCAGCTTTTACAGCACAGATTAAAACTTCAGATCATCCCTTCAGCCTTGCGTGTCCTCTCTGAGAACTTGCAATGGCTGATGAGGATTTGGACCCATCCCTCCCACTCCCTTGTTGGGTATCACAGTTTGTGCATCCTGGCCACCCTGGCCAGAGGATTATCTCTGCTAATTACCTCTGCTAATTACCTCTGCTAATTAGCTGCCACCCCCGTTGTGGGATGGATCACAGCTCGTGGGAGCCCTACGTGCTGGGGCTGGATGGGAGAGGGAGTGTGGCTGGGCAGAGGACTGGCTTCGTGGGAAGGGTGTTCTTCCCATCCTCCCTCATTTTCCATGTCCCCAGGATTCAGGGTGAGTTTTCAGACTGGCCTCGGAAGGGTGGAGGGGAAATCAGAGCTTTTCCTTGTCCCCACGGGACAGCACTGCAGGTATTACAGTTAGTCTGGCCCTTGCCTTTAAATCCAGATGGCCTTGGGATTTAATTAGTAAGTTGTTTGTGCTTTTTCTTTTCTCCGTTGAAAACCAAACCTGCCCCCATCTTGCAAGGAATACATAAAACATTTAATTTATGAAGTTCTGGGATATAACCAGCAGCAAAAATGGAAGAGGTGACCAGGAAAACACTTCAAATGAAAACCAAAGCAAGAGGTGGCAAAGGGGGTTTTGGCACAAAGGATGTCAGCTGCCTTTATCAGGAATGCACTGGGATGAGCAGGGATCACTGCAGCCCCTGTTTTAGGAAAGGATTGCAACAGGAACCCCTCTGGCTCAGGGAAAGGGAAGCAGCAAATGGAAAATGCCTTTCAGCAGACAGAAGTGACACGGGTTTGTGATTAGATGCTCCGTTAGGCAAAAGGCAGCTTGATTTCAGCTCTAGGTTGAACCAGCTCCTAAAAATCACACACAGAATATCCCATATAGAAAAGCCTGGCAAGTTTTAAAAGGAAATAACTTCTTACTTTATTTTTTAACATTTGGCAAATGCACCCAAGTCTTGCATTTGAACACCTCTTCTGAATATTTTTCTCCATAGTCAATGATCTCTGGTGGCCCTTTGCTTTCCAAAACTAAAACTTTTCCCTCTGTTGCTCTGCCCTTCCAAAAGAATTTTTGCCCTGTGAGTTCGAAGGGTATCACAGGGGATGCAGTTTGATTGTGAGGCCAGAAAAGCAAGGAATCGCAATGAGATGAACCTGAATAATGGCTCCTGGGAGGACCTGGAACAGTTTCTGCGGACACAAAAGAGCATTGAAGCCACCAAACAAAAATTATTCACTATTATGTAAACCAAAGTGTTCTGACACAGAATAGTTCAAAGTCTGCATCATCCCCAAAACAACCTCAGGATGACACTCAGCTCCTCGTTTTTATTTTGCATGAGAGAAAACACAGTGATGGCAGAGCAAGGAAAACCACAACAATTTCAGCCCATACACAAGAACTTCCCTTTGAATAATAAAACTGCCTTGAAGTTTAATGCTCGGAGTTCAAAGGATCCAGGCCAAATTCAGATCACCAGGCGTGATTAAGGATTTCTTTGAAAATTGGAGACACCAGTCTGTTGACATTCTGGTGCGTATTAAAGACCAGCAGATGCAGGGGGGAAGGTTACCCCTGGTGACATTTTATCCCAGGTACAGCAAAAAATTTTTAAAAAAAAGACCCCATAAAACATAACCCTGTCCTGATTCTGGGAATTACTACATATTTCTTGGAAAACATAGAAGAAATTGTGCATTTCCCCCTCAGCTTTTGGGAGGACGTTGTGTGGACGAAGCAGTTTTGAAGCGGTTCACTGCTCTGCCTGTAACTGCAGCAGGGTTTGGGGCTCGCTGGGCTTTTGGCTTCTACGTTTTACCCATTAATGATCCTGTTGTCTGTTCTGGACCTAAGCAGACGTGGGCTTATCACTGCCCCAGCAGTGCTTTCTACTGCTTTCCCTTGAAAAGCAAGCCCTTGTGCTCGTGCTTCGTGAGTAATAGACTGGTTTTCTTTTTCAGTTGGAAAATTTACAAGTGGAAATTTATTCTGAGGTGACAGAGGGAGGTTTTGGATCGTGGAGTCCTCAGAACTCCTACACTACCTGAGATTTGCTCAGCCTGAGTGAAACTCACCTCTCCCCACAGCTGTCCCCCCAAAACGTGCAGGGATGTGGTAATTCCTGGAGGAAAAAAGAGGAGGGGTGATGGAACAGAAATGCTGCAACTCCACCTGCGAGGGAGTGGCTGAGGCACCTGGTGGAAAACCATCCCTGCACATTTCCTGGTATGCACCCAAAAATATGCCCGCCTCGACTTCCAAAAAACTCTCCAGCTCACCTCGCCTCCCGCTCAGCGTTAATGCTGGCTTGCAAAGGATTTGGCTTAGAAGTAGGGAGGCAAAGAGGGTTTTTTTCTGAAATTTGTTTCAGGCTCTAAATAGCAGATGAACTCTTCTGAAAACCTTGCTTTGATGGTCGGTGACGAGCAGGTGAGCGTTTGGCTGAGAGCTTTAGAAAAATCAGGCCTGTGATGCTGAATAATAGAATATATAGACAGAAAAGAGCTGGTCTCTTACTGCCATCCTCCCCCCCAGCACTGCCAAATTGCTCTCAGCCACACATTTTCCTGAATCCATCTCCATGTTAGACAAAGGCTTGTGCTTTCAACCTGCGCAGGGGGGAATGGATGAGAGAGGAGACAGCATCCTGCTCCTTGGGCAGAAGGTTCTTAATGAGCACAGTCTGAACTAGCAAAAGGATGGGAAGTTGTTTTCCTTCTCCCACCTGCTTACACAGTCCAAACTGGGAGATGCACACTGCTGGGCACTGCTTGGGGGTGCACAGGATGGTGGGGGTTGTATATTTGGTATATTTAGCAAAGTGATGGTGGAAGTGCAGGCAATGGCCACGGGGCATAGAAAAGATAAGGTTTGTGCTCGGGGTTTTTTGGGTCAGCTAAAAGAGAAACACACAAACCCCCCCATGTTTATGGACAATAGTCCTTTTTACAGGTCCTGAAAGCTTCTTTCTCATTAAACCATCCAGTAATAGCTGAGGCTGAGGAAAGATGTTATCTGTCACAGAGACGAAGCCTACGGAAATAAGATTCTTTGTTTAGGGCTTGCTAATCTGACCTCCTTTCAACCAAAGCCCCTGTTCCCTTCATTTATTAAATTCTGTTATCAAACTTATTGGGGCAGAAATCCACAAGTATATATATATTTTTTTGCCATGACTAGAACAGGCTGAAGATCTTCCCCAAAGAGGCATTGGTCCTGAAATCCTAAACAGCCACGCTCACCGTACGTGGTTTTTTATCTCCCTCCTGGTTATGCTTGTGCCAGAGAGGCAGGGATGCTGCTGCATCCCTTACTGGACCAGCTTCTCCTTCATTAAAGGGCAGAGTAACATCAGCCCCACAAATGCAACTGGTTTGCAGTGGTGCAAATGGGATTGGGGTTTGCTCCAGGTGCAAATCACTGGAGAATCTGACACAGAGAGCAGAGCCAGGGACATCCATTCCCTTTCTTCTTCCATGTGTGCTCCTCGTTGCTCTGACCCTCCATGGTCTGTGCTGGTTCATGCCATAAGCCACGAAATGTTGAGGATAAAAAGCCAGGATCAGGTGCTCCTGAGAGGAGAGAGTTCCCTTGCAACAGAGCAAATTATTCACTTCATTGCAGGGAGTGAACAATTCACCCCCTGCGTCTGAAAGTGCTCCCTAATCTAAACGGAGATCAAAACGAGAGCGCTGAATGTGTTCTTACATTAGCAGAGAGAAGACACCAACCCTACCCATTAACTCTCTGAAGGTGCATAATTAGGGTCTGGAGTTAGAGTGAGAGCTTTCGAGTGAGAACTAAGGTTTGGTTTCTTTTTTATAGCGTTAAAGGTGAGTTTTGTGGCAGACATCCTCTTCATCCCTGAAGTCTTGTGATCCCGCCGGAGTGACATGGTTGAAAGTACTCATTTAAGAAAACAAATGACTGGATTTGGTCCAAGAATCAGCAGAGGAAGTCCTTTCTCTGCCGTTAGCTGGAGGTTAAGGTAGATGTGATGTTGCCTGTTGTGATCAAACCCTGCGAAATTCGCTGTATGTTTGGGGTAAACAACCACACTCGTCCTCAGCCACCAGCCGGGCTGATGAGGCTGAGGATTCATGTGATCCCAAAACTGCCCAGCTGCACCAGCATGAACTGATGCTCCTGCTGCAGTGCCCCATCCTCCACAGGGACACGAGCAGCACCAGAGTCCCACTGGATTTATTCGGGAGTAGATGACGGAGGGGGAGGACGACAATTTCCTCTCCCTGAGCACACACACGGAGTCATTGGGATATTAATAGCGGCTCCAGGGCTTCAAAGTAACAGCAGAATCTTTAATAAACTTATCAGCTGCCTCCAGGCTGTTGTCTACAAATCCCAGAGGGAAACGTGGTCCTTGGACTGCCTCACAGCCCGTGAAAAGTAATTAAGAAATCAAAACCATTGTCAGCGAGCTGAAGTTTGCTGTTTGGGGATCTGCTACTCAGCAGAAAGCTCTGAGGAGCCTGCAAACCAAGAAAAATGTCGAGAACTTGCAGAAAAAGCGGAACTTACAAAAATTAGAACTTACAAAAGAGAATTACCAAAATCAGCATAACCCCCAGTTGAACTGTTAATGCCAAAACCTTCACTTAACCTGAATATTGCGGGGGATGATGCATTTCTTCCTCCCACAGCACCACAACCCCCATGGAGCAGCTGCACTCCCGCACCTCTTGCCATCAGTGGACAAGCTCTGGCTTTTACCCACGGTGACCTTTTGTGAAAAACACCGAGCACTTCGCTTTTCCCTTGGTGGTGTGAAAAAACCCTCAGCAGAAATGACAGGTCTGGGACTCAGATGCCAATTTCTGTTGAGTGATTTTCACTGTCACTTACAACCTGTGCTGATTTTCACGGGCTACCTGCTATCAGATGTGTGTTTGCTGCTTGCTCTCCCCGTCACTGTTTCGTCTTTACCTTGTAACCAAAATGTCATCTCCTTTCATGAAGAAATGCTTTTCTTGTTCCCTCTGCATCAGATATTTTGCTGTTGGAACAGTGAATTTCCCTCCAGTGCCACCTGCCATAAGTTGCATCCACTCAATGTAAAGTTGGAGTGTCTGTAAAGTATTAAAATAATCCCCCTTCCTAAAAGGCAGATAGGAGCCATTTTTACTTGAGCTGCAAAGGAGAGGTCACTACCCAGCAGAGCCGGGATGTGAGGCTGTATGGGGAAAAAAAGGCACATTGCAAACTCGGAATGGGGAAAATGCTGCTGATGTTGCCCTTTGCCTGTGCCACAGCACCCCAAGATGGTCAGAGACCCCACATGAGGAACCACCTTAAAGGTCACAGAATCATGGGATCGTTTGGGTTGGAAAGGACCTTAAAAATCATCCAGTCCTGCCCCTGCCATGGGCAGGGACATCTTCCGCTATCCCAGGGTGCTCCAAGCCCTGTCCAGCCTGGCCTTGGACACTTCCAGGGATCCAGGGGCAGCCACAGCTTCTCTGGGCACCCTGTGCCAGGGCCTCCCCACCCTCAGAGGGAAGGATTTCTTTTTTTAATCTAAATCTTCCCTCTTCCAGCTTGAAGCCATTCCCCCTCGTCCTGTCACTCCATGTGTTTTTCAAAACTCTCTTTCCAGCCCTCTTTGAGCCCCTTTAGGTACCTGGGGACAGGAAAGTGAGAAATTTGTGAGAAGAACAACATTGCACGTGCTGGACTGACAAATCCAAACAGCTGAGCCCTTCTGGCAAGCAGTGGAGGAGGCTGCCTAACCCAGCTCCTCTGTGAGCAGCTGGAATAAGAGACCATTCATCACCACCTGAATTCTTACGGTGGGTGGATTTTTGATTTGGATTTTTTAACAGTCACTGCTCACCTCTGCAAGCAAATTCCTAAAGTAACAAAGAAGTTGGGCTGCAGGCCCAGGGCAGAGAGCAGCAGACATTCTGCAGTACAAGACATACATCCTGCTTTTCATTCTACTCCTCTTCCCAGCTCGGCTTCATTACCCTGAAAATAGCCCAAATAAACCACAGGAACACCTGGGGTTCTTCTGCATCAAGATAACATCCCTCACAAAGGGGACCGTCCCTGATGGACCATTAAATTTACCTCCAAAACATGGAATCACAGTTTCTCAGTCAGTGGAGGAAGGGGCCTGACTGAGAATGGGTCAAGCATATGAGGATGCACCTTCCTCAGGCAGGACGAGGGTCACACTTGGGTAACCCTGAGTGAATATTTCTCCAGTGAATTTTTTCTTCCGTAATTCTATTCCCTTTCTTTCTGAAGTTGTGTAAATATTGGGCATCCACAGCATCCTGCAGTGAAAGGTGCCACAGGTGACAGGATGACTTGTGAAAATAATTCTCCTTTTCTCTGTCCCTTTTCCATTTCTTTGCACACTGTTGCAAAAAAAAAAAAAAAAAAAAAAAAAAAAAAAAAAACAAGAAAAAAAACCTTCTTGGGCTTTTAAAAAAATTCTTTGAGTTAGATATGAAAAGAAATTAATTCTCATTTCTTAGAAATGGGTGCAGTTTTGTCTGAAATCTCATATCCAGCCTGGAGACTTCTCTTCAAGTCAGAAATGAATTGGAGGAACACCAGGGTTCAGCAAGAATGGCAGGTGTGTTAAAAAGTGACTTTAATGAATTGCTGAAAAAGAAAAGAAAGCTTTTTTAGTCTAAAAATAAGAAGACTGAAGGGAGGATATAATGGTTTGCCCAGCTGAAAAAAAAAACCAAACCCAAAACAAAACTGGATATAAAAAGACAATTTCTTTGTGTCTAGGAAATACCTTTTGGGGTCGGACAGAAATTAATTCATTTCCTTTGCAGGAAAGGAGATTTTGGTTAGAGATGAAGCCAATCTTTCCAACTGTAAGGCTTCCAGCAGATGGGCTGGGGAGTGTGGGATCCCCAGGACTGGGTCAGTCACCCCACCTGGACAGGTGGGCAGATCTCCTGTCCTGCTTCCACTTCACAGCCTGCCTGGCCCCACCATTCCTGCCATCCCAGAGTGCATTCAGAGGATGCTCAGTGTTTGATAGTGATACTTTAGCTTTTCTATCAGTCTTTCCCAAAACGGCTTGGGAAAAACACCAGTTTCTCTCTCTCTCTTCCAAAGGCCAGGTTCTTCCCTCTCCCCATTCCTGCTTTCTTGTCCCTCACCCAGCTCTGAACGTGATGAGAGGATTTCTCTCCCCACCCAGGTAAGAAGAGTTTCAGCAGCACAAAGGAGATCTGCTTTTCTAAGAGTTCTCCTTCCCAGCTTATCTCTACTCCAGCCTCCAGGAGGGCTCTTTTCCACCTTTGTATGGGGCTCTAGTTTTGAAAACTGCTTTGAGGGTGTGAATAGCTTCCCCTCGTTGCATTTAACTGCGTGGAAACACAATTTTTGATGTGCTTTCAGTGCATCAGAGGCCACAGCTTGTCTTGGCAACCTGTGCCAGGGTCTCGCCGCCCTCACAGGGAAGAATTTCTTCCGAAAATCTATTCCAGGCCTGCCCTGTGAGAGCGTGGAGCCGTTCCCCCTTGTCCTGTCACTACATCTGAGTGGCTCTGTTTCTCACCACTTGTGGAGCACCACTAATAGTGATTAACTGTTCGTGTTTGGAGGGAATTGAAGCTTCCCACGTGGCTGACAGCATGCAAGGAGTGAGGGACTTTCTGTAGAGGAAAGGGAAAGAAGGACACGAGCAGATCTCAGCTAAAACTGAGCTCATCGCAGCAGAGATCCATCCACTTGCTGTGATGACTCCAGAAAATGTAAGAACCAGAGCCTTAAAATAAACTCTCACAAACAGCACAAACAGCACTGAAGGTTAAAGAAATGACATGTTTGAAGTGGTTTTTTGGAGCCTCAGACAAAACTTTTGCAGGGCTCTGTGAAGTCCCCAGACCTGTGGCAGGCCAGATGTTCAGTAATTATAAAAACATCTCGCAGACATATGAAGCAGAATAGCTCCAGTGAGGACACCGCTCATCTGCCGAATGACCAAATAAAACCCAGTCCGTGTTAATGGTATTGATTTGCAGTGGCCAGGGAGTTCCTGTTCACTGCTCTAGAAAATAGAAAACTTACAGCATCCCCGTGGAGTAGGGAAACTGAGGAATAAAGCACTCTGAGCAGGTCTCCTCCTTTTAAAGCTCTTTTCCTCAAGAAACCAGGCTGTGCAGTCATGCTGTGTATGGTACCTGCCCTCCGGCGTCAGCCCTAAAGAAATTTTAGCCCTTTTTAGAGCGTTAACCAAATTTGACAAGCAGGGTAAAGCCTGAAAGATATTATGGCATATTAAAGATAAAATTTACATTAAAATACTAGTTGGGAATGATCCCCAGTGCCTCTGGGATGAGAATGGGGGAGTCTGCAGCTTGTTTCCCTTCAGATAGTCTCTTCTCAAAAGACAGGGACAATATCTGGGCTCCCTCTTTGTGTCCCTCATCCCTCTGAGCAAGATGCTCTCCAACCCCATGACCAGTATGGCTCCTAAAAGGAAAAAAGAGCTTTGATTTTCTGCTGATCCTTTTCAGCCCAGAATGGCAAAATGCTGCAGACACTGTAATGTGAGCTAAAGGCTAAGAAAAATTAAAGCACAAGTGGGCAAAGAGTGTGGCTTTTATCTTTGCCTTGTTATTCATGCTGCTGTCTTCCTCAGCACTTCTCTCCCACTTGTCTGGCAAATTAAATACACAAGGAGATAAAATAGAAGGTTTCATTTCCAAAACTGGTGCCTTTTTTTTTTTTATTGTGAATGGTTTTCAAGCCCTTTATGTTCTGCTGTGGATGGGACTCCTGCAGTCACACTTTCTTCCAAGCATGAAAGGACTTCAAACATTCGAGAGCTGTGCTAAACATTTGCCACATGATGCAGAAAATCAATAATACCGTTCTGGAGAAGTCCCAAAGCAGAACAATTCTGGTCAACACGCACAGTCCTTGCACCCTGGGATCGGCTCTGTTTTGCTTCTGGGTGAGCTGAGGTGCAGAAGCAGCCTGTGAATTTATTGCAGAATAAGCCAACACTCTTAAAACAGTAAATACAGCTGTAACTGCCCCAGTGGATGCTCTGCCCTTGTCCAGAACTGAGTTGTGAGGCTTTCTACCTTTTCTATGCTCTGTCCTGCACATCCCAGCTTGGAAGTGCCAAGGGATGAGCTGAGAGCCACGAAATCCGATAAACCTCCAGCCAAAATGTGATCAGCCAGTGCTGAGCACCCACTTGCCCACAGGTGCCAATTGCTGCCTCAGTAGTAAAGAAAGAACAGAGATTTCACACATTAATTCTCTCCTTTTTGACATATACAGTGAAGAACAAAAAGCTTGTTTCCTAGCTGCAAGGCACACGTTGCATTCACACCTTTTTTTCTCCCCAAACAGGATTGTCTTTTCTCTTGTCCTGCCTTTCGGGAGTGATCCTTGGCAGACGGCATCCCCTGAAACTGCGCTGTCTAGGAAAGCACCAGCACAGGGTGAAATCACACCCAGGGTGTACAGGGTGGTGAGCCAGGGCTGGAGGCTCTTCCTGGGGCTGTTTGGGGACATCAGATACAAACTATTCTGCAGGATGGCACTCCTGAACCAGTTCAGGGATGCAGGGACATGGACGAGCCATGTCCTGGGGGCTGGAAAAAAGCCCTGGCTGCCAGCAGCCTGTGCTGGCAATGGACCCTCCAACAAGGAGTTTTTTTAATAATTAACTCCAGCTTGGTCCCCAAAACCTCTGTTGTACAAACATGGTCAACCCCAAATCACAAAGGCGGGATTTGCCATTTAGGATTGATGACATGCTGACAGAGAGTAGAACTTGTCCTGGGGATTTTACACATTTCACTTCTACCTCTGGAGACCACTGAAGCAAGAGAGAAAAGAAAGCAAAGCAAAACCACATATTGTCTTTATTTTCTCGTCGCGTCCAAGAGAGGAGGAATAATGCAAACACCAATAAACCCAATGGCTCTGCTGGGAGAAAATTTTGTTGCGTTTGGAAGAGGCTGTTGACAGATAACTGGAAGCGTTGAAAGCGTCGTTTTGTTCGAGCTATTTATAACCCTTGACAGTGCTGGAGTTGGAGGCAGATTAAGGGGGAAGCAACTGCAGTTTTAAAGCAAACCCGAGTGTGTTTAGGATGGGGATGGGCTGTGCCCCACGCTTTCCTTTAACTGCCCCTGAGCCCTTCTCTGCAGTGAAGCGAAGCCACCTCTTATGCCAAATTTCAGGCTGGTTTTCTTCGCTGCGTCCTGCACGGCCACTTGAGTTGGTCAAGCATTATCAAGTGTGAAATCAGCAGTAAAGCCCCCCTCAGACATCTGCCAGCAGCAGGCTAAAAATACAATAAACTGGGCCACTGGACTGCTGTGCCACACAGCCAAAGAGCAGTTCACACCCCAGTGCCAGAAACTGCTCCTCGCCCTGTGCTGCGGAGGAGCTCGTGGGGGAGATGTGCAATGATCCCTCACGGTCTTTATGGTCTGTGAAATATTCCCTGTGATCACTTTGGGCAAGCGGCCGTCTCCCACGGGCCCTGTGCAGATGTACAAAAATAAGCTCATTTTCAAGCTGCCCTGCCCAAATTCTGCTGCCACTTCCAGGGCTGCAGCTCTGCTGGATGAGTCCCTGCCGTGGCAGAACGTGGAGATCACTGATTGCACGGGGCAAAGGGTTTTTTTTTCATGGGACTACGGCATTGCTAATCACCAAGTGCCAGAAGGGCTTTTCCAGCATGGAAAATAATCATTTTTATGCTAATGTGTTATGGAGAATTTATTTATAAAGTATTCTGGGGGATTAAAGTATATTTTTTCCCTTCTCAGACAGTGGAGCAGAGTGGGCAGAGCATTGCACAAGAGACTCAGTTCTATTTCCAGCTCTGACAACGGCATAAAATACATGAGTGGGGCAATTCATTTCACCAGCTGTTAAATGAGGTAAGGAATCTTGCCTTTTTTACCTAAAAAAATGTTTTGACATCCACCGATTAAAAAAAACCCCACAACAGATCAACATCAAAAAATAAAACCCCGCATTACTAAAGCAAGCTGCTTTAAAGCATTCTGCAGACAAGTGTTACTCAGAGGCAGCAAGAAAGAGCAAA
The DNA here is from genome assembly GCA_013398855.1 of Mohoua ochrocephala. Classification (NCBI taxonomy): domain Eukaryota; kingdom Metazoa; phylum Chordata; class Aves; order Passeriformes; family Acanthizidae; genus Mohoua; species Mohoua ochrocephala. The sequence continues at coordinate 66,523 of VZTA01005154.1, read as the reverse complement.
AGAGTCAGTGATGACTTTAAACAACACATAAATGCCATTTCTATCTCTTGTCCTGCTTTTCTTACTCAGTTCTTCCCTAAATTTCTGCTTTTCTCTGAGAAAACTCCCGAGTGTGACTTTGCCCATGATCAGATATATTTATCTAAAACTAAGGTTGGGAATGATTTCGATTTTTGGAAAAGCAAACACAAGACTTATGCAGAGAATCCAAAAAAAAAAAAAAGAGAAAAACGATCTCTCTGCAGTTTTGTACTGAAGAGGAGAGGTGCTGGAGGCAGAAGGTGAAGCACAGCCTTGCAAGGACCTTGGTGGATCTCATTTCTGCCTGTTCAGGTGACAGCAAGCCTGGGATTGGCTGAATTTTGGGTGATTCTGCTTGTGCAGACAGTGATGGAGGCGGAAGGTGATGGGGGAGAAGAGGGAGAGGGAGGTCAGGATGATTTCTTAGGAACTCCAGGAAGGAAGGGACCTCTGGGGTTGTGGAGTCTGAAGTCCCACCACATCTTCCAGACCCTGTCAATGCAGCCAGCTCAGCGTCATCCTCAGCCCCCTTAGCCCAGCTGAGATAATGCACATCTTAAAATGTCACCTTCCTGCAAAACAGAAGATATTGAAGACCAGAAGCAATTAAGTTCCTCGAGCTGTTTGAGTTTTTTCCTCCTTATTTTTCTCCTTTAGGAGTGAGGAGGTTCTTTCTTGTCCAGCAGGAAAGGCTGAAATTGAACTTGGGTGCAAGCACTGCTCCCTGAAAGCGTCGAGCCCATCGGATGTAAGAACCCCAGCATGGACTTGCATTAACCTACTACCTACTTCCTCTGGAATGATGAAACACAGATTTCAAATTGTTTCCCTGCAGTTTTTACCTTTTATTTATCCCTTTCAGAATTTTCCCAAATGCACACTAAAAGACTGTTATGATTTTGCTTAAATCAAATTTAACATAACGACTTTCCAAGTTCACGTGTAGCTCAGGGACTGTTTTGGGGGCATTTTTGTTGCCTAGCCATTTCCCCATTTTGTCCTGGAAGTTTAAACTGCTGGAGGGTCAGTTGTGATGACTGCCTTGGATGGCTGATGGAGGGGACAAAAGCTTTGGATCCACGTCAAAGCTTTCACAAGACTGGTTAACCGAAAGTGTTTCGGGGTATCTAGGGGTATTGATTATCGGTGGGGTATCTAGGGGTATTGATTATCGGTGTATCTGAATAATCAGCCTCATTTTCCAGAGGAAAAGAGCTGCTAAGTACAGCTCAGTGCTTTGTGGCACACTGCCATCTTCCCGGCTTTTTAATGTCACCAATCATTGACCCCACAGGGGGTCTGCTCAGGGCCCAGACAGTTGGATCAAATCTCACTGCTCTGGACTCTTCTGGAAGTGCTACATGGGTGAACTTCTCCAAAACGGATTCCAGTGTGAATGGCAAGTCCTGGTGCTCAGCTGCTCTCTGATATTGGTTCCAATATTTACTCTGGAGCTCCGCAGGGAACTGAACCTGATTTATTCAAAGCTCATCCGCACGGCTGCTAATGAAAATTGTTGCCAGGCTTATCAGCATCAAGAGGATAACTTGAAAACAGAGCACAGCAAGTCTCAGTCATGGTGTTTCTTCCATGGGTCCCAGATTTAGGGGAATATGAGACATCTGTGTGTCTTCCCAGCTGGAAGCCCAGCGAGAGCCCTGACTCCTCCTTCTACTCCACAATGGGTAGAAGAATTCTCACTTTTAAATTAGGTCTGGCTTTACTAAGAGAGCTCATGAGAGGTTCTGCAACTCCAACCTATGTTTTAAATGGCTTTGCACTGGAAGAGAGTGGGTTCAGATTAGACAACAGGAGTAAATTGTTCCCTGTGAGGGTGGTGAGGCCCTGGCACAGGTTGCCCGGAGAAGCTGTGGCTGCCCCTGGATCCCTGGAAGTGTCCAAGGCCAGGTTAGACGAGGTTTGGAGCACCCTGGGCTAGTGGAAGGTGTCCCTGCCCGTGGCAGGGGGTTGGAACTGGATGATATTTAGGTTCCCTTCCAACCCAAACCATTCTGTCATTCTGTGATTCTATAAACAGGTCACTGCACACTCCACTGAATTCCTTCTGCTGTGCCCTTTAAAGAGCTGCTTGAAGAATTGGCTGACACAGAGGGAGTTAAAAGTCAGGAGTCCACCTCCCAGGCATGTGGCTTTTGCCAGAAGCCCTTTAGATCTTTTTAACTTTCATAGTCTTTCAAGTTTTTCAGCAAAAGTCTTATTAAAATGCTGTAACTATTATGCTGGCTGGCATCTTGTTGCTCTGCGTTGCCCTTGTGCCCTTTTTCTTACAGTTTTTCTCTGTCAATCTGATTAATAAATTATGCTTTTTTGAAGGCATCTCAGTCTTGACATTGGGCTCTCTAAACGATCTGTGACCCGAAACCTTTTGCATCTTCAGCCCCATCTTGAGGCTATCATTATACAAAATGCAGGGTTTTTTCTGCAAATTGCTCCCATGGATTTGGCTATTTAACAGTGTTTGGGTGACACTGAAGTGCTCAGATAAGACCTCAATTGTTCTCTGCTGGACTGTGACACTCTCTGCTCTCCGACTCCGTGGCCTCTGTGACATGGCACTCTTTCATCTCTTGTTAATAGCCATAAATCCAGGGTTGAATATTAATGGCACTCCAAGTTTCAGAGCCGGCTCAGCCTATTAGATTATTAGCAAAAGGCGCAGATTTTGCAATGGATTTGACACAGCTCTCTTCTTGGAGAGCAGAGCCACGAGGGTTATCTCAAATCTGCCCAGGAAAGGTTGCTCAGATAAGAGCATGGTTATATCCCTTTGGACTAAGCCAAGCACGCTGCCACAGGATTCCTAAAATACTTAGGATTACACCCTTATCTTATTTGTCTTTGGGGGAACTTTGCATAACTTGAAGTCAGCAAATACATCGTTTATTTTGCTTAATTTCTCATTAACATAAACCTGTTTTCAGTACTAGGAGAGTCATTGGCTTGATGTCACACTGAGGCCTGAGAAATGCTGCAGTTTTAGAAAAGTTTAATACATAATCGAAAAACTTTGGAACGCCAACCCAAACCCACTTGCTTAAGCAGACTCTGCTAAAGTAGACTCTGATTATTCTCTCTTCCCCTCCCAGCACTGTTACCTCAGTTGCTCCATCACCTTGACATCTTGGATAAATGGGTATAAATGACAAATGCTAATAAATTCCTGTGCCATTCACACGGGTCAAGAAAACAAGCAAACAGAAGATTAATACAACTGAATCAGATACTGCTCGCAGAATAATTAAAGTCTTGAAACACAGCCTCTCTCTGTTTTTAATAATGAGTGTTTGTAAATCACTGGTGCCACATGAGATCATTCAGCACCTCTTCTGCCTTATAACTTTCAGGCTAATTTTAGTAATGAGTGTTTTTCCAGTCAAACAGTGTTCCTTAGATTTAAAGTTAGCAGATTAATATGCATATCAAAAATAAGTACATCACCTCTAATATCTCCCCAGTGGCCAGGTTTTACTTTGCCTGACTGAATTGTTACATATAATTAATATTGGTGTGATTACAGTTTGCCAGATTAAACGATGTGCCCGTGGAGAAATAACAGCTCCACAGAAGTTCTTCGCAAGCAGGAGGGATGTAAGAAATCCTGATGACTTCCTTCTACCTGCTGCAGCCTGTTTGCCTCCAGATCATGTAATTTTGGTGAGGTTTATTAGGTAAGTGGTGTCGACATCCCTCCTGTTGGTCCGTGCCAAAGCCACCAATCAGCACAGGAATTAATCCCTCTCTGGAAGCTGCAGGATGCCAGAAGTGCTCTCAGGGTGCCAGACGTTGGGTGAAACTTCACCAGCTCTGGTAGATCCAGATGTCCTCTGCAATGTCATTCTTCTAAAAAAAAAAACAAAAAACCCAAGCTAAATAAATTCAAAATTTAATTTTTAGCATTTAATTTTTATTAATAATATTCGTGTTCTGTTCTATTTGCCAGATGAATTGGCAACAAAGCGTAGTGGCAATATAAGAAATGGTCACAGATTTGATGGAATCACCATCCCTGAAATTGTTGAAAAAAGTGTGGATTTGCCACTTGAGGGTATGGCTCAGTGGTGAGCAAGGTGGTGATGGTGCTGGGTTGAAGGCTGGGCTTGATGATCTTCAGGTTTTTACAGCCATAACGATTGTATGAGTCTGTGATTCTGTGATTTGATTCTCAGAAAAAGCCTTTGCAGCATCCCGTGCCTCAGCTTCCACTCTGACGGACCCCAGTTTTGGAACTGAGAGGAATTTGTGAACCCAATCCAGTGTGTTGGCACTTCACAGGCACTTCTGCCACGCACAGCCTCGGAATTTCTGCTGGTCAGGTTCATAAATCACAGCCCCAGTGCTCCAGACCGTCTGTGCCCGGACCATCCCAAGTCCCATTCCTGTTGCTGTAATTCTAATTATGTGTGTTTTCACCACCTCTCTTGGTTTTCAGTTACACATAATGATCTCTACAAAGATGTGCAGTTTATTTAGAGCTTGTAAGGGACCCAACAATACAAGGCAGACTGCACTGAAAGAAGCAGCTTGTTCTCACTTTTTGTTCTCCATCCTTTTGTTTGCTGCACAATCAGACATGTTTTTGCAGCTCTTCTGAATTTTCCAGACTGTTAACTGCCCACAATTGTATTTTCTGAGTGAGCCTTGTAACTTCTTTGTAAAAATCTCCACTATAACTCCTCTGACATGTACAAAGACATTTTTTTCCTTCCCCTCACAGAAAACATCCTAAATTGTGCGAAAATGGGAGGTCAAGTGTAAGAGACACTCTGTTCTCACCTTGTTCTTCACCAGCCAAACAAGAAGCTGGTCTCATCTTCTCCCTCCTCCCATGTCTTCAGCTACACATGCGAGCACAGAATTGTTTTGTGTTTGTTTTCTGTACCCTCTGCCTTTCCCTGTCTCTCTCTATCCAGCTCTAGGAGCTAAGAGCTGCTGAGATTTCTGGATGCTTTCAGCATGGTTTTTTAACTCCTCATGTTCTTAAAGGCCTCACTGCCACTGCAGAAACCCAGACCATCACCTTTTATTTCTCCTTGACATCACTTTCTCCACCACCCCCCATTTTGCTTTCGGCAGGCTACGAACACATCTCCATCAGCACTAAAAGTGCCCCCCATGACCAACTCTGGGGTAAAGCAGAAAGCCCTCAAAGGAATGTGCTTCACTTTTCTGCGTGTCCTGACTCAGTGCCGTGAAGTTTTCAGCACGCCCCATGTCCGGAAGGCGTTTTACCCAGCACAAATGTTTTCCTGCAGTAACTCCATCAGCTTTCTCCTGGTGCTGCTGCAAGTTCCATCATTGTCAGCGCAGCAGGGCTGGCACCGGGTGATTACGCAAATAAAATCCCGAATTACCAAACTGCAATCACAGTGCAAGTGCTATTAGCACCTGATCCACCCATCACCACCTTATTAACCACTGTGATTAGTGTGAGCTGTGGGGAAACCCTCCGGTCTGTAAATACAGCCATCATTTTGGTGGTTCCACACTGGAACCACAGGGATCAAGCAATTATTTCCTCAGTAAAAGCAGAAGGCAGCGTGTCACCTCCTGCTCCGTTAGCCAGGTTAGAGATACATCAGCAAATAAACAGCCTGGGAGAGCTTTTATTATCACTGCCACGTTTGGAAACCTTCTCTGCTCTCAGATACCATAGAATCAAAGAATTATGGAATGGTTTAGGTTGGAAAGGACCTTAAAAAGCATCCAATTCCAACCCCCTGCCATGGGCAGGGACACCTTCCACCAGCCCAGGTTGCTCCAAGCCCCATCCAACCTGGCCTTGGACACTTCCAGGGATCCAGGGGCAGCCACAGCTTCTCTGGGCACCCTGTGCCAGGGCCTCACCACTCTCACAGGGAATAATTTCTTCCTAACATCCCATATAAACCTCCCCTCTGTCAGTGTGAACCCATTCTCCTTTGTCCTGTCACTCCACGCTCTTGTAAAATGTCCCTCTCCATATTTGTATAGATATAGCTGCTGCAACTGTAAACTGGGTGACAGATCCCAGAAATTAGCTGCTCTTTGTCTTGGGAATATTTAGTGTTCCCAAAATGTGATATGACTGCCAGAGTTCTTGATCTCAGTGAATTCCAGTTCCTCTTCTGCCTTTTTGGTTCAGAATTTCTCAAAAAAATATATATTTTGCTTGATGCAATCTATTGTAAACCAATCAACCCAAACCAATTTTTTTTCCTTTTCAATGCACACATAAATATCTATAGGTATGTACATAAATCCTCCTTATATGCTTTGATGGGATCTTCAGCATAGTGGTGGAGAGCTGGAATGATTCTTATTGAATTCAGGTTCTGCCAGGTTTTTGTGATACTTTCTGGATTCCTGGATTAGAAGTGGATGCATGTATGTGGTTCTTGACCAACTGCCTCTGAATCCCAGGCAAAAATATTTCAATAACCATGGAGAAACCTGAAAAAAAAAAGAAAAAAAAAAGTTGTTTAAAATATTTTTTAATTGTATGTGGATCAAAAAAGATTTCAGACAACTCAGGTCGCTTCATCTCCTTTAAAATCCAGAGTATTTATTCCTTTAGGCATAGCATTCCTTTTTCCCTGCTAGACAGCTGATGTGTGTGATTTGTGTATCTGGGTTAAGTTGGTTTATCTGAGAATTTTAGAGGGAATCAAAGGGCAAAATGTGTTCTGACGCTTAATTTTACAAGTACATTTGTTCTGCCAAACAATTAATTCTTTAAATTCTTCCAAATGGGAAATCATGCTTTCTGGCCCATGAGCAGACTCGTTATTTCTGACCATAGAGTATGAAAAATAACAGCCCTTTTTTGCAGCTATCGGTCCATGTGACACCTATAATTTACAGCATTTGTAAATACGAACGGAATCAATGCCAGGTGAGGTTTCCGAAGGGCCTGGGAATCAGACACTTTGGAAAGGCTGCTGAGCAAGGATCACAGGCAAATCTGTTTAAAGGACACGCCTGGCACAGTGTCTCGAAAACTTTTCCTCACCGAGGTAGCGGTGCTGGACTCAGCAGTTTCACATGTCTGGGTAAGCGCTGGCAAGATTCACCCCTCCTTAAATTCCTGCGTTTTTACGGAGCTGTCTGGACATGCAGGAACAAGATCTAACTATAGCTGCCTCAGTTCTGCTGTTCGTGCCAATCAAAATAGTCAAGGACTTGGGACATTAACACCCTGTTATCTCTTTGTCTGTACATACTGCAATCCCTACAAAAGGGGAATTAACCCTTTCCCTCTTCCTTTCCACCCTTTTTAAAAAATTTTCTTTAATTATTCTGCACTTGCAATTCATTCTTTTCAGCATCTTTGTATCGTTTGAATTTTTGGCTTTGGGGATTATGACGGGATTGAAACGACCTTAATATTCACCCCTTCACCCCCTCTAAGAAACACTGAAAAACCAGAGGTGATAAAAGCAATAATCTCTCCATGGAGGTGTTTCAGAGTCCTTTGGGAATGGCCCTGAGCAACCTGGTCTAGTAAAACCTGCTCTGAGCAGGGTGTTGGACTGAGTGACCTCTGGAGGCCCCTTCCAACCTAAAACTCGAAGTTATGGTTCTATGAAATTCCCATGGAACCACGTTTCCCCTCACAGCCAATACCAGTGTGTTGGCCAGACGTCCTCCTTCCCAGTGGAGTGACTGGGACCTAAGAAATGTGGTCAAATGAATGTGGCACAGTGCTTAAATTCTAAATCCTTGTTCGCTCTGAGCTGTTTGCGATCCCCTTCGTAGAAAAGTGGCACCACCCAGAATTTGAGAGAGCAGCTGACCAGTCAAAAATTGCTTGTGTGTTACCCATGACCATCAACAGTCCTCTGTCATCTCCTTTCTGAATTAACAGAAGAGCTCATCACAAACCAGGAATTTTCTGTAGACCACAGTCACCAGGATTTCTGTGCCAAAATCAACCATCTCGTTAGCCAACCTTCCCGTTGTCTCTCATGGCTCCTTTTTTGGTCACTACCTAAATTAAAAGTGTAATGAGCGGTAATAGGAATACACCAAACCCTGAAAAATCATAGAATGTGGAAATACTAAATTAATTTCCAGTAGATTCACAGCAATATGATTGCACACATTTTAAGAGTGTTATGTCATATTAAAATGGTTTAAGAGAGAAAAATAGTTGTGATGAACGTGATTGATTGTTATTTACAGCCTGGTGCATTCCCATCTCTGCAGGGCACTTTCCTCCTTCACAGCAGTGGGAATTCCTGACAAATGTTCCTCGTGTGCTGCTGTCATTCATCCATTCTCCTGTATCACCCAGCTGATCATTCCTTCTGGGGCTAGAATTTTACGTTTGGCCTTATTGAATTTGACTTTATTTTTTTTCCAGATGATTTTCCCAGTCCAGACAACTTTGCATTTCAGTCTTGTCCTTCTGCATGTGCACTTGGATTGGAGACGTGACCAGTCTGTAACATTTTGAACTCATTAATAAAAATTGTTGACTGGTACCTGCCCTCTGGAGATTTATGCCTTTGTTTCTTAATGTATCATTGTGGTCTGATACTTCTCAGAGAACAGTTATTCATGTTTTGCTATTTTTCTGTCGAATTCCAGTACAATAAATAGCAGCACTATCTAATCTTTAATTCTCAAAATTGCTTAGGACACTATTTAGTAGATAATGTCCAGACCTTCAGTCATATCTAATATCTATGGGGTTTTTTCCCAATCCTCCATGCCTTTTTTTTCAAAAAAATAGAATTAAAATTCTTCAGCATAGGTTGTCCTTAAAAAAATTTAGAAGTTTTGGCTGTTATTCATCCCTCTGTTGTCTTCATGCTTACAGACTGAAGATTTATTTCAACATTATTCTGAAAACTGGAATGATGCTGGCTCACTGTACCCTGCTTTCCAAAGATTGGCACCCTGTAACTCTTTTCCCACCCCATGTTCCCAAAGGTCATTACCATGACTCTGTGGGTTATTCCAGCCACCTCCCATAACACACATAGGTGAATGCTGTCAGATCCAACCTTTGAAACACCTTCCTTTTAAAAATATTTTTTTTCTTCCTATTTTGGTCTGACTTATCGTTTCTTCTCAGTAATGTTAATTCTGACAAGTAAGTTTTACAACGTCCTTGAGCCATTTGCCATGTTGCAATAGTCTCCATGTCTTCCTTTAACAGAAATTTCCTAAGGCATTGCCACTTCTCCACAATTTTTCAGCTATGGCCCTTCCCTTCTGGGTCTTAACTTCTTCCATTTGAGCAAATGCATTTTTCTGAAGACCATCATCAATATCTTGCCCTTTTTTCCTAAGGCTCATCCATGCTGATTTAGTCTCATCCAGACTCTCCTTCTTCGTGTTCTCAGTCTGTTTCTATCAATTCTATTAAAAGTCACAACATCTCTTTTTTTCTTTGCTTAGATTTGTTTGGTTGGTTGGGTTTATTTTTTTTTAGCTGCCCATCAAAAATTAGGGCTTATTAACATCCAGAGTTTTCCAGGTTCTTTATACACCCTGCTGTACTCTTCTTTCCAGACATGTCCAAGAATTCCTTTCATGCATCCCCCAGTTTCTACCAATAGGTATCACTGTGATTAATTCAGCTAATTTTCCAGAAATGGATTCAAAGCTGTATTTCACACTGAGAGTTGGAAGATGGTTTTGGCATTTGATGAAGATATCAGAGAAACATGGAAAGGTTTGGGTTGGAGAGATTTAAAGCCCATCCAGTTCCCTCTCCCTGCCATGGACAGGGGCATCTTCCACCAGCCCAGGTTGCTCCAAGCCCTGTCCAACCTGGCCTTGGACACTTCCAGGGATCCAGGGGCAGCCACAGCTTCTCTGGGCACCCTGTGACCTCACCAGCAGATTTTGTTAAGCAAAGAGTCACTGTCTGTGAATTTTGATAAAATCCTGCAGCTTTCTGAGTTTTTTAGGTGATCCATGCTCCTCTCTTCTCCTTGATTTGAACACATCTAGCTAAACAAAAGTACTTTGAGTGGAGTGTCCACAATGATTCACTGTGATTGCCAAGATTTAGAGGCAAGAATACAATACAAATGTACAAAATTAATAAGCCAGCACTGGCCAGCTTGTGTAAGAGCATTTGGATGAACATCCCAGTAATCTGAGCATGTATCACACCCTGGCATGTCCTGCTTTGGCTACACATCTCAATTCCATGACCATCACCAGGGTTTGCCGCTGAGGAGCCAACCCAGTTTCTGGAGAGAAGCTCCAATTAAGCAAATCTCTCAGCTGTGTAGCCTTTCCTAACAGGAGCACGCTGCTTTGAGCACGTTGTTTGGAAGGATATCACATCGCTTTGGGAAAGTCAGCACTGCAAGAATCCACCCAAGCTGTCCAGCAGATGCTTAGGAATTAAGCATGTCATATGAGAAGGAAACAACACATTTTCTAATCTTTGCCAACCGCAGGGAGATTCATCCCTCTTACGTTTCGTGTCCTGAGATGATGACCACGATAAGAACTGACTTAAATCCCACAGACCTTGTTTTTGCTTGCAAATTGGCTTAAGCTCATCCCCTAATCAGGTAATTGAACCGTTTATGTGTCTTGGCTGAATCCCAGTCCGGGTTCATCTCTTATGAAATTATTCCAGGTCATTAACCAGTCTGGTGATCCTGAACCAGTCATTATGGGAAAATACAATGCTTATAGCCAGAAAAGCGAAGAGGACCACGCCAGACTTCAGATGAGAACTTTAGACCCTTCGTCTTAGTCTCGAGACAGATCTGTCAGTCTGCTTCCCAGAAGACTGTCCCAGATCCCCCTCCCCTCCTTCTGCCTGGCTTATAGAGCTGAGCACCCACTGAGCCTGCCATGGGGTCAGGAGTGCTACCAGGACGATGGCAGGGCCACCTCCCTCCCTGCCAGACCTGGCATCCACTGAGCCCATCACTCTTGTCCTAGACTAGTGTTTGGAGTAGACCAGGGGATGGAAGCAGCAGCACAAGTCAGTGAGGAATATCAGCCCTAACAGGGCCCTGCTGAGGTAACGATGTGGTTCACCCACAGGACAGAGAGGCATGAAAAGTGTGTGTCTTGTTGAGAAGAGCTCTCCAATGGTAATGTTCCTGGACCTGACCTCAAAATTGTCTGCCTTGTACAGAGTCAGGGAGAGCCAGAACATGGCATGAAAACATGACACATCCTCCAGCCCGTTCCCTCACTCTACCACTGCTTTCGACTCAGAATTTCCTGATTTATGGAGCGCCACAATGGTCTGTGTTTTCTTTTCCATTGCTAACTTTTGTGGTGCTTGTTGTTTTACCCTATCGAGCTCTGGGCTGGTTTGTAGAAACCCAAGGTATTTATGGAATTACCTATCATAGAGCCAAGAGCTCGTGGCATTTTGAGGTATCCTGTGTGAAAGGAGATAATTCCTTCAGTCCCTGAACTGACGCACCTGAAGGCATTGCTCCAGCTGGATGTGTTACACTCTTCTCACCACATTCAGCTTCAGCTCTTCAAGCTGCTGTAAAAAAACCCCAAATTAGTTTTTCCTTCACGAATCCAGCTCATTACTTTCAAAGAATTAGCCAATGCCCATAGAACTATTCAAAAACAGTTACGTGGACTATGAACATGCAGGGGTTTTTTACACTAAATTGTGCCATCAGGCCCCTTCTTTGTCAGTTCCACAGGTTTTTAAGTTTCATTGCATCAATACCATGAAAAGAAGATGGGGCACAGAAGAATTTCTTCCCAGAAAGGGTCATCAAGCATTGGAACAGGCTGCCCAGGGAGGGGGCGGCCACTTCTTGGAACCCTGGAAGTGTTCAAGAAATGAGCAGTGGCGCTCAGTGCTCTGGTCCGGTTGGCAAGGTGGTGTTTGGTCAAAGCTTGGACTCAGTTATGGGGATTTTTTCCAACCCTTAGGATTCTCTGAAGCCTGGTGGAAACTCAGGAGACCCTAAGTCTCCTCTACATGCTAGCAGAGTCCTGCTGCTTGACCTGTGGCAAGTTGTTGTATCTCTGGTTTTCCTCTAACAATTTCATGATTCCATTTTCACAGGAAATTCGGCGGGGAAGAGATTAGTGAATCGTCTCATGCAATGGCCTCACTCCTCCTCTTTCCCCGGTATGAACAGGAAGAGTGGCCTTGCTGGGATGAGAAGAAAGTCTAGAGAATTTTCTCTGGCAGTAGCAGCAGCCTAGGAAAGAGCCTAAGAGCAGAGCAGGCGGGTGGTTACACACCCGTATCCTCTGCTGAGTACTCACCACCTGTACTCTCACCCGAGTATCCAGGTGCATTCTCCTCCTGCAGCTGGAGGCAGAGTTGCTATCATAGAATCATAGAGCCATAAAATCACAGAAAAGTTTGGATTGGAAGGATCCTTAAAGACCATCTCGTTCCACACCCCTGCCATGGGCAGGGAAACCCTCCACTAAACCAGTTTGCTCCAAAGCCCAACCTGGCCTAGAACACTTCCAAGGATGGATCACCCACGACTTCTCCTGTTATTTATCTCTGTCTTTGGTATCCTCACCAGCCCTTTTTCTCTCCTCTAATGCATTTCTTGGCAATTTTGGCTGAATTTTGCTTTTACAGCTAATCTGCAGCCAAAAGAATATCCAATCTCAGATAATCATTATTTGGCAGCTGTGCCACGGCCATCACTGTCAAGATGCATCCACTGAGCAGGAAAATCCAGAATTTCTCACTAGTACAGCACTGCACCCAACTGCTCCATAAAATAAGACATGAACTGAGGTAGGCCACTGTTCTACAAAGAGATTTTCATATGTTGCTGTGCTGAAAATGCACAACTGGGTGCTAAGAACTCTCCTAAATAAATTATTCTCCTAGGATTCAACGAGCTATTAGCATTCATGCTAATTTTGCTCATGTTCACCCTCCCTCCTGACCCCTCAGCACTCTGCTAAGGTAACCCCAATACATGGAACTATTTGGAATGAGGAAGCATTCCTGGATGGTGAGGACCTGAGTTCTCCTCTGTGTTGGTTCTAGGAATTGGCTGTGAGATTCTCCATAAACAAATACAACCTAAGGCAAACATTTGCTCCTCACACTTTCTCCAGCAAACACAGCTTCAAGCATCAGGAGGGAAAAACAAACTCCCTGGCCAGCCTCTCAGCTTCCCATAACTTCTGTGTTCACTTTTCATGTTTTATTTTCCTTCGTCCTGGAAGCAAAGCAAAGCAGGAGAAAGCATTAACATCTAACCACAGTAATTTCCTGAATTCCAGAGAACTGCTGTCAAAACCAAGGATTCGCTTGCTGCTGGAGCATCTGTATCAGATTACTGCACTTCCCTGTTCGCTCCTGCATCGTGGCCTGCAATCAGCTGCTGCTCCAACCCAGAAGCTGGAAAAAAACGTGTTGGGTTCCTACTGCTTTTCAGTGTATTGTCACCAATTTCTCTCTGCCTCACTCCCAGACTTCTGCCTCTAATATGTACCATCTTCTCCCACTGGCTGTCAAGCTGCTGATTACACACATTTTTCCAGAAATGTATTTCAGTTCTTTTCCTCTCTGTATATTTTTATTCCAGTCCCTACTAAAAATAATGACTTTTTTTTAATGAGGACTGATTCTTTGACCTGATTTAGCTCTTCGTGTAGCTGACGTAAGCAGATTATTCATTGTCTTCTCCAAAGCATTTTCCACAAGTCTTTGGGAGTCACATCTTTTGTCTGATTGACTCATTAGATCTCAATATTGCTGATCACCAAGATCAGAAAGATTCATTTGGATAGGTCCTTCTGGGAGTTTGCTCCTGATTTTCATGTCAAACCTGGATTTCTCTTGGAAAGTACTAACACAGACCAAGACCCTATGGATTACCCACCAGAAAAAATCACGACCCTGCCAAATGCCCTGAGATGATTTTTAAGATCCCTTCCAGCCCAAGCCACGATTCTATGACTTTATGACTTCTAAGGAAATGCTTGAAAAGGAAAAAGAAGGGAGGTACATGGGATACCCCCAGGCCAAAATGGTTTCTGTTAAATGGTGGCTCTTTGCACACTGGTGGTGTCAAAATATCCTCACACCAAAATTAAACTCTCTCAGACTTCACAACCTGCAGCCTTGAGGGGCAACTGAGCCTGGCTCACCAGGGACCACGGTGACCCAGGAAATCTAAATGTAGAGACAGAAATTTTGGCTCCTTTCCCTGAAGGATCTTGGTTAATATCTTTGTTTCTTTGTCTTTAACTGTGGGATAATATGCAAAATATTTCTGAAATTTCTTTCCAACCCCTTCATTCCATGTGGAATGTACAATTTGAAAGGCGTACTCAGAAAGTGAGGCTACCTCCTCACCAGGAGGGAGCTCTGATCCCACTTCTGGGGTTTGGATCTACCACCTCCTCTGGCAGGTCAGAAAATAAGGTGTATGCTACAACCACTGGGTGGTTGCTTGAAAAGTTTCAGCTTTGTGTTTAAAAGTTCACCCAACAACGCTGCCCAAGGTCCCCTGAAGCAGCAAAAACGAGGAGGAGGTGACCATCTCCCCTTCTCAGCAGCCCTTGGTAAGGCTCCTGAACTTCCATGGGATTTGGGAAACACGTGGAAGATTCCCAAACCCCATCAAAGTTCATTTGCAGAAACAGGACTTGTACCAAAATGCAAAACCACCAGTGAAGAAATTTGGAAGCTACAGCTCCGTAACATTTCCCACCTGAAGAGCCATCCTTCCAGTGGGAAGTCTGATTCAAGGCATCTCATTTAAGCTTTGCAAGGGCATCCTTGCTGCATCCTTGGATGGACACACACACGGAAAATACATCTGCATATGGTCCCTGGCTCCCAAAGCAGCTGCTCTTCCAAGATCTGCAGCCCCAGGCATGTTTTTCTCCACCCACTGCCCATTCTTCTCTTGCCAGCAGAGAGCCCTGCCCTGGAAGGCCAAGTTCACTGTCTGCAGTGACAGAGCAGCCCTGGATCACTTGGGAACAGCTCATAAGAAACTGATGCTGCCATCCAGATAGCAGAGCCATTGCAAAAAGGTCATTCCTTTAGCAAAACGTCTCTTAATTGGCCTTCTCTGACTCGTTCACCTCCAGACTAGAGAGCTCTCAGTAATGTGGTTTTGCTTTTACTGGCCAGGACAAATCTGTTGTTCCCTTCTGACTTCTAAATCAGAAATGCAGCCTTGCAGCCACTCAAGAGCCAGGGGGAAGAGGACAAGGCAATCCCACATGTGCCCTGCTGAAAGCAAACATCTGGCTAATGCCTTCACATGGCCATTGCTACTCCTCTTGCTAAATTCATTACCCTTTCAGCTCTGTGGGTTGCAGCAGATTCAATATTCAGACCAGCAGCTAGAGACATTATTCAAATACATCTCAAATCTGGATATTTACTCAGGTGCAATCTCTTTATTGGAAAGAATATTCCCAGACTAAGCAACATTAACATCACTCACAGGGACATTTCTTGTTGCCTTAGCAGGGGGATTTGCAGAACGTGAGGGTTCAAGTAAAAAGACCCAAAAATGCATTTCTGACTTTCATGGGAATGTCAGGGGAGGCTGAGTTGATCAACAAGGTGCTGAAACAGGGATAAGGAGATGTTCTCCTCCTGCTGTCAGTGCTGCCACAGGATTCCACTCTGCGATGGATTACATTTGATCTGAACAAAAAAAGCCAGGCATTACAGAAGAGATGGAACTCTCTCAGCCCCTAATTGCCCATCCTGTAGAGCCAAAGAGGTCCTGAAGATTCTGATGCAGAGAGATGGCTGAGCTCAGTCCTACCTCTGCTTTGAAAAGAAAACAGAGAAACCACAACCAGGAAGTAGGAGACACACAAAACCGGTGACTGAAGACATCACTGCCAGAGAAATTGTCTTCCAGGTGAAGTTTGCACAGGGAGCCACCCTCACGTCATGGCTGTACCTCCACCACGTGTCCTTGCTCCCAGGTGATCGGCTTCGAGCACAGATTTTATTGACTCCTATCCCGAGGTGGACATGAGGTGAGGAGCCCAGTCAGGGGGTGAACTTCCTTAATGCCACAGAAATAAATGAGTCTGAAATTTATTCCTCATCCTCTAGTATTTTAGGTGGCTGATTAAAAACAGCCCAAAGCCTCACGCACATTGAACCCAGATCTTTTTAGTCAGTCACAAGGTAGCTGCTAAAGTAACTCTGGTTAATTCCAGCTGAAGGCAAAGTTGAGGAACACCACCCAGTTTGCAGGGTCTAATTTTAGTCTGAGCCTGTGCCACTCATTTTTGTGCCATGTTTTAATATTTGCTTGTTCTTACTCGTGTTAAATTGAAGTGTGGAAGCCTGCAAGGCCCCTGTGTTCCCTTAAGAAAGCAAACAAGCTCCTGGGAAAAATCACAATGTAACTTGGACTTATACAAATAGTACATATTTATTTATCTTTATATTTATGCCTCATAAAAAGAGAATTACAAAAAGGCTAGAGTCTGTTGGGCTTTATGAGAGTCAAGACCATTACCTTGCTTCTAAAGCACCCTCCTGGCCTAGACAAACACGTGGTCAACTCACCTTGTTGCCCCACCTCTGCCAACAGAGCAACCCCACAGCCACCCAGTGTCACCCTCACGGGCTGCAATTGTCCCCTGCTCCTGATTGCTGAAGGCGAGTCCTCAAGACAAACATTCAGGATCCTCTTTGCAAATCCTTTTCTCCTCCCAGCATCTCCACTTCTCTCCCCATCTCCCTGCCCATTGAAAGATCAGCTGTTGGGACAATGAGGTTTTTGAGTTTTCTGGTTATCTTGTGATTGACAGGATGGAACGATGTCACGACAACTTCTTTGTGGGTCATACAAGAAGGATATGAAGCTGTTAGAGAATGTCCAAAGGAGAGGCACGAAGATGGTGAAGGGTCTGGAGGGGCCATACAAAGAGAGGCTGAGGTCCCTCGGCTTGTTCAGCTGGAGAAGAAGAGACTGAGGTCAGATCTCATCGGGGTCTCAACCTCCTCCTGAGGGAAAGGGGAGGGTCAGGCACTGATCTCTGCTCTCTGTGACAGTGACAGGACCCAAGGGAATGGCTTGAGCTGTCCCCGGGGAGGTCTAGCTTGGATATCAGGGAAAAGTTCTTCCCCCAGAGGGTGCTGGGCACTGCCCAGGCTCCCCAGGGAATGGGCACGGCCCCGAGGCTGCCAGAGCTCCAGGAGCGTTTGGACAACGCTCTCGGGTGCAGGGTTGGATCGTTGGGGTGTCTGTGCAGGGACAGGAATTGGACTGGATTATCCTGGTATGTCCCTTCCAGCTCAGGATATTCCACGCTTCTACGAAGGCCTAGTTTGGTGTCCTTTTCCAAAACCACTTCTCAGGCTTTTGTTCACGAGCCAAAGAATCAACCATGAGAGGCAGCCCGTGACAAATCAGAGGGGCTTGGGTTCAGGGCTCATTCCATACCTGCCATTTGAGGCAGCTAATGGTCTGGGTTTCTAACTGGTAGGAAACACACAGTAATGGCAAATGAGCGCTGACATTTCGGTGAAGCGAAATTTCGCAAAGAAACAAAACTGCCAACAGAAATATTTTTCTGTGATAACAGAGCAATTCTTTGTTGCAATTTTGACCTTTTGTAGCATTTTTATTTATATATTTGGTTCTGCTGTGATTTATCTCTTATGCTGTTATTTATTTCATTCTATACATCAGCGACTGCTCTTTTTGCGTCGTCATTAGCAATTGTTCTGCTAATTGCTAATTCTTTTAGTGATTCTGAAGTAATTGGCCTTATGTTTTGCTCATTCCTCCCTGAAAAAAAAAAAAAGTGTTTTGAAATGGGGATCTAAAATGTTCTGCTTGGTATTGGAGTGTTTTATTATATGGCTTTTAACAGAGCAAAAGGCAAAAAAAAATAACATCCCTGAGGAATGCTTCATTTTGAACACATCAACATTCCCACTGAAATAACAAACATGTCCCACCAGCCCTATAAACCACACTTATCTGCTTGTTCTATCTCCCCAGCCCACCTGCCTCGGCCTCCCAGATAGCAGCAGGGCACTCAGAGCTCTTCCCCTTCCACAGAAGAAATCCAGCCTCTTTCCTTGGCTCCTGCCTGCTGGATCAGGCTGGGACTGAGACATGGGGTGGAGGCCTGCACCTCCTAAATGCCCACATTCCTTTTGTGTCCACAGGCACTGATGGCTGATGGCCTGGAAGATGCTTTACCCCTTCACTTTATGCCCTGGAAGGTGCTTTGCCCCTTCATTTTATCCCCCTTTTTTTCTGGAGTTTGGAGGGGCTCCAGTTTGCCCCAGCCTCGCTCCTCCACTTGCCCTGTCAGCTCCTGCATCCAGGAAGACAAAATAATCTCTGGTTCTCAGAGAGTTCACTGTAAATCACAGCAGGGATCTGCCAAAGCACCTTCCCTGCACTAAGAGCATGGTCAGAAAGGGCTTCATGTGTTTGATAAATCCTTTCCCAAGGGAGGGCATTGAGACCCCACCTGCACTGCCGTGGCCAGCTCTGGGTTCCTCTGCACAGGAAAGACGTGGACTTGTTGGAGGGGGTCCAAAGGAGGCCAGGGAGGTTCTCCAAGGGCTGGACTACCCCTGTTACGGAAACAGCTTGAGAGATTTGGGATTACTGAGTCTGGAGAGGCTTAGAGCCCCTTTCAGTACCCGACGGGGCTCCAAGGGAGGTGGAGAGGGACTTTGGACAAGGGCCTGGAGTGACAAGACAAAGGGAATGGCTTCACACCGACAGAGGGCAGGGATAGGTGGGATATTGGGAAGGAATCCTTCCCTGTGAGGGTGGGGAGGCCCTGGCACAGGGTGCCCAGAGAAGCTGTGGCTGCCCCTGGATCCCTGGAAGTGTCCAAGGCCAGGTTGGACAGGGCTTGGAGCAACCTGGGCTGGTGGAAGGTGTCCCTGCCCATGGCAGGGGGTTGGCAAGAGATGGTCTTTGACATCCCTTCCAACCCAAACCATTCTTTAACTCTTTTTCCATTTTTTTTCTACTCAGTTGCTCCAAAATTAAATTAAAAACCTGTAAGAAGAAGGTAATAAATTGCTCTCTGCATCAGCTGGCAAGCAGCAAAGAAAGTTTAGACTAGACCAGAAACCTTCCAACCAAGAGGACAGAGAGTCCATTGAAGGAGGAGAAAGCCACCATGAAGGGAGGTTTTGGAAGAGACAAATCTGTCTTCAGGAAAGGGGCTTGGACCAGATCTCCATTGTCCTTCCCATGTGTGCTCTGGGATCACAGCACTGCAGCAGGGGAGCAAACAGCTGGAAACCAAACCATACCCAGAGCAGCCACGTTCCCATGAAAAGGAGAAAACTGGGAAAAAATAGTAAACGTAGCAATAGCATTGACATGATAGTGGCTGGGATGGTTTGTGGGAGCAGGAAGGCAAAGGGAAAGGGAATTGTAATCCATGTCTGAGCAGTTTTACGTAGATATCATAAGAGGATGCTCAAAGTTTCTTTCCCCCCACCTTTATAATTAAGTTGGCAAAAGCTATTTCCTTCTCCTTTCCACCTCATTAATTAAGCCATAAACATTCCAAGCGTAGACTGATTTTTCCTAGACTTAAATAAAATTGCAAGAATACAAAAATACCAACAAAACATGCATTCATCACAAAAACTTCACTGACATCGACAAAAAGAATTTGCCACAACAAAGTCAAAGTAACATCATTGAATCGTTTAGGTTGAAAGAGAGTAACACCACAACACCAGCAAAGGTGGACTATTTACAGACACTCCACCCCTCATTCATAATTAAAATCAAAATTCCCCTCAATTCTAATGCTCTGCAGCAATTGCTCAGTCCAGGTTTTGCCCGTTACCTCTCCCAGTTACTGTCCTGATCTCCAGTTTCTCCAGAGCCCCCATGTTTGGAAACAAAAGGTGCAGCAGAACAGGTTTGAACCATCCCTCGCAGTCCCTTTCAGCCCATTTTTAACACGCTTGAAGGCCTGGGATCAGCTGGACACAGGAGCCAGCAGAGCTGGACGTGACCTCAGAGGGACAAGCAGTGAACACCGATCCTGGCTTCCCAGAGGATTTTTGGATGCCCTGCCCAAAGCAAGGCAAACCCACCTTTACAAACACCTAAATATTATAAATTTGCCACTCTTCTGCATTGGCTGTGAGCAGGATCCATTTGTCCCAGCTCTGGATCCAGGAGACGCTGCAGGCAGATGCACCACGGATAATCTTCCTTTGCAGAGCAAGGGTAGAATCACAGAATCATGGCATGGTTTGGGTTGGAAAGGACCTTAAAGATCTTTTAGCTCCAACCCCCTGCCATGGGCAGGGACACCCTCCACCCAGGGCACCACTCTCCTTGTTTTAAACCCCAGAAAGTGTGCAAATGTTGATCAAAATCCTTTAAGATCTGGTGTTTTGAACCAAAAAATTGCCTTTCCTTTCCAAGACTCGGGCAGAACATGTAATTACAGTGTGACAAACACTGTTCACCAGGAGTGTGTGTGTCTCTTTCTCTGCCTAAAGAGCCTTGTTCACACCACCAAATGGCACTACCTAAATCCCAGGATAACCTCTGCCCCAAAAGGGTAAAAAAGAGGGAGGAAAGGGATGTAGGAGATCAAGAGGGAAGAGCTGTACCTCCTGACTGGCGAGATCCTAGGCACTCACAGAGCTCTGTGTGTGTGTTTGCTTCAAATTCCTCCACGCAGAGCTACCCCAACACTTTTATTTGGGTTTAAGTGCATCAGTACAAACCTGTTCCTCGTTAGTTTAAATGAACCCTAATGGCCCTGATTTGGAGAGAAACAAGGAGAGAGATGAAAAGCAAGGGATGACAGTGAGCTGCTGATGTGCTTCAGCTGAGCTGCAGTGACAGCACAGGACGTGATCTCTCCCTGCCCTGGTGGGGAGGGCAAAGCCATCAGTCCCACCCCAAGGGTTTTCTGTGTGGTTGGGGCAGACGTGGCAGACCCCAGGCTCTTACCCCCACCAAAAATTGCCCCTTCAGCTCTCCCACCCCAACCTTGCACCCCGTTCAAACCCTGCAGCCCATGCCAGCTGAAACCCCTCAGGGACAAGTTGTCTTTGGAGACACCAGGAGAGGAGGAGAGCTCACCCAGGGAGGGCAGCACCAGGGCAGATGCAAAATCTTCATCCTAACGAACCTCTCTTTTCTTCCTACGTGGTTTAGATCCCGCTGTACATGAGGAGCTTCAGCCCAGCCTTCACTTTGGAGAGAGGCACATGTTTTCTTTATCTCTGGGTGTCACTGGATAGATTAGATGAGATATATTTATCTCCACAGCAATCTGTGTTGCTGCAAAGAGAAAGCTACAAAATTCCATGGGATGAGATCTTCCCATGCTGGGCTTAGCATCCCAGTAAGAAACGATCCTTCATTTTGGTGGCTGACATGTTTTAATCAAAACATAAGGAAAATGAATTATTTGACCTCAAGTGTTGGGTGTTTGGGCTTTTTTTTTTTTTTAAATTCACATTTTAAAAGCTCTTCAGGGTTTGTTGAGTGGGTTATTTTAAGTAAAACTATCCTTATGAACATTTTCCTTGTGCAGTATTTGTTCCTATCTCCTTGTATTTTCCAGTTTTCTTGTTCTCAGCAGGGCCAAAAACCCAGCTCAAGGAAGTTGGGTGAAATCTTAAGGAAGAAAAAAGTGAATGAAAGAAATGAGGAAAATCAAAAATGTGTCATTTCCTGCAATGATTATCAAGGGAAATAAAGGAATAAATAAGCTGTAATATTTTTTATCCACTCTCATGCCCAGTGAATCCACAGACCTCCCATGCTCTGACAGCACCAGTTAAATCATCCCACTGTCCACTTGGACTGCCCTTTAAAATAACTATTTTTTTAAGAAAGAAAAGTTGAAAAATCATGGATAAACACACTCCAAGGAAATATTTCCTGTGTACAGTAGGAAGAAGCGGAGGGAGAGTCCCTGTTCACTACTGGGGTCAGTCCCCATCACAATGTATGGAGGCAGGTCACTGGGAGGAAACCAGAGTAAACAGGATCTGCTTTTATCGGTGGGAAAAAATACCAGCCGTGTTTAAATCAGCCGGAAATATGTGCCTATATGTTACAGTCACAAGCTGCTGTGTCCCAGCCTTGCTGCAGGGTTCAGTCACGGGCATGGAGCTGTCCCTGAACGAAAGACCCTCACTGTCCCTTCAGTTCTGGGAAGGAGCTCACGAGGGGATGCCTGCACCCCGAGCAGGATGCCTGGGCTGGGGGGTCAGGATGGGAGAACCAGGGTTTGGCATGGGAAGGATGCTTGATGGAAGCCTTGGATGTGGGACAAAAAAAGGAAACCTGCCAGCCTGGCTGGGCACCTTTCTGGTGGGATGCTGGGGCTTGGGGGGACGGGATAGCTGGGCAGGGCATCCTCCTGGTGGGATGTTGAGGCTGGGGGGGACACGTCAGACTGGCAGGGCATTCTCCGGCTGGGATACCGTACCGGGGGTGGCGGCACGGGGGTCTCCAGTGGGATCCCGCCCCGACCCCGCAGCTCCAGGACCCCGCGCCGGGGGCGGGACACGGACCCGCCGGGCAAAGCCTGCGCTCTGCTGCCCTCCGGCGGCCACGGGCGGGAGCGCTACACCCCTGGGCTGCACCTCACTGCAGAGTGATCCCCCTTGGGGGCTGCACCCCAGAGCTGCGAGACCCCCTCCACAGGGGGCTGCACCCCACTGCTGAGTGATCCTCCTGGGGGATGCACCCCAGTGCTGCGAGACCCCCTCCACAGGGGCTGCACTCCTGTGCTGCGAGACCCCCTCCACAGGGGCTGC
>VZTA01005154.1:0-42988 GCA_013398855.1 Mohoua ochrocephala | reverse complement strand
CGAGTCCTGCCCTGCCTCCCTCTCTCCATCTCTCTTTCCCTCCATCCATCCCTCCCTCTCTCCATCCCTCCACCCCGGCCGGGGGAGCGAGGTGCGGAGCGCGTCTTGGCGGGGGCTGCCAGCCGGGGATCATGCCGGGGGAGCTGCGCCTCGGCACCGCTTTCTCCTCACCCTCCATGGAGCCCGGACTTTTTCTACAATGACTTTCCCCGAGCTGAGCAATGGCAGCTTGAGTGGGAACCGGACGGGACAAGGCAGCCAGAACGCTGCCAACCGGTCCTGGGGGCTGCAAGGGGAGGAGACCCCCGAGGGAAACGGCACCACGCTGACTTTCGCCTTGGATGTGCAGGCGGTGGGCGTCGGGGTCTTCCTGGCCGTCTTCATCCTCTCGGCCATCGTGGGGAACATCCTGGTCATCCTCTCGGTGGCTTGCAACCGGCACCTGCAGACGGTCACCAACTACTTCATCGTCAACCTGGCCATCGCCGACCTCCTGCTCAGCACCACCGTGCTGCCCTTCTCGGCCACCCTGGAGGTGTTGGGCTTCTGGGTGTTCGGGCGCATCTTCTGCAACATCTGGGCAGCGGTGGACGTGCTGTGCTGCTCTGCCTCCATCATGAGCCTGTGCATCATCTCCGTGGACAGGTACATCGGCGTCAAGTACTCCCTCAAGTACCCCACCATCATGACCGAGAGGAAGGCGGGGGTCATCCTCGTGGTGGTCTGGCTCTCCTCCATGGTCATCTCCATCGGGCCGCTGCTGGGCTGGAAGGAGCCGCCGCCGCCAGATGAGAGCATCTGCAGCATCACGGAGGAGCCGGGCTATGCCCTGTTCTCCTCCCTCTTCTCCTTCTACTTGCCCCTCATGGTCATCCTGGTGATGTACTTCAGGATTTACGTGGTGGCCAGGCGG
This sequence comes from Mohoua ochrocephala, assembly GCA_013398855.1. Classification (NCBI taxonomy): domain Eukaryota; kingdom Metazoa; phylum Chordata; class Aves; order Passeriformes; family Acanthizidae; genus Mohoua; species Mohoua ochrocephala. The sequence continues at coordinate 42,075 of VZTA01005154.1, read as the reverse complement.
ACCACCCGGAGCCTGGAGGCAGGGGTCAAGAAGGAGAGGAACAAGTCCATGGAGGTGGTGCTGCGCATCCACTGCCGCAGCGTGCTGGAGGAGCCGCTCTCCAGCACCCGGAGCAAGGGGCACAACTTCAGGAGCTCCCTCTCCGTGCGGCTCCTCAAGTTCTCCCGGGAGAAAAAAGCGGCCAAGACTCTCGCCATCGTCGTGGGTGTTTTCATCCTCTGCTGGTTCCCCTTCTTCTTCATCCTGCCTTTTGGTAAGTGACCCCATGCCAGCCCCGCTGCCTGGGGCTGACACCCTGGGGACCTGCTCCTCGGGACAAACTTTTCAGGACACAACTGATGCATGGAAATGAGGGATAGGTGACTGACAGGTGAATAAACCAGCGATGAATTAATTCAATTAATTAACACTTATTCAATATTATTAACCAAAGTCATATAATCAATCAAAGTAGATGGCATATGAATAAAATAGCAGCACAATAATTGCTTTAATTAATTCATTCTGCGTTCAGCATTTTAACTAACGAAGTTCAGGCAAAGGAGGAAGCAGGTCTGTTTCATGCAGCCTGGTTTTGGGCACAGTGGTCTTCCAACAGTTTTGCTGTCTTCTCTTTCTCCCATTTTGGGAACTGCACCTGGATGTGCCTCTGTGGGTCCAGGGTTCCCACCTCTGCTGGAGATGAGTGAGGTTTTATCCCTCCAAGGAGTGTGTCAGAGCCTGAAGCACAAATCTTGACTTCCCGGGATGCTGCTGTTGTGCAGGGACCTGGAGCGGGACCAGGTGTTATCCATAAGGGTGATGGGTGAAGATCCCATGTGATTTTTCAGGACCGATCCACCTCCCCCCGGAGCTGTGGCCCTGCTGTAGTGCCCGTGTGCTCATTTAGGGTTGTCTCACGAGTTGTGCCCTAAAGTTTTGGCAAGCTGTTTGTGAAAAGGATGCTCCCCGCTGCGTGCAGGGGAGGCTGAGCAGGCACAGAGCTCACCAGGGACGTGTGTAGCCCAAAGCAACATCCCCTTCCAGCACCCGTGCCCCAGGATGTGCAGGGAAGCCGGTGCTCCTCATCCTGACAGCAGGCACCCAGCTCAGGGGACCCGATTAACCCTCTGGAACGCCGTAGCTAAACCTGGAGCGGGGAAGGGAGAGATTAAAACAGCTCCTGAGTATCAGCAGCAGCCTTTGCACAGAGCTCAGCAAAGCAGAGAGGTCCGTCACTCCATCTGCCAGCTGGGACCCACGTGTCCCACAGCCCACGGGGGACTCGTGTCCCACCACCCCTGGGCCAGGGGAACATTCATTACAGCTGGGGCTGCACTTTTTCTCAGGGTCTTTCAAATCCTCTTGCTCGGGGCTGCCTCTCAAGTCAGTGGGAACAGCATCGTGACTCCAGGACAGATTTTGACCTGCTGAGGTTTTGAGCTCCCTGCAGCACTGGGGCGGTTTCCCTGGCTGGGTCCCCAGGGACAGCTGGAGCCCAGGGCTGTGAGACACCCTCCAGTGGGATAATTCACTCGGATCGGTGGTGCCTCGGGAGCTGAGGTGTCCCTGGAGTGGTGAATCAGGGCTGTGCGTGGCTGCTCTCACCACGCTGCTGTCTGGTGCCTCTTTGCTCCAGTGTCTCCCTCAGGGTGAGGGTGGTGCTTGGGGGGTTTGACTCAGCTCTCCACGGGGGTGAAATCAGCGCCGTGAGGAATTTTCACCCTGTGGGAGCGTTGCAGTTGATGATATAACTCAGGCAGGGAGCAGTAAGGCTGCACTCAACTCCTCTCCCTGAAAGACCTGGGATGAATTATCCCGTTTGACCATGCCTCAGTTTCCCTTTCAGTGATCAGGTGTTTTAGGGGTGAGGGGGAGGTGGTGTAACCCGCAAATAAACAGTTTGGGGATTGTGGGGAGATGCCAGTATTTGAAGGCTGAGCTGTCTGGGCAGCCCCATTCTGAAACTCCCCTCCTTGGCCAACCAGGGCAGGAACCAGCTCCAAACCTCATTTACACCTTTACACCTTAAAATCACAGAATGGTTTGGGATGGAAGGGACCTTAAAGATCGCCTAGTTCCAACCACCTGACAACCTTCCAGCTAATGAAGCTGGAAATCGGAATCCTGTTCCTCTGAGTTACTCCCAGTACTTTGAAATAGAGAAGGAACCTCAGGCAAACACTTTTCAGTAGAAAAAAATAATTTTATTTCGTTTTACCGTATCTGTTCTACCTTGAAACCCTTGAGCCACCTTCTCTGCTGATGTAAATCGGAGGAGTCGAAGGAGGCTCACTGATTTCCAGCAACTAAAAATCCAAACTTCATTCTTTAGGTACCTCCCGTGAACCCGTTTGCTTCCTCCGAGCACACAACGGGCCAAGTCCTTTATAAACACGGCTTTGATCTTTACTTCCTGCCGTATTATCTGTATAATACAAATACGGCAAAACTTCATTTATTTTATGACTACGAAATACTCTGCCTCTGATTTCTCTCCCCCCTTTTATTAATTACAATTTCCTATTCAAATCTGAGAATCGTTCAGTGCTGTCAAGGAGGGGAACAGAAACTTCTAATCTGGGATTTTACTGCTCAGGAGACAGGTCTGAAACTTGCAGAAATCGGTAAATTTTACTGTAATTCCGCAAACTGAAACATACTGGGGCCAACTCTGCTAAAAAAGAAGGTTATAAGTGGTAAAGTAGAATAGGTTTTATTTATTTCATTAGACAAAATTAGAATTCATTAGACAAAATTAGAATTCAGGACCAACTGAAAATGATATTGGTAGACATTTTAAATGAAAGAGAAACTCCCATGAAAAACAAAATAACTTTCAATTGAAGAGAAATGTATTGTTTCAACTTAAGAGTAAATGGGAATTTATTTTTAAAATGGGCATTCAGAGACATTTCAAATTGAGCCTTCAAATCTCATCAAAGTGACATGAATAAGTGATCTATTTTCTTCTGAAAACATCCAAATGTTTTGACTTTTTTTTTCTCTCTTTGACATGAATTTGCAAGAAGCCGTCATTGAGTCACACTGTTCACTGATGTCTGACTAAAATTTTTAGTAAAAGTAGATTTTTCAAGCGACAAAAGGCTCTCAGCTCCACAAAAAGTCCCTCAGCACTCGGAAACTTCCGTACTCGCGCCGTCCTCGGTGTCCCTGAGTCTGCACCCATCCTTGCCACTCTCTGCAGAACAGTTCCCACATTAGTTACACAGCAGTAGTATTCATCACATCGGGGCTGAAAAGCTGAAAAAAACCCCAAAATTTTAAATAACAGGAGCTGTGTATGTGCTAAATGCTGTCAGCCATTTCTCCGTGCTCGAATAATCTACAGTGATTTTTCTTTAAAAAAGAAACAGTTCGAACTCCCCGATACCGCCACAGTCTATTTATCAGCTGAGTAATTTAACTCCCTCTTGGATGTCTGATCACAGTCCCCAAGCACAGGATCACCAGGAGTTTGCAATTAACAATTAACAGCTTCTGTGGCTAATGAGGATGTTTAAGTAGCAGGTTGTTCAACCCAAGATGAAATGCTTGTTTGTAGCTCGTGTTTAGGTCGTGCCTTTGCTGAGTGTGGAGAGCGGTGGAGCTCTCCCAAGCTGCTGTCTGGGGATGCTGGGAGGTGGTTCTGGGGTTTGTGACAAGGTTCCTGTTCCCTGATCAAACACCAGTCAAGAGAATTTAACTGGAGACTGTTCAGAGATGGAGGGCCAGGAGTTTAGGGCTGATTTGTAGCATAGGGCTCATCTCCCTTTGGTTGTCTCAGGCCGTGGAGATGCTCCGAGGGCTGGAGCCCCTCTGCTCTGGAGCCAGGCTGGGAGAGCTGGGGGTGTTCACCTGGAGAGGAGAAGGCTCCAGGGAGAGCTCAGAGCCCCTTCCAGGGCCTAAATGAGGCTTATAAAAACAAGGCAGAACGACTTCTTAAATGGGCAAAAAGTGATAGACAAGGGGCAATGTTTTAAATCCATAGAGGGCAGGGTTAGATTAGATCTTAGAAATAAATTCTTTACTCAGAGGGTGATGAGTCCCTGGCACAGAAGCTGTGGCTGCCCCATCCCTGGAAGTGTCCAAGGCCAGGCTGGATGGGGCTTGGAGCAACCTGGGCTAGTGGAAGGTGTCCTTGCCCATGGCTGGAGTTGGAACTGGATGAGCTTTAAGGTCCCTTCCAACCTAAACCATTCCATGATTCCATAACTATAAAAAGATCCAGGCACAAGTAATGAGCTGATGGTGTCTGCACTGCAGGTGTTGGCAGAAAAGTGGGATATATCCTAGTCTGGATTTTTTACTCGATGATCTCTGAGGGATTTTTCAACTTTAACAATTCTGTGACTCTATAGAGGCTTCACTGGCTCTTCTGCTAATGGAAAATCCCGTTAGAAGTTAGGTGCTGGGTTTGTCCTTGCAGCGGACATCTACGCCAGGTGGTCACGGAACCAGAACCCCCTATAGGTAGAGAGTCACCTGCTTTCTCAAATCTGATCCAAAAGGCAGTAAATAAGAACGGGAGGAGGGATGGAGGCCTGATTCCCATCACTCTTCAGCTGGGGAGCACGTGAAGTCAGCATGAGTCCTCAGATAGGACCATCCCAGGAGTGGAGGTCAAGACCTTCTCCATCAGCACCTCAGAAGCATCTAGGAGGAAACAGCCATCCCTTGGGATCAAGGATGGACCAGCTGGTACCCAGGATGGTGGTTTATGTATCTCAGGGAGCTGTGGTTTTGAAGCAGGGTCTAGTTTGGGCTCCCATGGTGGGCTCCCATGTTTGTTATTCTTTGGATTTGGTCAGAAATCAAGACCGGTGTGAGAAAGAAAGACTCATAGTGAAAAATGAGAAAACACCATAGTTAGTGCCACACAAGGGTGAGAAATGAGAAAACACCATCGTTAGTGCCACACAAGGGTGAACACCACAACCCGAGGGTCCCTTCACTGTGTCCACCCACAAGCAGCAGGTTACCCAGACCAGAAATGACTGAAGAGATCCCTGAGCATGGATAAAACCCTCCAGACTGACAGTGCAACGTCTGCCCTGGGTTGGGAACTTGCTGTGTTTGCAGTGGAAGCTGCTGCTCATTTCCAGCTATGATTCAGAAGAACAGTGACCTGGCTTTTCCACCTGCACCCTGAAGGAAAGGCAGCTGCTCCACCAGCCAGGCTCTGAAAAGTCTCCTTCAAGCCAAAACATAAATATATTTGTAGATGCTGTTTGACAAAGGGCAGGAGTCCTTTCACAAAGTGTTTTGCAGAGCCGTAGCAGTGCTCAACTTCAGGAAGTGCCACTTGTAAAATAAATGATGGGGAAAACACTGTGAAAGCACATTTCATGTGAGACGAAATCTGTTCTGGTAGAAATGGGGAATCTAATTCTACTCTGATAAAAGAGCATTTAGCATGGTTTCCTAATAGAAAAAAGGCTTATGTTATCACTCTGTGCCTGTGATGAACTCATCACCTGATGAACTCTTTTGTGCTAGAATCACAGAATGGTTTGTGTTGGGAGGGATCTGAATTTAATCTCATTCCATCCCGTGCCTTGGGCAGGGAAGCCTTGCACTAGAGCAGGTGGCTCCAAGCCCCATCCCCTCTCCTGACCTGGTCACGCTGCTCTGGATGCAGCCCATCATCAACCCCAGTTGTATTTGAAAAAGTGCTAAAAGTACTCTAATATCCCAAGTTCCTATGAAAATGGACAGATGGTAAAGGACTGGAAACTTTTATACTCTCCCTCACAGAAGGAAGGTTCAGAGCAAGCTGAGCCCCTAATTAGATATCAGAAAATACTAAAAATCCACCACAAGGCACAATCCCAGAAAAAACCCAAACTTCTTTATCGTTGCTGTGCACAGAAGGACCTGATTAAAAAGGTGATTTGAAAGTAGGAGGATGAAAGAACATTTAATTTCTTTGATTGTCAGGGCAGTTCCTTGTATCTCCTGGAATTTTCGGAGTTATGGTGGAAGTGGCAGAACTGACATGGAAAAAGGAATGAAAATTGCTCTGGAATAATTATCTATGGCCCAGAGCACCAGATCAAACTGGAACAAGAGCAGTTGGGATGAACCATTCCATCTGCCACATGTCCCCAGTTGGTCCTGGTTCACAGGAACCGAACATTGATTAAAAACACCAGCAAAGACACGGGGCCTCGAAAGCTGCTGGTGCCCAGCTCTGGCTGGATTTACTGAACATCATCCAGGCAAGAGGCACCACGGGATGTTTCCATCAAATGGGCTCATGCCAAATTACCGTAAATTCATTGAATTATAGGGGATGGATGGATGGATGGATGGATGGATGGATGGATGGATGGATGGATGGACGGATCTTCCAGCCCATCTCCCTTTCTCAAGAAGAGAACACTTGGCCCCAAACCATTCCTGAACCATTTCAAGACTATTCTTAAAGCCTTAAAGTGAGGAGAAATCCATTGTTTTCCCTGACAAAATTTGCTTTTGCTTCAGCAGCCCTGAATTGTGATTTCTGGTTCTCTTTTTCCCACTCAGAGGGTCTGCAATAGCATCAGGGCTGTGTTGCAGCCTGCCAGGGTGTCATTCCTAGGGCATGACAGCAGGGTTGTGTGCAGTGGGAACGGCACAGGGACATGTGGGGGCGTGCAGCCCACTGGGAGAGCCCTGGAGGAACAGTGGATTCACCTGCAGGGATTGTGTCAGTCTAGAGAAAGGCTGCAGAAAAACAACCTGGGAGCTGGGTTTCCCTCCAGGGAAAACACGTTCCCATCCTGCAGGAGGCCATAGGAGAGAATTACAAGCAGGCGCATGGATAACGAGCCTTTGAGTAAATTATGCTGCCAAAGCATTAGACAGTGTTGATTCCCTCCAAGTGCCCGAGTGCAGAAGACACCAGGGTGCAGAAAAACAGGGAAACACTCCATGTTTGTTTGGAAATAATTAGCCAAAACCAATTATTTGGAGCCCAAATATGTGTTTCCTACCCATTACCTGGTAGGGAAGCCAGAGGTGGACAGACGGGCTCAGTGCAGTTTTTGATGTTACAACAGATGCCTCATTCTGGACCTCGATTAATGATTTGGACACCCAGATTTGAACATCTGCTCTGCTTCTGCCTGGCCAAAGCAATGCAGTGATTGGGAATAGGACCCAGATATTCCATGACTTGTGTATGGGATTATTCTGCTTCCAGTCCATCCACCACACCACTAAATAAAACTGTGGAAGGCCAAATGTCCGTTTTTATACGGCAGAGTCCTGACACATCTCGAGGCAGTTGCTATAAGGAGTGTCCCGCAAACAGGGAAAAAATAGACCTTGAAAAACTTGAAACTACTGGGATTCAGTGAGCAAAATGTTACGAAATCTCTCAACAGGAGTTTTGTAACCAATACCAGCATACATTACATAACATGAAATTCATCTATATGAAGCTGGGTCTGATGGCTTTATCATATTTGACAAAACAAGTGTGTTTCCTTGGGAAAGCAACCTGAATTATCTTCTGATTGATCAATAGGAGTGTCACCTGCTGTGATTACTGTGCTGTATTCTAGGTAGGGGATTAACATTAGGGGACCCTTCTGGAACAAAGCCCCAGTTTCTGGTGTCAGACATTATCCGTCAGGTGAAGGTTTCCATTCTGTGTCTCTGTAACAAGCTGAGCTTGTTCTGCCAAATGTGAGGCAACACGAGATGGGCAAACCTGAGAAAGATGACAGGCAAAACGCAGAGTTTGGTTCTTGGGGTCTCTGTCCTTGCAGGTACAAAGCAGGAGGTTTATTTCCATCGTTCCTTATGGGATGACTTGACCCTTGCTCTATTGAGTCTATGATTCCAGTGAATCAGCTTTGTTCACTGAGGAGGATGATGCTTAGGAAGAATTTCTTCATGGGAAAGGTTGTCAAACACCAGGAAAGGGAGTCCCCACCCCTGGAGGAATGTAAAAGCCACGTGGATGTGGCACTTGGAATGGTTGGGCTTTGTGATCTTAGAGGGCTTTTCCAGCCTTAGTGGCTCTTTGATTCTGTGGTTCTACTTCTGCCTGCCCCACGTCCTCTGATTTGGTGCTCTATGAAACTGTCACATGGAAACAAAGAGTGCACTTCTCCCTGCACCTAATTTATGGGTGAGATCAGCCCAGGGATGGATTAACTGGAGTGGCTGGAACAGGATATGGTTTCTTAGCTGCTCCTAATGAATAGGTTTTCTCCAAGAGGGCTCGTAGCTGATGCGTTTGGAGCCAAGCCCAAGAACCGCCAGATCAGGTGGCAGAAAACCAACTGCCAGCTCGATCAAGAGAGGGCATTTCCTCCTTCTGGGCAGTTTCCAACCCGAGGCAGTCCACAGCTCAGTCATTAAGGCCCCTGAAATGCAACTTTTATTTTTACCCCCTCCAGTAGCTGGGGGAAAAAAAAATTAAAAAGAAACATTTAGAAGGAATCCTGCTAGGAGAAATCCCTGCACTGGACAAGTCCAAGCTGCCTTTCCTGTTGCTCACAGTGAGCACATCGATGGCATTCAGTTAAGGAAGATCAGCAGGATATATGGAATGCAGGAATGGTCCCAGACAGCTCTCTCCAATACAAACCTGCCCAAGAAGTGTGCCTGGAGCTGTAGGAACGTGAGACTGTTGGTGTCACTTGGTCTCAGGACCTGGAATCAAACCTGCTCCTCCTGTGTCCAGGAGTTCGTTTATACTTCATGGTTAATGGGATCTGTATTTCCCCCAGTGAGTCAGAGGCTGGAGCAAATCACAGGGGTTTTCCTGCCTGATCTCCTGAATTAGAGAGCTCCTGGCTGTATTCCCCTGCAAGGCTGTTGCAATGAACGAAGCTGCAAACCTTCCAAAAAATGTCCATGATGGGGAAAAAAAACAGCCATAAGGAAGCCCTGCAAGAGATCTCCAATTGAAGGATCAATTGTGCAAACACTGAGCAGGGAACAGCCCCCACTGCACAAGAATCCTGCCCCAGACTTTGTTGGAAGGGCTATGCCAGAGCTCAGTCCAGGAGACAGGGGCAAGACCTTGGTGAAAGCATTCAGGTGGGGAAAAGATAAAAAAGGAACTTGTCTGGAATTAGGGAAAATCATATCCCAAGCCTAAAGCTGATGTTTTGTAGCATAGAGACAGGGAGGAATGGGGGTATCTTTGTGGCAATGAGGGTTAGGGCAGCAGCACCAGGAAAGGGACAGGAATCTCCCCTGCAGCGGGAGAATGATGTGGAGGCAGGCATTGCTGAGGGGAGGATGTCACCGGCAAGGTGGGCTTGTGTCACATCTCATCCCTGGCTGTTTTCCAGCTCAAGTTTCCTCAGACCAGCTCCACAAATCACTGAGGAACAGCTCATGAGTAATGACAGGGATCACGGAGGGCACTGACCTCAAAATCCAGGGACTCAGTTTTGAGCCCCTAGGTCACCAGGTGAAGCTGGCAATGGTGTTATTTCTGCCCTCTCACCTGAGTGACCAGCAGGGGACCTGACACCTGTGTTCCCTCTCCAGTTGTGTTCTCAGAAATGCAGTTTGCAAGGGCACAAGGCACACATGAAACACAGCAGTGGTGGCACCGTCCTGCTCCTCGTCCTGGTTTGAGCACAGAGAGCAGAGGATTTGGGTTCAGAGCAGCTTCCAGCTCTTGAACTTCAGCCTTTGAAGCTAAGTTCTCTCAGAAACATTTGCCAAACTGCACCAGAAAAGTTTTTCAGCCACAGGCTCTTTCTGTTCCCAGGGTCTCTTCCGTAGGAATTATCTGGAAAGCTGTGAGGATGGGGTGTGAAGTCCAGCTGGCAGCCAGCCACGGGCTTGTGGGGATTTGGGGAAACAAAGCAGAGTGACTTTACATCACAGGGTTTGTTTTCTGTGCATTCCTCACCAGGGATTATCATAGAATCATGGAATGGTTTGGGTTGGACCCCAAATACCATCCAATTCCAACCCCTGCCATGGGCAGGGACACCTTCCACTGTCCCAGGTTGCTCCAAGCCCCATCCAGTCTGTCCTTGAGCACTTCCAAGGATGGGGCAGCCACAGCTTCTCTGCGCAGCCTGTGCCAGGCCCTCACCACCTTCTCAGTAATGAGAAAGAAGGAGCAAAGCTCAGCATTTTCCAGATATTGCATCTCTCCCTTTCTTCTGCCTTGCAAAAGCCGGATTATTTGGGATTAAATCATGCTGTGCTTCCCTTCCAGTGACACCACACAGGTGCAGCACCCCTGGGCTCTTTGCAGACTGATCTGTCCGAGATCCTCCATGATGCACAAGCCCATTACGTCCTTCAGCCTCTTCTGTGTCGGGGGCTGTACAAACAGTAGTGTTATTTCTAGACTGGAGCAGCTCAAGCTAGTGGATCCAGATGGATGTGGGAGGTGGGAGAGCACCCCGTAGTACGTGCATGCAGGCAGGCTGCAGTTTTGCCAGCATTTAGGCAAAGCAATAGGGAATAGTGGTGCAGAGAGTGGCAGATAACTTCTGCTCTGCTGGGAAAGCCACCCAGGAGAAGGGAACAATTCCCATTGCATCTGATCACCTTCCTCACCACCACTCTCCCTCCCTGGCTCCCCTTCCCTGAACACCCCCTTAATCAGTGCTTCCCTTCTCATCCGTGGCTCTGATGGGCAAGGAATGTAATAATTTCCAGTGTGCAGGTAGACAAAGAAATTGGGACCAGACTCACAGGTGGAGATTGCTGTGGAGAGTTGTCTATGAGCAGGTGGGTGTCTCATCTCCCATTGTTGTCCATGCCTGCAGAGCCTTGATTGCTCAACGGGTTTGGATTGCAATTTACTTCCCTAAAATATGCCCCGGTGCCATCCCTAAGGTAGATGAGGAAACCATGTGAGATTTTGGTTGCAAACCAGGACCTAGAGAAGCTCCATGCCCTTCTAGAAGGACATCCAAAATCCAGGAGGGACATCCCAGGGCATTCATCTCCAGCGGTACAGGACACGTAGGCAACCTCAGTGTCTGCTTTCAGATGACCTGGATTGCAGCCTGGGTTGCTTTCCCAAGAAATCAAAAAGAAAACCAGACACCCTCATGTGAAACACAACCAGTAACCTCCCCACACTAACATTTCATTCTCTATCCCACAAGCTGGAGTTTAGGAGTGCCCTGAAGCTTGGCATCTCGGCATGTCAATGCCTTTCCCTCAGATGCACCTTTCCACAGGCGGATTCTGAAGCTGTGTCCTCAAAATTAACATGAAGGGGTCACTGCTGCCTGCTCAGATGGCCTGAGAGGAGCCAGCCTGGCTTCCTTCACATCGCTGCCAAGCATTGAAGGGCACACCTTTGCTTCAGCCCAGGAATAGTAGGAATATATATGAGAGTCTCTGAAGGAAAGGCTTCATTTTTGTTGGCAGGCAGAGATAGAGAAGAAAAGGCATTTTTGTGATTTTGCTGGTGTGATCTGTTTCTTCTGTAGTGTCCATTACTTGGCCTGTGCTCCAGGAAAGCAGGACCCCACTGACTTTCTCAATAGATGGAAAACATGGATTTGTCTGCCAGTTTGGCCTCTCCATTTAGGACAGGGAGCGACAGTAAGGTGTTGGGCAGAGTGGTGATGCACACAAAGCTTGTCCCATCACAGCTTTAGGTGTTTGCCCCCCTGCTAATGCTGAGATGTGAGAACCAGAAACGCAAGACCAGGTTGGATGGGGCTCAGAGAAACCTGGAAGGTGTCCCTGTCCATGGCAGGGGGTTGGAGCTGGACGATCTTAAGGTCCCTCCAACCCAAACCAGCCTGCAATTCCATGATTTTATAGCACACGTGATACTCAGACTCTTCCTGGGATTCATTAGCATCCCTTAGTGACCCATTAGCATCCCTTAATGACCCCAGTGGGCAGCATGGCCGCTGCTCTCCTACAGGAAGGATCCATGAACTTCCCCCGAAGGTCAGGGGAATGAGGACGTGGGCGGTTTCATTTTCCTGCTGCAAGGACGGGGCAAGGGAAAGTATTTACATTCAAAACAGAACTTTCCCAGTGTCTGTGGCTGCTCGAGTCAAAGGCAGGGAGGGAAGGGGGCCGAGAGGAGAGTGTTTACATTAAATGGGGCCATCAGCCTGTCAGGATGAATTCCACACGTTCAGCTGGAAAAGGTCTGTTCCTGTTCCCTGTGTACTCTCGCTGCACACCCCTCAGCATGCACTCAGAGAAACCACAGGTGATTTAATTAGCAGCCTAATGTATGGAACAAAAATAATTTGCTCCAAACCCAAGCATTTACTGCTCAAAGCAGAGCTGGGTGACTCACAGCAGAATTCAGATCAGCCATTGGAGAGCAACACTGCAGAAATGTGATCACGTCTGCCATCCCACCAAGTGCAGATGTGGCAATCCCTCAGGTGCCTTCTTCCTTCGTAGGTCTTCATCTTCTTCTCCCTTTTCCTGTTTCTCATCTTATCTGTACCCCTCTGTGGCTCTGGTGGAAAATACCACAGGCTGCTGTCACATTTAGAGAAAGGATTGACTGCCACTGCAGATCCCCACGGATCAGCTGTGATCCCATTCCAAATCACTTGGGATGTGTGTCCCAGTCCCTGAACTTCTGCTGCTGTGCCCTGGGAGAGGCCATTCTGGATCTTACTGCATCCAGTTCTTGGAAATTTTATTATTTGCAGTGGGAACATATCCGTGTCTCCTTGCAAATTCATTAGGTTTGTGTCCATGTCATCTTCCTTGAGTGATTAGATCCTTTCCTTGGATTTCACCCTCCTGGCAAACAACTTCTTAGAGGTCTTCTCCCCCTGTGGCCTCTTTCGGTTGAATTGAACAAGCTAAAATCCATCCCACCTAATGAATTGCTCATGCCTTTACCATCCATGTTCCCCCACTGATCCATCTGGATTTAGTCCCCTTTAGATCACTGGTGGTTGGGGTGCTTTGGAGGACCATCCTCGTACTTTATACTCAAACTCTTGAAGATACACCAGGCAAAGGGGTGTCTGGGCAAGTGGTAATAACCCTGATGTCCCTGTTAGCAATGGTCCTGACAGATCACACTTCCCACCTGGACAAGAGGTGGAGGAGAGAACCACCTGGACTGTGTTGGTGGATGTCCCCTGTGGTGGCCTCTGTGCAGGCCATGCAGCTTTGGTGCTCTGACTGTTAAGCTGGCGCTGGGTTTGGACAATTCTGGGTCGTGCCACAGAGATCTCCAAGGAAAAGTGTCTAAACAATAAATGGTTGCTCCTTGCCATGCCCGAGCTCACTCTCGGGATTGTACCACAGGGCTCGTTTCATAAGCCCATCTTTTTCACTGCTGTTTTGTTCCATAAGGGACTTTCCAAAGGACCCTCCTTCCAAACTCAGCTGGAAACATCTCCCCAGGTCACTGGAGGGGTCACACCTCGAAGCCCCGGGGTCACCATCTGGCAGTGCTGAGATGTGGATGAAGAAATGCTGCTCCCCTGCCAGATGTGAGTCATCCTCCCTCTCCAGCACTGCCTGATGGTCACCATGGGGACCGGGTCAACCACCTCAGGAAAACGGTCTGGGAAAGTCCATTTTTTTATCTCCCTTTTTATTTCTTGACACTTCTAAACACCTTCCTCTCACTCTTCTCCTTCTCCAGCCCAGGAGTGACTGCATTTCGGGTTCACAGGGCACCAAGGAACCTTTATTTTATTCCAAAGTGCATCATCAAGGGGGCAGTTCTACCACACACATTTGAAAAAGGTGTCAGAGTGTCAGAGTCCGTGAGAAATCACTTTGCTTGTGAAGAGACAGAGGGACTGAGGTGAGGAAACCCTTTTCAGGGTCTGGCAGGCACCCAGGCAATGCTGTGGGCACTCTTAAGGGCTCTAAAAAGCAAGACACTGAATTTAGGTGTCTGCATTGGAGTCACCGCTGTTGTCACCCTGGTACTTGTAGAGATCTTGGTACCTAGAGATTGTTTTCTTCCTTCTCAAAGTTAAATCTTTCCTCCTTGAGTGGCTGTTGGTCTCCACCCCACTCCAAATGTCTCCTTTTTTTGGTCTCAATTCTGACGGTGCGTGGCTGGTCACTGAGAAAAGTTTCAGCGCTAGCAAGTTTTCCCTTGTTTTCATCCTCTCCTTGGTTATCCTGATTGCTTGTTGCTCCATTTCATCCCCTGCAGGAAACAGAAACTCTGTGGCAGGTTTTGAAGGTAAACTGGAGTTTGGGCCCTGCAGATTTCAGCAGAAACCATCAAGGCTGACATCAGTGCTAAGCCTTCCATTGCCCCAAACACTGGCACGGAGTAAAACCCACTCCACTAGCCAGATGTTTCCATTAAATGTGGGAATGTCCCCAAAACCGCTCAGAAAAGGCCCACAAATGAAAAGCAAACTGAGCTGTTTATTGCCATTAACAAACAGGGGGAAAAAAAAAAAAACTCCAACCCAAACAAACAGCAAAACAACAGAGAATGCAAGAATGTGATCATTTGGGAACAATTCGTTATTTGTTATTCCTACTAATAAAATCTATTTGGGCTGCAGTTGCATCCAGGAACATGTGTGTAGGAGCTGGAATTCCTGTTGTAAAATGGTGATTCCTCACTCCAAAGACTTCACTGCCTTGTTTTTGGGAGTTTAACTGTGCAAATCGTTGACCTCTGGGCACCATTAGGTTGTGGGGCTGCCGCAAGCGGTCCACAGCAGATGCAGAGAAGAATATCAAGCATTAAAACGCGCATGTTTCCAATGAAAAGTTGGATAACGAGGTTGTGGAAGCGCCCAGGGGAGATCCGGAAGGCTGATAATGCTCCTTTATCAACAGATTTAGAATCTAATGAGGGAAGAGTTGGGCCAAAAGTAAATTAAACTCTCTTTTTCAAAATGACCATAATGTCCTATTTCCTCTTGAGTTTCGATTAGGTTTGCTTTGGTTTGTAAACTTAAATGTAAGCAAATTTTAATACAAAATACTTTGACATGTGTGTTCCTCCCTACCCAAAAAGTTTTGCTTAGAAAAGTTTCAATATTGAAACTTCGCCTTTGTTTTCCAAATTCTTTCTTTCTCTCTCATCTGCTTTAGCCAAAATAATTTGACGAGTTTTCTCCACATTCAAATTTGTTCCTGTCTCCTCCAATCTGTGAATGAAAGAGGCAACCGATAAATTTATGACACCAGGTCAGGATCAGGCACAGGGACAAAGCCCTCCCAGTGTTACCTCCAAATCCCTCTCTGGCGCTCTGGGCATGGGTGGTATCACCCAAACCTCCTCGAGTTGGCCAGAGCTGGGACAGCTGTGCCCCAGGAGAGCAGGAACAAGGGCAGGATCATGACCTGGGAGATTCCCAGGCTGAGGACAGTCTGCAGGGCCAGCCCGTAGCTTGGGCGGTTTCCTCTCTCTCAGCGGGAGCATCCAGGGATTTCTCAGTGCCAGGACATCAAAGAGGAGATTACAACCAGCTGTCTCCCAGGCCTAATTGATAGCAGGCCTCTTTATTCCACAAGAAGGTCTCTGAGGGAAGCCAAGGGAGGTCGAAAGGAATGAACAAAGGATCATGGATGTTCCAGGGTGGGAGGAGGGCGGAGACCACCTTCACCCCAGGGAGCAATCTCCCAGCTGGCCCAACCCCTCTTCCTTCCCTGAGGGCAGAGTCCATCAGTGGGCTCTGGATTGATTTGTCACCCAGAGGAATATTTTATGTCACCCAACATCTTCATCTTGTTTATGTAACCCAGGGCGAGGGCAGGGCAGGATGTCAGCGCAGGCTGAGGGATGAAGGGACAGCAGCCCTTGGGGTGCTGGTGGATGAATAACTGGACACGGTGCAGCAATGTGCGTCCACAGCCTGGAAAGCCAACGGCATCCGGGGCTGATCCCACAGCGTGGGCAGCAGGGGAGGGGGGATTCTGCCCCTCTGCCCTGCTCAGATGAGATCCCACCTGCAGAGCTGCCTCCAGCTCTGGGGTCCAACATCAGGAGGACGTGGAGCTGCTGGAGAGAGTCCAGAGGAGGCCACGGAGATGCTCCACGAGCTGGAGCCCCTCTGTTCTGGAGCCAGGCTGGGAGAGCTGGGGGTGTTCACCTGGAGCAGAGAAGGCTTCAGGGAGACCTCAGAGCCCCTTCCAACACCTAAAGGGGGCTTTTAAGAAATATGGAGAGAGGCTTTTTACCAGGGCCTGTAATGACAGGACAAGGGGCAACAGTTTTAAACTAAAAGAGAGTAGGCTGAGATTGGATTTAAGGGCAAATTTTTTTACTAGGAAGGTGGTGAGACCCTGGCACAGGCGGCCCAGAGAAGTTGTGGCTGCCCCATCCCTGGAAGTGCCCATTTGTCAAGGCATGATTTGACCTTCTCCAATAACTGGAAGAACTTTCTTCTAACAGAAATTGTCTAAATAGAAGCATTTTGTCCTCCATTCTCATCAGAGACCAGAAGAATAAGAGACTCAATTTGCCACTGCTTGCAGAATTTCTGTTCTTCCAAATCAGCAGCCAGCTTGGTGCTCCATCCAGCATGGCTGGGGGGGGAAGCGTTGGCTTTTCCAGCAGCCAGTAGTGCAGGGCTGAAATGTCTGGTGGCACCCACGCTGCTGCAAAGCACAAACCTGCCTCTATTTGCATTTTCAAACCCTGAAAATGGCTGCTCCAGATCCAAAATTGGCAGTTTAGCTGCCTGCAGGTGATCGATTGCATCTCTTGCATTAAATTGCTGGGAAATGATGCGTTATATATGTGAGGAAGGAGCTAGAAAAAAGAAAAGACGACCATTAGGCAGAGGTTAAAGTGGGAATGGAGAACAGATCCATCTGTGCAACCTCTCCCTTTATCCTTCACTAATGGAGTCATTCCAGAAGGTCCAGTGCTTCCCAGCGTCAATCCAGAGTCAGCAATAAATGCAAACTGGTCACGTTTGACCTTCTTGTTGCAATATTTGGGGCGCGGACTCAGCCTCCCGCACACCTGCAAAGCACTTGCCACTCTTCTGGGTGCAGTGGCCCAAAGTGAGTGAAACATTTACGAGGAATTTACGAGATTCCCGAGGAGCCGGCCTGGATGCTGGCCAGTGAAGGAGGATTTCGTTGGGAAACGCCCCTTGGAAAACCAAGCGGGAATGTCCCAGGTTTAACGGCCTCCACTTCAATCACTCCTCGTAGCTCCAGGGCAGCCCTTCCGTGCCAAGTTTCCATGGCTTTCTTACCATGCAGCCATCAGAGTGAAACCTTGGCAGCTCCAGGCTAACCCGGGATTGACTCCTGGATCCAACGCCAGTAACCTGGAAGCCTTGAGCATCCTGGCTCCAGAAAGGATTTTCTTGTGCTTCAAGGCTTTCCTGCTACAAGTATGTTAATTTGGAGGACTTTAAGACACTCCAGATACCCAGATTCATAAATTCCAAGGATTGCAGGATTTCCATTGCCTGAACTCCTGTGTGGCTCCGTCCAGGGAAAGCCCAGGGAATGTACTTAGCCAAGGACTTTGCATTTGCTGTACCCTGTGGCTGTGGAAGCTGGGGAAAGAGGAGGGAGGAGGCTGTCCCACAGTGCAGATCCGTCTAGTGGTGGTTGACTGTTGCCATGGTTGTCCCCATGGATTAACAAGAGTAACCATGTCAGCTGGAGTTGTCGGGTTCCCAGGAATCCCTTTTAGACAACAGTATGCACTGGAGGTTTTATGAATTAATTTTTTTTTTTTTTAATTCATAGTTCCTCAGAAATGTTCATTAATTTTTTATTGTTGTTGGGGGGTTTTTTTGGAAAGAAAACAAATATCAAACACTGAAATTTCCCCCAAACCATGCATCTGGATTTCCAGGTAGCTCTGTTCCTGAGCGTGGATTGACACGTTCTCAATTCCAACAATCTCATCTCATCACATTAAAATCACAGCGATTTGGGCCACTGGCTTTGTGGAATTGTAGATGACTTGAAGTGGAAAATGTCTTAAAAGGTGATCTTGTCCTTCCCTTGACCTCAGGTCAGAGGAAATAGATCTATAAAACGAGCATGTGGTAGAGAATTTCCATTACATGGGAATTTCTGGCTGTCCTGGTGTTATAAAACTGATTCCAGTGTAGAAATCTGCTTTTGCTGCTTCATGTAATCCAGGCTGAATCTGCATCACTCCAAGTCAGCTCTGAATGGGTTATCACTGAGGATAAAACTCTTCCACCCTACAGCAGTGCGAGAACAGAGTGTGAGGTAAATTCACCCAAAATCCAACTCCTGATTGATACTTCAGCCTTTGCTGCCTCCTCTTTCTCAACAGCCCCACTGCCCCAGTCTCGTGAGCGACTTTCCTTATCCCAGACTCTCATACACACAACACACACATCCTCACCCTTCCAACTGCCTAAGAATGCGACTGGGATCCCTGGAGCCTATCCCTGTTTTAAATGGATGTGCTACAATCAAGGAAGGACTCTGAGCTGACGTTCCCATTTCTTTACCAGGCCAGGATTGACATGCCAGTCTTTTCCATTGTCCATGTTTTTCCCTACGCATGGATAAGGCCATGTCTGTTCAACAGCTTGCAGCTTTGCTCTCCAGAAGAGATTTTGTTTGGATCCAGGATCACTCCAGGCTCAATTTCATGCCTGGCAAGGAGCTCTTCCTTTTCTGCTCAGACATGGACTTAAAGGTATTAGGTAGGGTATTGATATTTTGTAGCTACTTTTAAGAGGTATTAAAGATGTTATCAGACATGGCCAAGCACAACTCATCTAATCTGAGCCTTTAAGTTGGAAGGACGATAGCAAAAAAAAAATCCACCTGGAAAAACTCATCCCTAGAAATTTGTCATTGGGCAACCACACAGCTATGTGCAGTCTGGAACTAAATAAGCCCCTCATTCATGGAAAATTCATCTGTGGAGTGGAGTGATTTGGGCCTTCCAAGTGTAACAGGAGGATCCAAAAACACTCAGGGGTGCAAGGGAAAGCATCACCTCCCGACAGCCAAGGTTAAAGGCAGAGGTGCCAAGCCTCGAATACTTTTTGATTTGGGGCTCACATACAGCAACAGGAGCCCAGACACCTTTTTCTTCACCCCCAACATGCACAGAGCCACATCCAGGTTTTAAGAGCTTGGTTCAGTTAGAAAAGCAATATTTTTAAAGCAGTGCAAGAGTTGTGCGGCTGCAAGCAGTAATTACTGCCCCGTTCCTGGCTACCTTGGGCCCTGCACTCTGGAACTCAGACCAAGGCATCCCACTGAGGCTGTGTGGCCTGGTAAATAACTGGGAGTAGCATCCATTGGCATGTACAAGTGGAAGAGCTGGAATCAGGGGACTCATGTGCTCTCCTCCAGAGGCAGAAGGTCACTGTGCGTGCCATCAGGCTTAGCTCAACATCCAGGTACACTGGGAATAAACTGCATTTATTAAAGCACTGCCCAGCAGTGGTGGCTTGGGGACATCACGGACACATGGCCGGGCCAGGCTTTGCAAAGCCTCTCAGAGCTGCAGCTGGCTCCTCAGCTCCACAGCCTGTGTGTGGTTCCTCAGTGCCTCGTGTATCCCCTTTCCAGCCATCCGGGATGAGTCTGGCACTGAGGAATGTGTGTTTGCTGGCCTGCAGTGCCTGTGAAGATATTTCCTGAAAAAGAGCCATCTCTTTCTCTCCTAGCCACGTGCTGACGTGCTTCCCAGGGAAATCAGCCTCAGGTCCCAGGCACTGCTTTTCCACCTTCACATTCAGGCTTTGAGCCTATCTCTTCTCTATCCCATAATTGGCATCCTGGCCGATTCATCAGAGATATATTTTAATCTTATTATTTTCTGGATATTAATTTTATTTTGGAAAGTGGAGCAGCTGCAGCTCTCCAGTCTGACCGAGGAGAGCAGCCAGGTTTTGCAAGAACCATCCCTCAGGAGTTTCCCTCAGCACCTTGCAGCGAGAGGTCCAGGGGACATTCACCCCAGCCCTCAGGGAGAGGAATCCTGCGGAGGCAATGGAGAAACAAGGTGATCCCCTACCCACCAGCAGGAGAAGCAATGCTGGCGATGGGAGCACTGGGACGGAAAACCTCCCAGCTCCCAGTGCTGGTACTTGCAAGACTCCAATGCCACTGGCAGAGTTTGCCAACTGCTTGCAGGCAGGGCTGCCCTGGGTTTGATTTTCCTCTTTGGGGCATGGCCAGGGGTGAGTTTGTCCTTTGGCACCTGTCTCCATGAGAGTGAGATGTCACCACAGTGAGGAAAGCACAAGAGACAGTCACTGGCAGATGCTGTTTGCTTGCCTCAACAGGGAACAGAGAATATTTTGATGGGGATCTTCAAACAGTGTCCCCAGAGAAAGCATTAGGTGTAAGAAGGAGAAGGGAGATGTTTATTTATAATAAGCCTTTCTGGTTGTTTGAGGACTTTTACTTCTCTTAATCTTGGTTGTACATATTCTGCTGGACTGAGGGGCGGAAACTCACAAATCAGGAAAGGCATGTTCTAGAAAAGCTCTTTTTCATGAGGTTTTCCATCAATACATCTGATTTTCCAGCTCCTTGGGGGGTCTTTAGAACCACTCCCAGGTGGGCTGTGTGCCCCACAGATACAAGGCTGTATCAGCAGTCAGATATCCAACAGCACAAGGACAGCCCAGGCTGCTCCCCACAGCTGTCCCCAGGGCTGCAGAGCAGCTTTAGCATCTCATAAGATCATCACAGAATACTTTGGGTTGGAAACTACCTCAAACACCAACTTGTTCCACCCCCTGCCATGGGCAGGGACACCTTCCACTATCTCAGATTGCTCCAAGCCCCGTCCAACCTGGCCTTGGACACTGCCAGGGATCCAGGGGCAGCCACAGCTTCTCTGGGCACCCTGTGCCAGGCCCTCAGCACCCTCACAGGGAAGAATTCCTTCCCAATATCCAATCTACCCCCAATGTGACACATTGATTTCCTCAGCAACACAAAAAAAAATGGAGCTTTAATGTTGTTGGGACCTGAATGATCTCTCACAGCTGTCTCAGGGCTCTGTTCATGGCATTCACAAGGTCCTTGCAGACCTTGACATCTGTGTCAGCAAGTGGCAGCAGCTTTCTTTGAGAGGCAGGGCCCAGAAAGGCCTCGGCAGTGCTTGTTTCTTCCCAGCTTTGTTTGCTCTGGGTAATTATTGGCACACCAAAGGATATTAGCTCTGGACGTGAGAGCACACAGAGACTAACTGCTCTCAAATATCAACAGTGTAGTTCATTGTAATTAATTAAATGCTGACATGATCCTCAACAAGCAAAACCTTCATTATACTCAAATTAAACCCCCTGACACAGATGCTTGACTCACTGTCGGCGCCTCCAAGTGCAATCAAATGCATAGAAATGCAAACATCGCAGCACACGTGCGGATCACAGGGAAAGATCTTACAGCAGGGAATAAAGGTCACTGCTATTCCTAATTAAAGCCATTTCTGGAGCAGACAAGCACTTTCTTAAATAGTTCTTGTCTTTATCGTGTCTGAAAAATAATTTTTACAACTCTTTTATATTCAAGACTTACCACTTTTTGGGATGGAGTTTTGCAAGGTTTGAAGAGACTGCTCCAACAGTCTACAGTGATTCACAGACACCTGCAGCCCCAAGCACCTCATTCAATAATTTTCTCAACTCCCCCATAACTCAAAGAAAAGTTTTCTCCCTGGAGAGACACTCAGCATTTACTCAGCACTGCAAATAATGGAGAATCCCTGCCTCCAGTTATGCTTTTCCCAGTTGTTTTATATCCTCGCTATTACAAATGACTGCTTTCTTCCCAGAGTAAATTTATCTAGCTAGAACTTCAAGCCATTAAATTTTTCTACCATTCTTGGCCAAGATTAAAGATACGTTTGCTGTCAGAAACAGTTTCTCCTGTATTTCACCACGAAGTATGAGCAAATCACTTCGGTTTCTCATGGATAATTCAAATACATCAAGACCCTTTAATTTCATGGTCTAAGTTGAGTTTTCCAGACCTTTGTGTTGCCTCATAGAGTTCCTCTGAGCATTTTCTGTCTCCTTGGCTTCCTTTCTGCTCTGTGGGCACAGAAAAAGGACGTGATTTTCCATGTGAGTAACCTCCATTTTTCAGTCTTTCTTGGTCTGGTTCATCTGCTCCCGTTCTTGGCCTTTTTATGATCTGAGCGTGAGTTATTATGATTAATTCTCTATGACATGTTGCTCCTAGGTGAATCACACCTGTCCTTTTGCCAACAGCCCTGACAGCCATTCTGTGAGGGAGGTGACTGTAAGACCAAGTCATCAACTTGTTCCTGGAAGGAAAAACATTCCTCCCATGAATCGTTTAACCAAAATATTCCCACGTGCTGCTGTTCAGGGTGAGCACAAATACTGATCCAGAACTGACATTATTGCTAATATATGCAGTACTGGGGTTGATGCTGGGAACTCTCATGTTCAGAAGATATTTTCGTGCTTAATGCCATGAGTTGAATGCGAGTTCAGTGTGCAAGTACCTTTAAAATCTGTGCCACAGCCTTTATGTCAGGGATGTTCACATGGCTCAGCTTCACACAGGAGTTCAGGATTTTTAATTACAAATAGGTTGACAATATCGAAGAAGTAGGTCACTGGTGTTGTCTGAGACAGATGGCTTCAGTTGCCAGGGAATTTGCTCTTTTCAGTGTTTTGGACACCTGGGGGCAATTTTTAGGGGGTCTGCATTGAAGGCAAGAAAGAGCAGAGTCTTCTTACCCAGCCTTAAATTCATCGCACAGAGACAGGGCTGAACAGCTCTGCTCAAAGATCTTCTGACCAAGACACCCTGGGGACCCACTGGGATCCTCACAGACTCTCCCAGTGTCCCCCAAAGAGATTCTAAAATCCCCCCAGATTTTAGACAGCACTTCTGGTGGAAGCACACAAGCAAGCCATTTATATGTGACGTTATTCTTTTCACTCTAAATAAAAACCCACCAAAGTCTCTTGAGAGGGAGGTGGCAAGTCAGGAACTAGTTGGTGATGATGGAAAAAAAGAGAGGATAATAATTTCCCAGGATGATTCCTCTCTTGATAAGGGTTGTCCACAAAAGCAGCACTTTCTCAAGGCGGGGTTGAAAGCCTACCTAGAGTCACTTCCCTGCAATGATAAGTAAATATGCAAAATTAGCATATCCAAGAGCTAATTAGGAGTCCGAGGCCATATCAAGGCAGGGAGAGTACCCTGTGTGCCGTGTCTGGTATTTCTGAGCAGTGAGTGAAGAGCATGGGAGACAAAAAGACTTGTTTATCCCACCAAAAGGTGGAAGACAGGCAGACAGAATCTCATGGGAGGTACTCAAAGTGCCGTGAAAATGGAATGCAAATCTTCATCCTTTCCCTTCAGGTTCAGAAAATAAAAGATAAATAGGGATAGGGCTGAGATGGAGCAGGAAGCATGTCAGTGGAGAGAGAGGCTCATTACTGTAATGAGACACTTTGAGACACTCATCTCTCCTCAGCAGAGATCCCACTGCCCTCTTCAGGCATTTAAACCACGCAAATGCAGCATGTTTTCTGCATTCCCTCTCCTGAAATACCTCCTGAAAACTCCCTGGGGCTGTAAAGCTTAAACAAACCCACCGTTGCGTGATGGTTGGTCTGCTCCCACGTTTCTTGGTCCTTCCCAGCATGGTTTCTGTGCTCGTCCCAGACTCAGCTCTGTGGATAAGACAACCAGGCACCCAATTTTTGCCTCTTGTGTCAAAATACATGGCTTAAGTGCATCACTGCTGAATAACCAGATAGGAGCAACCCGCTCCAGTGGTGGCATCCCTGCCCATGGCGGGGGGTTTGAGTGAGATGATTTTTAAGGTCCCTTCCCACCCAAACCATTCCACGGTTCTGTGGTCACATCAGACAGAGGGCACGACCTTCCCTGTGGAGATGAGGGAAAGGACTGAGTGAGAGGGGTCCTTCACAGGCAATCAATGCAGCATTTAGCAGGAGAATTTATCCCTTCAGGCCAAGGGCTTCAGGAACTGTTGGGAGTCATGAGGATGTTGTTATCTCACCACTCCTGATATATTTTTGGAGCTCAGTTCCACTGACCCATTGTTTTCAAAGAGAGAGGGGAAAATGTCTCTTTTTGATGTGCAGTGTTTTTAGAGCTTCCTATCAGCTGAAAAATGGTTTTCGGGTCTGGGGAGAGACAGAACAACTCTTTGCTATCTCCCCTCAATATTTCCAGGTTGGGGGAAAAGACGGAAATATGGTTTGGGGTTTTAAGTTTCCCTTCTTATCGCAGGAAAAAACATAAAGAAAGAGAAAGTGAGCGATGAGAAATTGTGGATTTTTCCACGCAAGCTAAAGCCAAAAGGGCTGTGCCTTGGAGCCGAGTGCGGAAACAGGGCAGGCGTTGGAGGATTTTCCCCTCCAAGCCTGAAAAGAAATAAGAAGCCGGCTGGCTGGTCTTGAATAACCCCTCCTGAGCCTGCGAAACCAGCCACAATTTTTCATCAGAGCTGAAAATATCCACCTCCCCCATCCTTTTTTTCCCCCCACCCTTTCCTCTGTGACGCCGCAGCACCGGGCCCAGTGGTGCGGCTCTCCGGAGGATGCTGTCCAGCATCCATCAGAGCTGGCAGGGCTGGGAGGGGACACGGGCTGCAGTGCCAGGCTCCAGGCCAGTGACGTCCTGTCTGCCCAGTTCTGATATAAACAGAAAAGCCCTCGGGGCTGGCACGGTGGAACCGCGCCGAGGAAGCTCCCACACTTCCCCTCAACGCCGTGTTTTCCCAACGCTGACATCCCAGCGCTGGCGAGTTCTCCCCAGCATTCCCAGCCATCAGCCACCACAGTGACCCTCTCACTGTAGGATCCTTCCAGACCAGTGGTGTCACCTGTGTTGGGGTCCTGGCAACACTCACCTGCCCCAGGTGAGCTCTGCTCACCCTGAGCTTCAAATTGGAGTCAGGACTTGCGTGGTTTCTTCTGGATACAAATTTTTTTCCTGAGTTGGGTTGGTCCCAATGAAAAATTGCCTTTTTTCCTCTGTGCAGCTCAGATCTGGCCTCGTTGTACATGAAATGCCATGTGTTCCCAGCAGGATTCAGCCCTTCCAAGGCCTACCCTGCGGCCAAATCTGATCTACATATTTACGAGCTTGTAAACAGGACGGGGCGGGTGAGTTCACATTCTTAGAAAACCAAGTGCAGAGAAAAGAACTTCTGAGTTGGAAAAACAAGGAGTAGTCTTGGGCCCGACCCAGCAAACACAGTGGTTTTTCCAAGACTTGGATGGCTTGCTTGAGAATCATTCCCCTCCATTCCTTTTCTACAGGATTTCCCAAGATTACCTTTTCATTTGGGAAAAAATGCACATTCCCAATGTTCCTGAGCAGAATGGAGGAGGCAGCATGATAGAAAAGGGACATTTTATCTTGGAAGCGAGTGGAAGCCAGACTTGTGTTTGCAGAAGCCACCAAAGAACAACGATTCCTTGCAAAGGGAAGTTCAAGGAAGGTGTTAAAAGGAGTTGAACAGCAGAAGGCAACTGGAGGGCTCACCACGAAGTACCACTGTCAATAAATGCAGGAAGTGGTCTGGAACAGTAATTCCCAAACCTTGCTCTCCAGATCTTGACAGTCCATGAAGGCTTGGTAAATGGTTCGTGGAAAACCAGAGTATAAGGGAGCCAGCCAGCAAAAATCTTGAGGATTAACAGTTTTTCATAGAATCATGGAATGGGTTGGGTTGGAAGGGACCTTAAAGATCTCATTCTAGTCCTGGCCATGGGCAGGGACACATTCCACTAGACGAGGTTGCTCCAAGCCCTGTCCAACCTGGCCTTGGACATTTCCAGGAATAGGGATGGGGAGAAGCCACAGCTTCTCTGAGCAAGTGGCTCCAGAGCCTCCCCACCCTCTGAGCAAAGAATTTCTTCCTGGTAACTCATCTAAATCCCTCCTCTTTCAGTTCAAGAACATTCCCCCTCGTCTTATCACTGCCCATGTAAAATCAATGCCTACAGTTGGATTTTTGCCCATGAGACATCCTACCTATGGCTTATTCCTGCTGAGATGGCAGCAAATCAGGTTGTCTGTAAATGTTTCCCTTCCCCAAGCTGGTCATCCTGGCTGTGCTTCCCAGAGGTGTGCTCTGATGCCATCAGGCAGGGAAGAGATTCCCAGGCTCAGGCACAGCACAAGCTCAGGATACTCCAGTTTGGAGAACGGAGAGCCCCGGGAGAGCTCTCTGAGCGAGCTCTGCACTGCCCTGGAGGGAGCTTAGCAACCCCACAAGGCCATTGTGTTCGTTCAGATCCCGAGCCAGATGGAAATTTTCTTTTTAAAGGCTGCCCCGAGCGTGTTCCCTCTGGTGAACCATCCAGACACGAATCTCTGCCCTGCTCGCTCCAACATCAGCTCATGGATTCCAGTCTCCTTCCTGCTCAGACAGCAGGACAAGAGCTCTTGACATGCGGCTCGGTTGCCCTGACTTTTTCCTTCTCTCAGGAGACTTTTTTTTTTCTTCATTTGCATCTGGTAAATAAGATCCTTCCTGATATCTCCCTTTGGATTTGCCAGACTGGTCAATCTTGGCCTTTTGTTTTTTTCCTAATTTTATTTATGTCCTTTTGCTGAGTCTCATGATTCTAAGATTTGTTTTAAAGTCCCCTTTGGGGCTGAAGTCAGGCTATTATTTGTGAATCAAGGAACAGGCAGTTGGACACACATATATCTTTCCCAAGCTTAAGGAACACTGCAAAAATATTACCTTTAAGGGAGTCTGTACGAAAAGTCAGATGTCAAACGCCTACATCTTTGTCTTCCTTTTAATTTTGTTATTAATTCTGAAGTCCATCTTTCTGTTGACCACGCTTTCTCTGTGTCCTGAATCTGCTGCCCAGCCTTTCTTCTTAGAGGATGAACCAAGCGGCTAAAAAGGCTATTCCAGGGCAGGGCAGTGTTTAAAGGAGTTAATGGACAGCTTGGTTTGAGGGCATGGCTTGGAATTAGATGGTCTTCAAGGTCCCTTCCAAACCAAACCATTCTGTGATTCTCTCACGAAAGCATTGCCTTGACCATTGAAAAGATTTATTACAGAGTTTGGTTTGCAGTATCCAAGCCAGGTCTGGTTTCAGAATCTCTCTCCCTTTTCTCTGCCTCGTCCTGCCTGAGCAGAGTCCGCAGAGCTTCTGTTAAAAATCAGGAAGCGGGAAAAACTCATGGAATCACAGAATACCAGGTTAAAAGAGACCTGAAGGACTTCTCTTGGCAAAGGCACAATCTAGACAAGATGGTCCAGCACCATGTCCAGCTGAATCTTAAAAGTGGCATTCACCACTTCCCTGGGGAAATTGTTCCAATGGCTGATAGTTGTCATGGTGAAAAATTATGTGCAATGGGAATATCCCCAGGAATAACTTGCACCCATGACCCCTCATCTTTTCCAGGTGACTTTTTGTAAAACAAGTCACAAATCCTTTGTAGCTACACAGTGACAAAACCTCCCCCTCAGCCTTCTTAAGAACTTAGCAAGCTCGGTTCTCTGAGCCTTTCCTCACATGGCAGTTTCCCAGTGTTGGGATCATCTTCCTGGCCGCTCTCTGGACCCTCTCCAGCCTGCCCTCATCTCTTTTGCCTGGTGGGGATCAAAACTGAACACAGTGAGTGGAGTGGAGTGGCACAATTCCTTCTTCATCTCTGCTGGTGATGCCTGTGTTGATGCAGATCTTCCTGCAAGGGTGGCCCTCGCTTCTGAAGTGTCCACTTCCTCATCCTGTTTGGTATCATTGGGAAAATTCATCAGGATACACCTGATCCCGTCATCCAGGTCACTTATGGAGATATTTAACAGCGTTGGGAGCAATATTGATCCCACTGGTGACAGGCTGCCTCTTTGGGAAGAAGCTTTTCACCCCCTCTCCCTGGGTGTGCCCTGTCAGCTAGCGCCCCACCCACTACACAGACCACTTGTCCAGCCAATATGCATCAGTTTCTCCAGGAGACCCTGGAAAACTGTATGGAAAACCTTGGAGAAATCCAGTCAGACAAGATGCACCACTCAGAGCTCCTTTTGATGGTACCCACTGTGTGCTGCTGGTACAGTTTCTCCTTGCAGACCTTGGTATCAACCCCTTTGCAGCAGCAGGCCACAATTCCTGAGTTATTCCTTTGTTTAAAGCATGACTTTCTTCTTTATAGATCCTTCATGAAAGATGGAGGGTGGTGCATTCCTTTCAGGGCAAGGTTTTGTGCATGGGACATCCAGGTCCTTGGAAGGAGGAGGCAGTGGATGAAATGACCTTCTGGGGATTTGCTGATGATGATTTCAGCTGTGAGTCCCCAGAAGAATGGTCAGTGCCCTCCCAAGAAAGATGGCACATAAGAGAATTTGGAATATTTAGCCTGGAAAAGAGAAGGCTTTGGAGTGACCTAATTGTGACCTTCCAGCACCTGAAGGGAGTAGATGAGAAAGATGGAGAGAGACTATTAACAAGATCATGGAGTAACAGGAAAAGGGAGATGGATTTACATTGAAAAAGAGTAGGTTTAGATTAGATATTTTAAAAAATTCTTCCCTGTGAGGGTGGGGAGGCCCTGGCACAGGGTGCCCAGAGAAGCTGTGGCTGTCCCATCTCTGGAAGTGTCTGAGGCCAGGATGGACGGGGCTTGGAGCAACCTGGGATAGTGGAATGTGTCCTTGCTCACGGCAGGGGGTGGGAACTTAAATGATCTTTAATGTCCCTTCCAACCCAAACCATTCCCTGATTTGTATGATTTACCTTCTTTGAGCCCCCTCACCTGTCTCCAATCATATCACAAAAGCACATTCCCAACGATATCCAGCAAATGACAAGTCCCTTCCAAACTTGCTCAGGAGTCAAACTAACAAAGAGCAGCTATGCTGTCCAAGAAAAAAAAAGAAAAAAAAAGAAAAAAAAAAAGGAAAAAAAAAAGAGGGAAAAAGAGTGCCAGTTTATGATCTCAAGCCCCTGGAGCAAGAGCTGCAGAGCAGAGCAGAGCAGAGCAGAGTAAGTACTTTATAGGATCTTGCCCAAAGCCTGCCTTGTGCCCCATGCAGTTCTCCCACAGTCCTTCCACATAATTCCTGTCTTGTGAAGTTCAGGGTCTCTGGCAGAGCTGGGGGTGCTGTGTGGCAGCCCACCAGCCTGGATCTGCAGTGTAGAGCAGAAGCTTTGCATTCCATGCCTTGTGATGTGGCACCAGGGCATATGGAGGTGGTTAAGGGAGCAGAGTCTGCTGGGGGGCTGCAAAGTCAATTCCTTATGTTCTTTTGAGGATGGGCTCTGGAGTAAATTGGTCCCTGGACCAAATTTATCTGGAGGGGTCTGGCTGGACCACACGAAGCAAATTAGCACTACTCACAATCCTTAAGATTTCTTGTGAGGTTTCTGTCAGGGAACAGCGTAGATGAACCTGTGTGGCTCTTCACTTCACCTTCCGCTGATGAAACACTTCCAGTGATCAAAGTCCTGTCCTGCATGGGAGAGAAACTGGTGCGTGGGAAGCTTTGGCAACTTCTCAGAGAGGATCAGACCACCAGATGATCATGATATTTAGGGTGAAATCCATGAGGAATAACCTTGGATGCCCGTGATGTGGTTGCTCATGAGCCAGGAGTCTGAGTCCAATCATCTGAAACCCGGTGTGATCAATCTGCCCGGTGACTTGCACTCAGGATGAGGTGGATCACTCCACTCTCACCACAAAATCTGCCCTCTAAGCCATTAAGAGGAGTCCCAGGACCTGCTCAGATGCCTGAACTCAGGTGATTCACATGACAGCCACACTTCAGGAAATCTGGTGCCTCGGAAACATCCTCACAGCAATTACTCCCACCAGTGGTCCAAATTCCCAGGATTACTCTGAGAAAATCTCCAACATTTGATGAGAATAAAGGGAATAAAAAATAAAGGGAATAAAAAATTTGGGTCAAAGTCCTACTGCTGTGCAGCACCTTAGAGAAAAGCTTTGGGGACACCACTTAGGACCATACTCCTAAATGTTGGGAGACAGGTTTGGGGGCCATGAATTTGACAGTGAATGACCAGTACAAGGCTCTGCTGCATTATCGTCCTCTTGCTGGCACACAAACCACACCCAAACCTCAAATTTGAGATCCTGCCTGAAAGTGTTGGTGTTTTTCAGAGCCCTTGACTGGTTTCTCCTCCCTTTGCAATCTCTCCACCACTGCCAGACGAAAGTTTCCCTGATCTCCATCACACCAAAAACTTCCCTCCCTCCCCACAGGGACCCCACACACCAGGTTTGCACACCCCACCACGGGCTTTGGCATGGCCGGGGGCTCTCCAGGAGCATCTCTCCAACCATGACCTGGGACACAACACTGCCTAGAAGGTCAGCAATGGTCAGGAGAGTGGTGGCTTCTCCCTGCTTCTCTTTGGGCCAGACCAGGATGCAGAAGTTGGACACACAGGCAGCAGAGAGACACGCAGGCAGCTCATTGGGGCTTTCATTGGGAAGCTGCTGCTTATCTGTGACTTTGTTTATGGGGTCGGCTGGAGGGCTGACAGGCCTGAGGAATTCCACCCGATATCCCAATGCCATCGTCCTCCAGGGAAAACGCTTGAGTGGCTGTGAACATGCTGTCCTCCTCCCCAGGCCAAGCAGCTCTTGGATCCATCCTAGGAGGGCAGTGAACTCCCTCATCACTCCAAGACACACCAAGGAGGTGTTAACCCTCTAGGGACCCTGATATGCCTACAAATACCCAGTGGAGGTGGTTAATAGAGGAGGAGGAGAAGGTCAGGGAAGACCGGTCAGAATCTGAGAGTCCCACACGCTGGGAGAAATCCTTGCTGAAATCCAGCCCGTTCTCCCATAGCTCGGCAGCTGCATCAGGGAGATTGTCCATCATGGGGGCCTGGGAAGGAGCTGGCAAGGAAAGATGCAAGCTGGGTATTGAGCAGAAAGGGGTAGTTCATGATTACTTTGGACCAGATTTCATTCTTTTACTTCGTGAGAGTCAGAAAAAAAAAGAAGGAAGAGAGTGAGGGTTGATTTAGATTGGATACAAGGAAAACGTATTTGAGTATGAGGGTGGGGAGGGCCTGGCACAGGGTGCCCAGAGAAGCTGTGGCTGCCCCTGGATCCCTGGAAGTGTCCAAGGCCAGGATGGACGGGGCTTGGAGCAGCCTGGGACAGTGGAA
The DNA here is from genome assembly GCA_013398855.1 of Mohoua ochrocephala. Classification (NCBI taxonomy): domain Eukaryota; kingdom Metazoa; phylum Chordata; class Aves; order Passeriformes; family Acanthizidae; genus Mohoua; species Mohoua ochrocephala. The sequence goes on along the minus strand of VZTA01005154.1, from coordinate 11,077 downwards.
GGTGTGGAATGAAATGGGCTTTATGATCCCTCCCAACCCAAACCATTCCATGATTCTCTGGCTTCCTTTGGCCAGGAGAACCCACAGTGAGCAGCTGTGGTACCTCCCGTGCCAGGGCTTTTTCTCTGCAAGCTGCAATTCCCAGAACTTGCTGCTCTCATACATCCCAAGGGAGTCCTCAATCCCCTCCTGGACCTTTGAGGCCACATCCAGGAGAAGCTCAGGTGATGGCACACCTGTCCCCACCACAGTCCTAATCCTATCTATGAATTTCTGGACTTTCCTAACTCAAGAACAGAGTGGTTTGCACACTGGTAGATTTTTTTTTTTTAATTTTCCATAAGTTTGGCCAATCAATTTTTACCTCCTGCTTGTAGGGACATCCACAGCTGAGCAACCTGCTGTGAGGTGAACCATGTCCTCTTTTTAGCTGTTCACCTGCCACCTCCTATGGAAGGTTTCACCTTCCCTCCCCTGTGATGACACCTGTGAGGTCCAGCTCTCCAAAAGCTATTTTATTGCAAGCCCATTCCTGATACAAAGCCCACACCAAGCAACAGCAACACCTTTATCAGCGTTGAACAGTCCTGCTGGTCCTTGCATTGCAAATTTCATGGTGGGACAGCATTGGGGCAAGACTGTCCCTTTGTTTTTCCCACCTGCTTTTGTGCCTGCAGCATTCCTGTGCCATGGACTATTCAGGACATGCCGCAAAGCAGGGACCTTTTAGAACAAGGATGCCCTTGCCAACTGAGCCTGCTCATGGATTCTGGCTGTGCAGTGGGAGCCAGGGCCAGAATTTAGATTGGACTGGCTCCATTTGCATTGGTGCATTTGTCTTTTTTTCTTGTTTTGCTTTATTTTTTTGAGCGCTGAACGCTGGGACCAGCAACTCTCCGAACAATCCAAGTGATATCACCTTCCAGTGAGTCATGGGGAGGGCAGGGTGGAGAAGGGCAGGCAAGGAAAGATCATGAGATTGTGTTAGCTCAAACAACTTAAAAAAAAATGGGACATGTGTTTGGATATGTGAAGAGGAGATTGCATCCACTGCCACCCACCACAGAGCGTCACAGTTTCGGGAAGCATCCCAAAGGCTCCAGAGATTTTTACCTGCCTGGTTTTCCCCAAATATGAGCAGAGTGACATTAACTAGGAATAAAAACTGCATTAACTAGGAATAAAAAAAAAAAGTATGAGCACATACTTTATTGGCTCAGTTTTTGCACTACCAAAAGAGTGAAGTTCAATCTTCAGATCACATTTAGTCTGTTGCTTCAGTCACTTTGCAAGGCTCAAACAGGTTTTTCCTGAGCTCACCTGCAGCTTTCTTAACTTCTGAATGGTCTTGAAGATAATTATTTAGAGTTACAACAGGACATACAGCCCTCGCCCTGACCCAGCTCTGTCAGATTCAGATTTTACAAGATGTGGGATGATCTTTTATAAAATGATGGAAGCAATAAAGTCCCCAAATGGACTGTTAAGACCCCAGCATTATTATTATAAATTTTGATGGATGTCCCCAAGGTGGGTGTCACCATCTCCTCCTCCCTCACCCCGTGAGGTGTTGAGCTGGATGCCCAGGAGAGGTGCCCAGAGGGCTGATTTTGAGTGCACAGCAAAAGCTCCTCTTTAAACCAGACCAGGTTTCCCTGCTGGATTGTGACGCAGATCCCACAGAAATGTTCCTCCTGTCCTTTGACGTTGCCCTGTCCTGGCTTTGATGCTTTTGGGGCCAGATAACCAAAAATTGCTCTTACACCAAGGTAACAGACTGAAGTGCTGGTGCATCACTCTGTGTTGCTGTTCCTGATCTTTTAGTCACATTCTCTATTTCTGGACCTTAGACACATCCTTCTGTGTTTCCTGAGCTCTTCAAGTGTCCATCACTCAGTACTGACTTTCACTTATTAATACAGGAAATGTTGCAAAGCCCAGCCCAAAAACCCTCATAGTGTTGTTGCATATTCGTGTATATGAAAGCAAGAGCTGATTTCTTCAGTTTTTTACACATTCCCTAAAAAAGATCCCTCAAATCCTCTTATGTGCAGCCTCCCAGCGCCCATCAGAAGATTCTGACGCTCCAGCATGTGCAGAGGAGCTGTTCTGGGGACTCCCTGCCTAGTTCTGTTCATCCCAGGGCAAGGAAATGAGGAAACTGTGGATGCACTCAGGACATGTCCCTTCCAAGGGGCACGCTTATTTGCATGGTAATGAGGGTGCTAATGGGCCCCTTGTCCTCATATGTACACAAGGTTCTCTCTGGGTGAAAACCAGCCAAAGTTGAAATTCAGGGGATTCATAGCTTCTTTTCCTTTTCAATTTGTGTTTTCTATCTGGATGCAAAAGACAAAGCACATAGTACAGAAACTGCACTGTGCACTGAACTGCTAAACACCAGAGAGAAATTATTATTTTAGCAACCATCAGGCTGTTTAGGCAAGCACCAATCTCTTAAGTAGCCTGGCTCAAGCAGTAATTACCAGTTGAATTTAAAAAGAGACCCTTCTTTTATTTGCTTTGTTACCATAGTTTTTTGTTTTCTTTTCCTCTCTCTTGAAGCTAAAAAACGCTCCATAGAGCTGCAGCTCCTCTGAGAACCCAGAGCACGCTGCAAACAGGGTTCACAGCAACGCTGTGAAGAGTTCATGGTAATTAACCCTTTCTCCAGAGGGGAAACTGAGGCAGGAAACCTCTCCCTGACAAGGAAATGAGCAGGATTATATGTTCAGTGAAGTCCTTCACCTGCCTTGGTCCCATTCCCTGATGCATCCACGGTTCCTGTAGGTCCGGGGGGGTGGGTTGGGGGCACTGAGAAAAGGGGATTGTCAAAGCCTTGGTGGGATGGAGAATGGAGGAGATGCTATATGGAAGGCCAAGGGAGATGGCTCCAGCACCACTGAGGTGTTCAGAGCTCCTGGCTGTCACTCAGGGAGGTGTGACAGCTGGGATTAGACTCAAATCTGGTGATTTCAGCAGCCCAGAGCCAAGCTCAGCAGATCTCAGCACTGTCCTCGAGAGAATAAACTCCTTTGATCTAAAACAATCGAGCTGGGGTCATCGCCTCTACAAAACTGACCTCTGCGTTAAGGGAGCCGACAGGGAGATGGAGAGAGGCTATTCATGAGGGCATGGAGTGACAGGGCAAGGGGGAATGGCTTCAGACTGGCAGAAGACAGGGTTAGATGGGATATTGGCAAGAAATCCTTCCCTGTGAGAGTGGGAAGAGAGAGGCTCTGGCACAGGGTGCCCAGAGAAGCTGTGGCTGCCCCTGGATCCCTGGAAGTGTCTGAGGCCAGGTTGGACGGGGCTTGGAGCAACCTGGGCTGGTGGAAGGAGTCCCTGCCCATGGCAGGGGTTTGGGACGAGATGACCTTCAAGGGCCCTTCCAAGCCAAACCTTTCCATGATTCCATGATCACTGATCTGTTCAGAGCCACTGACTGCACCACCAGCAGCTGCTCATTAAGCTGCAGATGCCATCATTTCCAGGAAGGCCCTGAGCCTTCCCAGCACAGAGATGTCAGTCCAGCTCTCTCTCCTCGTTCCATGCCCCCTTCAGCACGTACTGACAGCCAGCCTGAGCTCCTGCCTGCCTTGGGTGGGCCTTCAGCAGATATTTCAGCTGCTTTCCTTGCCCAGCCACCATAAAATGCTGGGATCTGTCTGTCTTCTCCCACATCCGAGAGATGGAGCTGCCCACGTACCTAATGTTGAGTCTGGCTGAAACTTCTCCACTTTTTAGGGATGGGTGTACGAGAGCTTTGCTGGAACCAGTTCTCTGAGCTTCCTGGAGGATGGTTTTCCTCCAGCAAACAGCCTGTAGAGCTTTTATGTACTGTCAGTCACGAATTTCTGGCTCCTGGCACCTGGTTTACTGTTTTGACACCAGGCTTAGGAGCGCAGGGGAAAGTAATAATGATATCTGGAGTTAATGTTATTTACTAAAATACAAATTAACGCTCAGTCACATGGTGGCACGATTTGTCATCCGGAGCTAAAATTAAAAGAAATTAAGGCTGAGTCAGAAAGTTATTTCAGATCTGAGTGGGGAATGCTGTGTTGAGGCCATGTGGGAGCAACACTGACATCTTCTGGCTAAAAGAAAAAAAAAATATCTCTCCAGCTTTTTCAGCAAGAAAACCACCGGGAAACTCTGCAAAAGCCTAAGGAGGGGCTGGGTGGACAAAAGTGTTTTAAAGTATCAAGGACAAGCTTTGGGGCAGTGGATATTATCTGAGCCCACTTCAACAGCCCCCCTTAACATCACCACAAAATCTGAACAGAGGGTGTGATGACCCAAAATACATGAGAGGAGGAGGTGAAGGGGTGCTGTTCTTCTCTCAGCGCAGGTGACAGGGCTGTGTCCATGCTTTTATGCTGAAGTCTGTAAGTCTGGAGACAGTAAATTACCTGCAAGTCGCATTCCACTAGGCCAGGTTGCTCCAAGTCCCATCCAACCTGGCCTTGGACACTTCCAGGGGTGGAGAGCCCCCATTTCTGTGCAAAATGTGTTCCAGGGTCTCACCACCATCACACCTTCAGCCTTTTCTACACATCTCACCTCTTCCAGCTTGGATTGACCACCACCCTTATCACCTTATTCTGCCACACCCTTCCCTTTCCTCTAACCTAATTTCTTTTAATCTCTTCCTTCCAAGGTTCTTTCTTCCCATCCCTGAAGCCCTCCGAAATCGTCTTCAAGATCATCTTCTGGCTGGGATACTTCAACAGCTGCGTGAACCCCATCATCTACCCGTGCTCCAGCAAGGAGTTCAAGCGCGCGTTCATCCGGCTGCTCAAGTGCCAGTGCCACCAGCGGAGACGGCCCATCTGGAGGGTCTACGACCACCACTGGAGAGGGGCCTCCATCAACAGCTCAGTGCAGGACTCAGAGACAGACCTAAGGCCCAGGATTAACACCCTGAACAGCTCCTTCATATTTAACTCCTCCTTCCAGGAGAGAGCCACTAAAAGGCGAACGCTCAGCTTCAAGGGCTGGAAAATGCTCACCCCTTTCCAGAAACCAGCATCCACCCAGCTGAAAGAGAAGATGAACAGCCTTTCTAACAAAATCCGGGGTGGCTCCAGCAAAGGGGCGGGGACAGCCACCTACAAGACAGAGGTGGAGTCTGTCTCGATTGGCATCCCTCATGATTTCACGGAAACCATCGACTACCAAACCCACGACTTAACAGACTGCTGTGGGCTGAGAGAAACAGATATTTGAAGCCTCTGGGGCAGCTGTCGATGGTTTCTTTAGAGGTATCCAGCAGAAACATGGAGGGATACCACCTGTGGGTCTGTCAGGCAGGCTGGAAGCAGCAATCAGGTATTAAATGCAGTTGCCCAAAGGTTATCCAAGCATCCCCCAGGCGGAGCTCAGCCCCTTCTGTGGGATTATGGGTTCCTCAAATTAGAGCCAATGGCATGTCCCATTCTAATGAGCCCCAGCAGGAGGAGAAGGGGTGGATGTGGCCTCAGGGCAAGATCTGCCTCCTCCAGTGGATGGTTGTCTTTGGCTTTGGAAGAAGCTGTGCAGCTAAGGGAAACCAGGATGTCTCCTTTGCCTTAAAAACACCACCGTGAAATCTAATGGGAAGGTTGAATCCCAAAAGTTGCCAACCCTGCCTTAGTACACGTGGTCACGTTTCCATCCAGAGGCAGCATTCAGGAAGGACACTGCCGAGCAGCAGCTGGCAGCTGGTCCTTTATGGGGTGGGTTGGGAGCTTGTAGGTCCTGAACAGGACCTCCAGATGAGGTCTTGGCTTTGGAGGGAGAGCAGACTGGGGTATTCCCAAGCAAGGTGGAGGGATCCCAGCTCTCAGTCATCATCTCTGCAGTGGCCACAGCTTTGCCCCTTCCACATCACCTGGTTTTAGGCCAGAGGAGCATTCCAGATGTGTGCACTGCTGCCGAGGGGTGTGCAGGTCTCTCTCCTCTCATTCCATCCTGTGAAGCATTTCCCATTTCACTTCCCAGTGAAACACTTGCAACCCACCTTGCTTTAGTGAACATCCATCTGTGACACACAGAGAAACCAGCTCCCTTTGGTGTCAATCATCCCCAACCTTTCCTGTCCCCTTCTTGCTCTCGTCGTTTCCCTCAGAAAACACAGAATAAAAATGCATCCCAGGGGCTTCACTCAGGACAAGAGGAAATGGCCTCAAGTTGTGCCAGGGAAGGTTTAGGCTGGATATTAGGAAGAATTTCTTCACTCAAAGGGTGGCCAGGCACTGGACCAGGCTTCCCAGGGCAGCGGTGGAGTCACCAGCTCTGGAAGTGTTCAAAAGACATGCGGATGTGGCACTTGGGGAGATGGTTCAATGGTGAATGTGGTGGTGCTGGGTTAATGGTTGGATTCGATGATCCAAGAGGTCTTTTCCAACCTTAATGATTCTGTGATTGCATGATGCAGGTCCTCAGCCAGCCCGTGCTGTGGCTCAGGAAAGGCGGGGTGGCTGAGTTTGGAAGTTTGCATTTCTACTGCCCATAGAGTCCAAGCTGAAGTGGAGCTGAGGCGCAGGTGGAGCTCCCTCGAGTAGAGGGATCTTCTCCCCAGTCAGGGTCACACTCGTGACCCTTCTCCCAAGGCACTTCCCACGTGCCTGATACATCAAACCTTTGGTGGCTGCCAACAATTGCCTTGGTTGTGTCCACTAAGATGGTCAAAAGTAATGTCAGTAAAGGTGGTTTTCTTCCCTGCTCAGAGTCCCAGAGCGTGAGCACCCCTCAGGAGAGCACCACGGCCTCCTCCAGGAAACTCAAGGAGCTATGTCGAGCCCGCCTTGGCCAGGCAGCTGAGAAAATGGTCACCCAAGCTCTCCTTGGCCGTGGATTGCAGGCACTGGTCTCAAAATTCAGAGTGGTTTAATCAAATTTCAGATAAGGAGCCCCAGGGAGCGACCCTCGGGTTAAGCCACGTGCAGGAGACACGAAGGTGATGGAGGCAGAGGACGAATCTGAGGTGACGTGCCTCAAGCCAGGGAACTAAAGAACAGGGGTGTGAAGTCCTGAGGGGTGGAAACATGGCACTGAACATGTCCTGGGTGGAAACTGCTCTGCATCAGCACTGCCCCTCCACCCCGTGAGGAGTCTTTCATGGCAGTGCCTGCAAGCACATCCAGCTCATCCCACTAAGGGCAGCTTCCAAAGGAAGAGGAAAGGCTCCCAGGCACAGCAAGGTGAATGTCACCTTTCTTTCTGGTGTTCTGATTTGCTTTAAAGGAAAACAAAACAGGAGGGAAGTTGGACTTTTTTTATTTTTTACTCTTTTGTGCAGTGCATATTGAGACAAGATATCTGGAGTTGGCCCTGTCTCAACATCCTTTACTCACATCCTGATGCAGGACCCCAAACTGGACCAATTATTGCACAAATACCAGCAGATTTTGTCCAGATATTTTCCTCCCAGCAGCAAATCCCAGCACTTACACCGAACTCAGACTCACTGCCACCTGCATGTTCTCCAGCATCTGCAAAACCAGCCTGAGGTTGCCAGCTCTGCCCTACCAAAGCAGGGAACTTCCCAACACCCCACGGGAACTTCTGTGGGGAAATGCATCTTTTTTGACCCGTTTCTTTGGCTTTTAGGGGAAGCGAGGCCTTACAGTGATGATGGGGTGACACAAAAAGTCATTTTGTAGTGTAAGGAGTGCAGCTGCCACTGTTTTCCTGGGTGTTTTTGGGATCCTGATGGGAGGCACTGGGGGAGTAGCAGAGAAGGGAGAGGACAGTCCATGAGTGCACCCATGACCAGCCAGACAGACATACACACGTCACTGTGTTTATATACATGTGTCATTCCCAAAATACCAGGCATTCTCCTACAAATGGGCAAACATCCCTTCATAAATGAAGATTTAGCAAATGCTGGCAAGCAGTGCATTCCCAAAAATGAGCTGGCATTGTTGCTTATACTCCTCCCTGATCTTTTCAATACACTTTTCTCTTTTTTTTTTTCTCTCAATACTGAAATATTTACATTTACAGCCTCCAGCCCCTTGAAAGCTTTTCCAGAAGGGAAAAAAAAGATTAATCTGGAGATTTGTTTCCCCTCCATCCCAAGTCTTTACAGACCTTTACAAGGGAGAAAATGAAGTCTAAGCACACAAAACACGCACACAAAAATGCCCAAATTCTGGCTCAGTTACTCACTGTATTTGATCTGGCCCCAAGAGATGCCCTGGAAGGTGCTGTAGGAAAGCCTTGAGCTCTGCTGTGCTGCATTCAGGCAAAATACTTGGTTTTCACCCCGCTTTCATTTGGCATCTTGCATCAGAAGCAGCGCCAGGACTGGACTCCGAGGCTGCTCATGCAGAGCTTCATTTAGAGGAGACACGGCTGTATTTGCTGGCAGGGAGGAAGGAAAATCTTGTATGAAATATGACCTGAGTATCTGAAATTGAGCCGTTCTCCTCGAATCCCTTAATTTCCAAGCTCCCCCAAGTTTGGAAAAATGGGCTCAGACTTTCAGGAGGTAAATTCACTCTGATCCCACAGATTTACCTGGATCCACAAGGGTGTGACCGGCGGAGGGAACGGCCCTGTCCCAGCAAATCTGCCAGGCAAATTTCCCAAAGCACCTGCACCTGGGTGATCCATCAGATCCCACCTCATTGCACTGGCCCCGTGTCACAATTGCATTGTCAGACCTTGCTGCTTCAAGGAACCAAGAGGTGAGGGTGGAAAATGAGGTTTTTCTGTCGCTGGACTGTCCCAAGTCCATGAGGGAAGGAAGGTCCCCGTCAGCCTGGGCTGGGCTGCAGTTGGGTTGCATTACTATTGTTTACAGTGTGTATATAAGTGTACATTTTCTTTAGCAGAACATTGGAATTTTTTATGTATAGATTTTTATTTTTCATCCCCAGATGTATTTATTAGCCGGAGTATTTCTGTTTTGTGTTTCGGGTTCTGCCAGATTGATGTAAGCTCTATGAAACAGAATGCACATATTTTCGTTTGTTTGTACCAAATACATGCACAAACCTGTCTAAAACATTGCCGTGAATTGTTGCTGTGTCTGATTTTTAAAACAAGGGTTGTAGAGGATGAAGGAGGGAGGAAGAAAATCCTGAAAATTATCCACTCTTGCTTATTTCTCAATTTTATTTTTTTTTCAGTTTCACAAGGATAATCTTTCCCACGAGGATGAATTCATGATAAAAGCAAGTCAGGAGAGGACACTCTCAGTTTCTTGACACACAGGGATGAAGGGATTGCACCAGCCACATCTATGGAGCAGGTTTAGATGGGATATTAGGAAAAAATCTTCCCTGTGAGGGTGGGGAGGCCCTGGCACAGGGTGCCCAGAGAAGCTGTGGCTGCCCCTGGGTCCCTGGAAGTGTCCAAGGCCAGGTTGGATGGGGCTTGGAGCACCCTGGGACAATGGAAGGAGTCCCTGCCCATGGCAGGGGGTGGAATGAGATGAGCTTTAAGGTCCTTTCCCACCCAAACCATTCTGGAATTCTTATATATATGACGGATTTCTGAGATTGGAAAGGGAAAGGCAAAAGGGAAAATCAAAAGGAGAAATAACACGAAAGCATTGGATCAATATTTGATAGCAGACAGAGGTGAAAATTAGTTTGGGGAATTTGGGGGAAGAAATGGCGAACGGAAGAGATGGAGAACAGCCTTGAAAATACCTCTGCATCTCTGAACACATCTCTGAGGTACAGGTAACTTGACTGCTGTTTGCTTTTCTGATTCATCAGCTCAAAAAGGACAGAATGGACTTAGAATGGACCAAAGTTACAGGATAGTTTCCATCCAAAGAACATTGAAATCAAAGGGCACTCTGATGACTGAGAATTCGGGTCTGTAAAACCAGGAGTGCTGGGGAGAAGACAAGTGGTGAATGAGTGTTCACTGCCTCTCACAGTACAAGAACTAAGTGACATCAAACCCAATTATCAAAATGAACAGAGCGAGGTAATTCTTCACATGGCTCATTTTTGAATGGTGGAACTCATCACCACGAGATATTGCATCTGTCTGTAGGGGTTAGAGCAGCATGGTGACAGAGAAACCCATCAAGGGCTGTTGGAAATGTTTCTATAATCCCTGAGAAATCCCTGAGGCAGCAACTGCTGTCAGCTGGGAGGGTATTTCAAGGGATATTTCACTGTTGGCTTTTTCTCTCCCTCTATTCCTTCTGAATTTCCCTTCTGAATTTCAGAGAGGGGACTTGGCAGGAACCACCCAGGCTTTGGGAAGGTCCAGCCTCCCCTGTGTCCCCTCCCTCCACGCCACAGTTGCATCCTGCATTTCCCTGCTCACAGGCAAAAACGAGGGAAAAAAAATGGAAAACTCAAGTTTATTCTCAAATGCACATTCAGTCACCAAGGTTGTAGGATTTCTTCATCCCTGTGTGCCAGCTCCTGCTGGGAAATCTCCTCCACCACCCAGAAAATGAAAACCATCCCCTCAACAAACTGACTTTTACAATCTGTTCAGGACAGGGATTGTAGCTGGGTCTGGGAGTAGCCTGGAGGTTTCCCGAGAAACTTCAGCCATCCTGTAAAAAGGTTTCAATTTTTGTTTCCACTTTCACACCTCTACGTGTCCCTCCCTGGGGACTCACGTCATGCAGAGTGACACTAAGGTCACTGACAAGTAGGTTTGGGGATTTTTANCGTCATGCAGAGTGACACTAAGGTTTGGGGTTTTTTGGGACCTTCTGTGGGATTCAGCTCATGGATTAAAACATCTCCACTCCAATGAGGTGTGAGTCACGTTTAAATTCCATTAGAGAAAAAAATAATTAATTCTGGATTGAATATGGGCATTTCATGCCATGTGAGCCATTCCAGGCTATCCAAGACATCTGCACACGTCAGGAAACAGGACAGAAAACCTGATGGGCAAAACTGGCTCAGGATCATGGCAGAAGGACCTGGGCTGGGAGCTGGGAGCAGCAGCAAATGTTGGGCAAAGAACAGACAGAAGCTGAAAGTCTGATCCCTCCTTTTCTCTTGGGAAAAGAGGACACAGGATATTTACTGGGGTTGAACTCATCCCCCAAAGTCAGACCAGGATGGACCACACCACCCAGCCCCTGTGACAGCCCAGG
>VZTA01005153.1:20536-32591 GCA_013398855.1 Mohoua ochrocephala | reverse complement strand
AATGTATGTATTATCCTTGAACGAAGGAAGCACAGAATGATTTTGTTTGCTAGGCTGAACATACTGGATTTTGAGCTGGTGGACAAATATGCTCCATTTACAAATCCAAGTATGTGGAAAGAAGATACTTTTTAGTAAAATTCGAACTGACCATTTGTTGTACCATTTATGTATTTACACATTTAGTTTGTATGTGTGTGTGAGACAAAGGTAGAGGTGTGCCCAGCTACATACATATGTGCTCAAATAACATTGAAGTAGTGAAGTTGTGCACTTAAAAGCTAGAAAAAGGTATTTTTTAATACTAATCATGATCATCATCATCATCATCACTGGATTCCTTTGAGACCTGAGCCTGTTAATATGCTGCAAATTTACGAAGGGACTATATAAGACCTAAAAATTAGAGACTATATCAGAATGGTCATGAGAGAGCTAAATCAAACCTTTACAGGCAACTCAAAAGTAAGACAATTCCTCACAAAGCTTTGAGTTAGCACCTGCTTCCCAGAGGAGGGGGAAAGGCTCTGTGAGCCTCAGAGCTTGTGCAGCCTTCTGACTTTTCCACAGCAGTTTTCTAGTGTGGAAGAGACACAGCATCGATTCGGAAACCTCTGTGTCCAGCCCCATGCTGCTCATCAAGCCAATGTCTGGGCAAACATAAATCTCCTTTTCCCTGAATGGGAAATACAGCCATGTGCTCTGGAGAGTGCCTGAAACTTGCTGCAGCTGGTGGGGTTTCATGCAGCCAACTTGGAGTTGTTTTCCCTGAGAGCATAGGGATGTAATTGCTATGAGACCTTGCGATCAACTTTGCTTAAGACTGGATATTAATCTGTTGATTAATAAGGACTGATTTTTGGTAATTTAGCCTTTCTTCCTAAGAAACGACTGAAAACATTCAGTGAGTAAAAATCTGAAGAATGATGTTCAAGAAGGTATTCTGTGTGCGACCTTTTAGAGCCCACATACCGTTAAGAGTTTGTGCAGCATTTGTGCTGGAAATTGAAATATTCCTCTTTAGTTCAGCAATTTAAAAAAAAACTCCCATCAATAAACATGATTACCTGTAATATGTCAACCTCCCTGCTTTGCATTTTCATCCCTGGTGCATCTTCTTTGGGATAGATTGAACATGATTTTACAGTGGCCTTCTTGCTTTTAATTTCAGTGCTTTCAAGCCAAATATATCTTGCTTCTCTTATTTTTTCTTATTGTAACAGAGCTGAAACAGGTGGGGCAAAGTGTGGACAAACTAACAATTATGTCTATTTACTAGAAGGCGTTAGGAAACTTAGCATTCTCTCTTTATGCATTTTGTCTATGCAATTAATTTTTGCACTTCAGTGTATTTACTGAGGATTGTCTAGTATTTGTTTTACTTTAGTTTATTGTTTGTACAGAACTGCCAGCCATATTTCGATGTCCTGAAAATCTGCAGGACTTTTCTTCTTGAGTTAAAGGGGCAATAATTAGGTTAAAATTTCTCAAAACTTTTTGAGAATTTTTTTAGTAAAGATTAAGAAAAGGAGGAAGACAAGTTACTGAATACATACGTGGCATATTGCTTTGATTTGCTTTTTTTGTTTCTGAGCACTGCTAATATAGAATTAGAGGCTGCAAAACTCAGACTAGAGGTAGTAAGGATCAAAAATCAGGGTCCACACCAATTGAGAAATTGCCTGTATCAGACCAGTGTCGATATTAATCATGAATTCCCATCCAAATCCGTATTTTCAGGAAAGCTTAGGCACTTACTCATAGGCATGAATCACTCAGAAGCTCAAACTTGTGTCTCTCACCTTCTGGACCTGTCTGTTTTAGTTTCCACTGTATTAAAAAGGAAGTCTATTATGCTGAGTCTGTTATACTGATTATACAGAGCAACAAATTGCATGAGGATAACTTCTTTCTTTATAAACTGAAGTAACAGGATCTTACTCTAAAAAAACTTAAAGCCATATTTTTCAGAAAATGTTCTAAACATGATGTTACAGACAACTCAGCCAGGCATATTCACTCTTACCTGTTCCTTAAGCATACAGAAAATATTCGTATCCACAATTACATGCCATGACCATATATAGTAATAGATTAATTATCTACTAAATGGGAAATTTTTGTACAAAAGCACATACAACTGTAATCGAGATGTTTGCAAAATACTTTGTGATGTTCATCGTGTTAAGAGATAAGGAAAATGTAGTTTTTGGTGTTTTTTGGTTCACTTCTGATGGTTCATTAGTCTTTATATTTTAAAAACTCTGCCTCAAGGGACTAGCTATGCTTCCAGCTTTCTGTTCTGAAGTTAACCTATTTAAACAGGTGTAGCTGACAGGAAAANCTGATGGTTCATTAGTCTTTATATTTTAAAAACTCTGCCTCAAGGGACTAGCTATGCTTCCAGCTTTCTGTTCTGAAGTTAACCTATTTAAACAGGTGTAGCTGACAGGAAAATGGGGTCCAGTTTTTATTTTCCTCAACACAGTGCATACAACACATCTGATTTTTTGTCTCTTGATGATGTCACAAATTTATTTTTGCATATCTAAAATTGCATTATCTTATAAGAGCATATAACCATAAAAATAAACTGGTTTTTGTCTATGAAATTAGCACAAGTTAGATGTTAGTAAAAGGAGACAAATGGAAAATCTATTTTTAGGTAAATGTCACATAGCCTGTAACTGAGTTGCTGAGCTTTCAGTTGTCTTGGACAGTTTCATTATTCATTAAATTGAATTTTAAAAAGCTTTTCCTGTGTTAATCTTTTTGGTGAAATAATGAAGGATTAGTATAAAATATCTATATTCTATGGGATTCATTGTAACTGTAAAAAAAATTCTTTCACTTATTAACTTATATAAATTCAGTATTTCCTGATTAATGATTAAGCCTATACTCTGGTATTCAGCATTTAGAATTCAATCTTATTTCCTGGAATTAACAGTTTCTGCTACAGTTTTTATTATCAGAACATAAATATGGGAAAAGTAAAGTGGGTACAAATTTGGCTAATGGTGCAAAGTGCAGTTATAATTTCTTTGCCATTGCCACAAAACAAGTATGCAATAAAATTAATACCGTAAATGAAGCAGTCTACATGTATGAGACTACTACCTGTTTTTCAGATTGCTGCTGTTGTCAGCAAAGAAAAAACAATATGTAATTGCAAAGGTTCTTTTGGCTTCTCCTTTATATATTTCTGTACGAAAATGTTTATCAGAGAATAGTGGTTTTTTGTTGTTTTGCTGTTTTTTTTAAATTTCCTGCTGTCATGATAACTGGCAGAATTACAAATATCAGACCCATCAGCCTACTATTTTAGAGAAAATTTTGAAAACTTTTAATTAAGAGCCCACATTGCTCATGGCCTATTTAAGAGCATAAACATGATTATATAACCAAAATACCCCAAAACAATGCAAAACTTTGTGAGGGGGTAAAAAAAAAAAGAAAAATCCTTATGTAAAGCCAAATACAAAGGGTTACAGAGAAGTCTCGGGAAACTTATTTTTCTATGTCGTAGTACTTTTTTTCCTGATCACTTTGTGGTCTCAGAAGAGGTAGCAATCCAAGTACCAATAATATTAGGCAGATACTATTTACAAATGGCAAAGGTTTTTTTTTTTCTTTTAATAATGTAACAGTAACATAGAGACCAGAGAAAAATGCCTTTATCTGTAGATATGTATCCTTTATACAGTCTCACAACACTCGTATATTGCAGATAAATTGTATAGCTGACTTTAGGAAACTGAATTATACAGAAATCAAATCACAAATTTATAACAATTCAAAGACTAAAGCAGCAGTATTTGATTTGGGCAGTTTATGAAATGGTTCCCTCACTGTCAGGAGGCTGAGATTACCAATTTTCAGCATGCTGATTATACATATTTTCCAGTGGACATAAATAGCCTAGATCATGAATAGTCCACTTCAGAAAAATGAGCCAACACAGCTGATACTGATGCTTTGTTTGGTAATTGTTGCTGAGATACAAATTGTTTCAGCAAACACAGAAGATAACGGAAAGATTAGGAGACTAAAAGGAGATCAGTAGCACACAAAAAAAAAACAACAAAAAAACCTGGTTTGAGTTGTTAGTAGGAAATCAGACTCTTTTGTGTTTTTGCTATGTGATATTGCTTGTGTATCTGATGGTACCTGAAACTATCCCTGTCAGGGGATAGCCAGGGCTGGAGTTCAGTTGCCTAAAGACAGGCTTGTAGTGTTCTCTGGAATTCCATAAAAATATCAAGTTTTCCACATGAAAGGGAGGAGAAGACCCAAGGGCCTGGCAGATAGCCTAATTTTAATTTCTAAAAACCACCTATAATCACGAAAAGTTTGACTTAGTTGCCTAGGCATAGATATATGCTGCTACCTTAGATACCCTCAAGTATCCTGCCTGATCTACACCTCCAGATAGCCTTGGGGTCTCCTGCAGGTGCTGTGTAATACTCACCAACCCTGTAAGACGTGATTAATATTATTTTGGCCATCTCAGGTGTTGAGTGTTTAGGCTATTGAACTGAGTCTGGGAGAAGGGTCGTTGTAGTCTGTGGAACCAGCAGATGCAGATTCAGCTGACCAAAGACAGGTCTGTCTCCCACAGAGTGAGTTCAGCGGTTCTCCAGAACCTGTTGGCTGGATCCCTGCTGACTATCAAAGGAACTAAACTGTTCAACTCACATTGTAAGAACCGAAATTTAAGCAAACTGAATCCTAATAGGGTCAGAATGAAAAAAGGAAAAGGAGTCTTCAAAGAAGAGTAATGATTATAAAAACGAACCTGGTATGTTTAGATCAGCGTTTGTTTGCAAGGCTGACACTGTACACTAGTCTTCTGCTTCATTTTCTTTTTCTTGGCTGTGTTACCTTCCAGTCCAGAATTGTTTCAATTTATTATTATCATCCTTAGCTACCTAATTGTGCTGCTAATGAATACAAATAATCCAGGCATCAGGCTTTTACAGACCCACTTCAGTGTACAAATAATGGTTTGTTGTGTAACTGCTGATTATGGGAGAAGGTAACTCACATTATGGAAAATATGTGCTGAAATATCGGTGATGAGGAAAGCAGTGGATTCTGTACTATGCCTTTTAAATTGTGAAAAAGTATTGTCATTCTTGTTCCATTGGGTTGTCCATCATGAGTAAATGTGAGATATCTGAGCCTGGTTTTTAAGCACGTGTACTTACATTTGGAACTTCATTTCAATTTTTTGAGTGCTTGTATTAGCACTATCGCACATGAAATACGTAGTTGGCTACCAAATTGCCTATTCAAGTACATATGTATGGGGTTTGAGCACTCAACATTAAGCATTTGCATTTCAAAATTGGATCCCTTGTGCTTGAAAGCCTTGAAAATAGTACTCTATGGTCAGCCTAGTGCAGCGTCAATTGAAATGCTGTTTGAATGCAATGTAGAGCTTCCAATTGCTGCTTCAGAAAGTGTTATGCTGAATCTGGAACACTTTGCATAATTTAATTAATTATGCCACTAAAAACTGATTTTCTCTCAATTTAAAGCAAACAGCTTTTATGAGGGTGAACTGCAGCACCCAGGGATATCAGGTGTCCAAGCTTTTAATCCTATTACAAAGACTTGACAACCAGTGATGGAAACTGGAAAAACATAAGCCTCCAGCAGGGCAACAAGTGAAGAGGAAGAAGGCAACAGATTTTTAATACTCTTTGAAACCACTGTATGCATTAAATCAAAATCAAATGTAAAAAGTGACAGAACTGGTAGCTTGCACTTTGTTGTGCAGACAGTGAATAGTGTCTAAGGAATAACACTTATTTTGCTTTGACATTAATGAAAATAACTGTTTCCTCTAAGAGGAAAAGTGTTCTGTTTAACTAGTATAAGAAAAACACAGTGGATGGCCAAGACTATTTGTATTCGTGTCTGTTCACTTAAAGTGTTCAGGAGCTCGACGGTCTGGAGTTTGAAAGTGGTTTCTAATGTTATGGGTTGGATTCTGTCTATAAATCATTTTCCAAATAAGCAAATCTTAACAGATGATTCCAGACTACAAGTATTAAAGACACTGTCACTAAACGCTAGCCTTGATGCTTCGCTTTCTGAAGCTTGTCTTCTCTCTTCCAATTTATTATTGGGTTCGATATCGCGCTAAAACAGTAGACACTGTAATTTTGAGGAAGAAAAGAGTACTGATTTAGAAAAGCTCTAATTTCTGAGCCACATAAGCAGAGCCATAATTGGCAAACTATGACTGACCTTGCAAAATTCGTTGACCAGGTTAAGAAGGGTCACAGAAGAATTGACTCCATCTCCATATCGAACATCAGCATGTAACATGAAATTAGCTGCACTGTAGAAGATCTTGCTGATAAAAATAGGGGAAATATCTCGTTACTGGGAATTCAGCAGCCCTATAAAATGCAAACATCTTCCTTATAATGCTAACAAATATTCATATAATTACTAATATATGTTTGTGTATTATTTGTATTCTTCCTATGTCTGTCTGTCTATCTATCTATCTATCCATCCATCCATCTATCTATCTGTCGATCTATGGGAGGGTACACCCCCCTCAAAGGGGAAACAAGAGTTAGTAGAGCTCATTGAAAGAGCTTTAACCTAAATTTAAAGGGGGAAAGGGATAAAATCAAGCTCATTAGAGATGTCTGGAAGAGGCACACCAGTGTTTTAAGGACAGTGTTTTAGCAAGGTCCTTTGCTCTGCCATCTCACTGGAGGTAGTGGATGGAGACCCATGCGGTGGCAAAGACCACAAAGTGGGTTATCAATGTGTTAGAAATTGCAGAAGCACCTGGCAATAGTCATGTAGGAATTAAGGCTTGTCTGCCCCCAGAAAGGTGACAGGATCAATAGGCCAAGTGAAATGCATCTACAGCAATGCACAGAGCATGGCCACCAAACAGGAAGAGCTGGAAGCCATTGTGCAGCAGGAAAACTATGGTGTAGTTGCCAGCATGAAGACATGGTGGGATGACTTCCACTAATGGGGTGCTGCAATGGATTGCTATAAACTCTTCTGAAGAGACAGCAAAACAGGAGGGTGGGGTGGGCCTGAATGTTAGGGAGTGAAATATGTACATCACGATGGTAAAAAGCAGAAAATTAGAGAATATAAAATTCAAAGGAAAAAAAAAAAAGATTTTTCCAGATAAGATTTAGCTGCTTCACTATGTGTTTAAAAATATGTTCATGCTTTTTGAAAGTGTCTCAGTTCTCAAAATACAAGAAAACATGTTCACTTGTCAGAGGTCATAAGATTCGAATCATGTATTTATCAGCTCAAGTATGTTCACTGCATAAAGGTTATGAAAATTTCTTGTAAAATAATAAAAGTAACTCATATAATTGATTCTCTTCATTGTTTCATAAAATTGCTTTGTTTGATTGCGGGAGACTTTAGACTGAATTTTCATTACCTACTTCTGAACAATTTACACTGGGATTGAGACAGTATTGAGCTAATGAGTTAGAATTTATATTGAGCCTTAACTGTCTTCCTGAAGTAACTAGGGAAAGAAAATCATGGCAATAATAGAGTATTTTTCATTATAAACTATGTTGTACAGCTTTTACAATCAGGTTTTTAATAGATCTAGAGAAATTAAATTGGAATTCTACCAACTTCTGTGCTTTTGTCATCCAGTGAAAACGATGGTAAAATATCTCAAGACTAATGGGCTTATCCCCTTTCTACTGAAGTTAAGAAGGAGGTGGTGTTGTTCCTGTTGTTTTTCAGGCCCTGTTGTTCATTAAGGAGTAGGATGTATGTAGAAAAACACGCAGAAATATGCACTTTGCTATAATCCATAATGCTAAATAGAAACTGAGCATAGATCAAATACATCTTGACTTATGTTATCCTAAAGTCCCTATGAAGAGACGCTCCCATGAAAATAGTAGACATTTTCAAAGTCAGGAGGTTGAAATTGTGCTCTACATGAAAAAGGAAGCAATCATATATTGCTGATGGGTATATTAATACTGCTGAGAATGCATGCATATATCCATATTTATTAATATATTCAAACATTGTTTATTGATTGCGTATGGTAAATAAACTCATACAGTGAGTGTACAGATTACTGTGCATGCATAAACATACATACACTCAATCTCAGCATTATATGTAAGTACACTGCAAGAATAATACAGCTTGTCAGGTTGGAAGATTTTAACCTTTTCATTGCATGTAAATATACAAATTAATAACGATATAGTAATTGTTATTGTCCTTTATACAGAGTGTATCTTACTGTCCTTTAATTGTATCTTAATTAATTCTGTGGTTATTTGTTATGAGGAAGTCTGCAATAGTGGAAAAGGGTGTTTCTCAAATAAATGAATTATTTTTCATCTCAGTACTTGTTTGTCCACATTCTTCTTTTCTGTTAGTCTGTTTCACTAGCAGAAGACTGTAAGAATGAATGTAATCCCTTACATTTTAATTAACAATATGAAATAAAAATTAAATATACAAAATAGAATCATCAACCAAGCATATATGCATGCATACGTATTTGGTGGTGGTGCCATCAATAAATTAAATTTTTGGTTACTTCACATAATGTTTATTTATTCACAAATACGGGACAAAATATAACTATAGTTTAAGTTTTAATTGGCATAACAGGACATTTTTTTTTTAGACATTTTGCAGGCAAAAATATTCTCTCACACATTAAAAAAATGCCATATATAGTTTTACTTTCTAAGGATGGGAAAGGCGTATGTAAAATATACACAAAACACAGACTTCATGTGAATGAGCATGACTCTAATACTTTTAGGTTTGTGTGCTAACTCTTAACTTTAAAAAGTTATTCTTAATACCTCTTGCAGAGGGTGGAAAAAAAACCCAACCCCAAAGTCCTACCCCCAACCCACATATTAAAAAAAGAAAATTAAAAAAAATTGCCACTTGTAAAAAAGGTTAGAATGCTGGCCTTGCTTCCAAATTCAGAAATTGAAAATTTGGAGTCTTCATTCATCCAAATAATATATATTCATTCCCCACAGGCAGCAGTGATGGTTCTTGGGATAAAGAAAAACTTCAGTCTCCCCCCACCCAAGGATCACAGGCCTCTGTTAACCACCCCAACTTGCCTGGACAGCATAATGTTCCAGTTAGCCATCCTCTCAACCCTCTTCAACAGAACCACCTTCTGCCAAATGGTACGGGTTGACATCTTTCAGCACTAACATCAGCAGTTTTCGAGTTCCTGTCTCTTTTTTTTGTGTTTATATAAATAGGCAATGAAAAAAATCAAGGATGTGCGGAATACTGGAATACTTCCTTTAAAGTATTAAGCAGGGGAAGTGGAGACAGTAAAGAACAAATACGTGTGCAATAAAATTGCTACTTAAAATAACTGCTAACCTGTGCATCAGTGGCATAATGACGCATTGCTAAGGCACCTTACAGCAGATATCAAAAACCATAATAAATAGCTATTGCTTAGCAATGATATCATACATTACACAGATACGAACAAACTAAGAGGTCTAATAGCCTCTCCTTGTGGCTAGAAACCCTCCATGGTTGCTAGTGATTCACCCATGCATCTCCCAGAAGAGAACTGACATACAGCTGCTTTTTCCTGCAATGTGAACCATCTTGTCACCCATCACTTGAATATTGTCCATCAGGAGAAAAAGAAGGTAGTGCTTAAAAAAAGATACATAAACCTATTTCCCTATTTTCATCCCCAACAGGATTGGAACTTCCGTTTATGATGATGCCCCACCCGCTGATTCCCGTGAGCCTACCTCCAGCCTCTGTCACAATGGCAATGAGCCAGATGAACCACCTCAGCACCATTGCCAACATGGCAGCAGCAGCACAAGTGCAGAGCCCTCCATCCAGAGTGGAGACATCTGTTATTAAGGTAACTATAGAACAAACCAAACCAAACCGAAAAGCACCAAACTGTAGCCCACTCCCAACCATCATAAATATTATAAAGGTGTATAGGTGTCAAATATTCTAAGGTAAGTCATAAAGTCAGTAAATACAGGAGAACCAAGTGTGGTGACTCTGGGAGCACAACAGGCTACTGGTGGCCACTGTTATCTTCTCAGTTTCCCTCCCTCTCTCTACATCAGTGTTAAAGCAGCACTCAAGTTGAAGGATTTTCATACACAGCTTTGTGATTTCTCATATTTCGTAGTCTGTAATCTAACAGCAATGTTCCTTGAGAGATCAAGGAAAAAATTACTCTTTTCTTATATTAGAAGGCATTGTTC
The DNA here is from genome assembly GCA_013398855.1 of Mohoua ochrocephala. NCBI lineage: Eukaryota > Metazoa > Chordata > Aves > Passeriformes > Acanthizidae > Mohoua > Mohoua ochrocephala. The sequence continues at coordinate 22,323 of VZTA01005153.1, read as the reverse complement.
TTCCAACTTAAATATCTAAGCATTTGAACTGAAATGCTGTAAGTTATCTGAAGAAAACTGAAAGGTTTGATACTTTACCTGTGTAGAACCTAAATTTGCTGAATTCCAGAACAAATTAGAATGAAGTGGAAAACAACAGTCCCAGTAATCTGCAGGTCAGTATTATAGGGATATCTCAAAAATGTCTGATATCTGAACTTGTCTACCTGTTTTAGGTTTTGTTTGTGGCTTTTAATTAAATTAATCTTGTATTAATTTATAGAGGCATTTACCAGAGGCCTAGAGTCTTTTCTTCCTCTTGCGGAAGGTGATCTCTTTTCATTTTAAAGGCATTTCATTTTAAAAGACATTTCTCTGTTACTATCAGATAATTATGATTTGATCTTTATTCAGATTATCTGCATTTTGCCTCTTATCCTTCTCTAGTTCTAATAAATGAGAAACAGAAAGTACGCAAACTTTTATTCTTTTATCTAATGTATCTTAGAAATAGACATGCAAAGGCAAGTTATGTGGTTTTTCAGGGCTATGTTGGAAATCTGTCCATTCATGCAATTCCTTTGACAAAAATTAGGTAAACTTAGAACCTCTTGGACCTTCAAATCAGGAGTTACAAAAGTTTCAAAGTTCGTGATGATTTAAGCAGAGTGAAGAAGTCTGACTTTATTAAGACATTCAACACAGTGGTGCACCTTTCTTCTTTAACCTAGCAAAGCACAGAATTGCTAAGAAATGTTCAATTAAAAGTCAATAAATCTATGGTTTTATTGACCTAGAAAAATATGATCCAATGACCTAATTCAGTCACCTACACTTCCAAATGTAGGGTCTTCTTTGGAGGCCTTCAGTGCCATCCCTTTCTCACCTTTGTTGACATGAGGAGTTAAAATATTGGTTTGAGAAGAATTGTCTATTTACATGGTAGGTCAACAAGACTAGATCCCTCCCTAGTTGTATCTTGCCGATATCTTGAGAATATAAGCACTCTGCTGCTAACTAACTGATTACATGGTGATTTTTGTACCTTTACTTTTCTATGTTTACTTGATTGGTATTTAGTAGGAGTTACATGATACTAATGTTCTCTGAAAGACACGTGGCACTTTTTTTCATTCTAAATTTATTTTCTTAATTGGAGCAGTGACCACTGGTACTACAGAGGTATCTAAAAAATGAAAATTGAGATGGAGCACATGCTAAATGACACTTGACATATGAATTACTGTGCCAACAAAACTTCATTTTCACTATTTTCATGCTATTTTCCCTCCTTTCATTTTCTATGAGCTATTTGATTTCATATGTAAGAGTATAAAATTTGACCTTCATGAGCATTGGTAATCATCTGTTTCTAAACCTTGACAAGCTGACTTCTAGCTTGTAAAGTTGATTTACAAGCTAGTTGTAGCTATTAAAATTGCCTAAGTTACCATGGCCTACATTTAAATCTGTCTATGGGAGCATACTCCAGCGTGACCCCGATCTTTGTCTCCAGTTACCAAAATCAGGTACATTTGAGTACAACATATCTCATAGGCCATGTAACAATGGTTTCCCGCCACGTCGCTCCCCTTGAGCCACCCTCTCAGAGGGAATCTGCGGCTGTCCTGCAGCGTCCCTGGCCACCGGGGTTTGGACACTGCTGGCAGGAGCTGGCTGCTGTTATTGCTGTGCTGTCCTTCCCGAGTGGGAAAGGGATCTCGCAGCTGGTTGTTGGGTTAGCACCGGAGGCAAAGGAGGAGAGAAGGGCTCCCTGCTTGGGCTCCAGTAATGAGTTTATTTCCAGA
>VZTA01005153.1:0-20299 GCA_013398855.1 Mohoua ochrocephala | reverse complement strand
GCTGTGCTGTCCTTCCCGAGTGGGGAAAGGGGCTCGCAGATGGTTGCTGGGTTAGTGCTGGAGGCAAAGGAGGAGAGAAGGGCTCCTTGTTTGGGTTCCAGTAATGTGTTTATTCCCAGAGGGTCCAGGGGCAAGGAAAAGCAAAAATCAAGGAGGGTCCAGGGTTATAAGGCATACAAATCAACCAATCACAAAAACAGCAAACATCTGAGGGACAACCAGGGTGACAAATAGGGAAGGAGGGAGGAGGTATTAGGGAAGGATAAACCAATAGAACATCGAATAAAGACGAAGATTCTAGAACCTAATGCTTATGTAACGAGGAGATAAATATTCAACATAAGGGGGAAATACATGCATTGGGGACATAACAAACAGGGGGTTGTCGGGAGATCACCCTAAGTTTAACATGAGTTCTCTTCCTTTGAGTGTTCCCACCACTGAATGGGCAGAGCCTGATGTGCACCAGGGCTCCACAGCCCCTCCGAGGGCTGAGTCACCACAACAGTTTCCTTTTGTGGAAAGCAGGTCCTGCTCTGTTCATAGATCTAACCACATTATGGAAACATTGCTGGACCCAGGAGGCACTCAATTGAGAAATACTTTTGGCTCATGTGATCTAAACCTGTCTAGTAGGCTAAAACTGTGGGACTCTGAAAGGGAGACACTGTCATCGCGTAACTGTGTATATTATTTTAACCATAGGCAGCCCCATACCAGAAAACTTTCCTTATCCTGGAGGTCCTTTACTTCTTAACAAGTTCATTTTTGTAGCTCATCTAGTTTCTCTAGCAGAAATAGATTCTTTATAATCTAGGTGAAGACTTTGACAGTACCTAGCAATTTAGGCTCTCTGAAACATTCTATCAGTGCATTGTAACTGGAAAAATCATAATTTCTTTCCAAAATCTTGCTTATTTAAGCATTTGTTTGTATTAATAATCTACAGTATGTATCTCTGTCATTTTTGAAAATTCAGCTCTCATATTCATGCTAATTAAATATTCATTGTAGCTGCCAACTTTTGCATAACTCCTGGCATAACATCCTGTGCAAGTTATTTGACAAACCAGGTTTCATGATCCCATCTGGTTTGCACATAACCATAATTTAAAAATATGTGGATTTCAATGAAATGTTTTTAAATGACCAAATTAACCTAAGTTCTCTTTAGAAAAGTGTCCGCATCTGAGGATGAAATACACATTTCTTTTGATTTTTGCGCTAGTAAGTTAAGGATTTTGGGTCATTTATGTAGAACATGATGGAGACATTACCCAAGTGCTGCCGTGAACTTCTTGAGTCAAGGCCTGTGACATATTGCTCACAATGCATTTCTACTACAGGTGATTCCATAAACACAAGTTTTAATCTGCCACTCAAAACTCACTTCTAAATGCAAGATCTTACTGCACATAGTTATTTCAATAGTACTATACAGGCTAAAGAACGTAGTCTTGCAGGACTTTCCTACTCATTCCTTCGGCCCCATTGTGGTACAACATATGTCTAGATTTATGTCCTCTGTTGCAGATGGATATGGTCATGTGGATAGAGGTAGCCCAGCCAAGTAATTATGTTTCTATTTTTTAATACGAAACTGGATTGAAACATAAACCCCAGCAACTTAAAAGCATGAGGTCATTGTTAGGGGATTTTCTTCCCATGAGGATGGACATAATGTCACTGGCAATTTACCTGTTCTTCCCTAGGCATAGTCAGAGGCTGTGATTTTAATGTCCATTGAATTATATGCACTGAGTAGTTGAGCAGGAAACTGTAATCAGCATTCTTCTTGAACCTTGTGCTGGCAATGTAATGTTTATGAATAATAACTTATACTACAATCAAAATAAATATCTTCAAGAATAAATGTAAGTGAGAAGGTCAAACCTCCTTTTTCTTTATTTTTACAGGAATGGATAAATAGTGCAGTTGCTCTCTTTCATGAAACTGTTTGTTATTAGAATTACAGCTTCCAGTTTTTTGCTGCTATATTTTCAGACATCTTGGCCTTGTTTTCATTATGGTTTGACTCATTTTTTTAACCCTAATTTTACTGAAATATTTTTTCCTTAGTATCAATGTTTCCACAAATTGCCTTGAAAAGTTTTTGAATCACTCATCTCAGAGTTTGTAGTTGCAACCTGAAAAGACAGCATAGATTTGAAATTAGAGTATAGCATGTTTACCAGTGTAAACTGCTTGAAAGTTAGAAGGCCTGTGAGAAATTTCTACTCTGAAAAGTAAATCGATAGTAACCATATCTAATTAAGTAACAAAGAACAAAATTAAGTCTTAGAAAATCAGAGTCTTCAGATCATGAACAAGCAGGTTCATTGGATAGAAGAATTGCCTTTGTGAACAGTGCCACAGTAGAGGACTTGCTGACCTTTCCTTCCAATTCGCCAAGTTCACAGCTAGTGCTGTTATCTTTAAACTCACAAAGCTTCAAATGCCTTTCTATTACTGGGCAATATTTCATTTCTTCATGATAAGAAGTTGGAATAAAGCTGAGATCACGTACTAACTAAACATTTTATCCTGCCATGTTCTGGAGATGAGACAAAGACAAAATTACAAGGGAAGCCTTACAAAGCAACACCTTAGATTTGGCAGTGAACTCTGAGCTCTAAAATCTTCAGAATTATATTTCAGAAGAGTGTTGTGCCCTTTCGAACATGAGACGAACATTAGATGTCTTTTTGTAATGGAATGTTTAGATATATGAGTTGGATGAATAAGAGGAGAGCAACAACAAGCAGGGACAGCAGATTGTGACAACAATGAATTGCAGTGAGTGTGACAGCTGTGACCTGGGGATGCTTTAGACATGAAGTGGCTTTCATCACCTGCCCATAGTTTCAAAGGCTCAGCTTGTTAGCAGTTTCACTACATCAATTTTTTTCACTCAGCAGAAAGATATATGAAAATATAAAGGACATACCTTATATTAATAGCAACTTGAAATTACACTGTAAAAGTTAGAACAGAGCAGCAGCATGCCAGAATCAAAAACTGCAATTTATCCATATGTGACTAATACTTATAGAAGGATTTAAGAATAAAACAGAAGAAACCAATACCTCCAGCTGAAAAAGTGGAGACAGCAGTGGCACAGTAGTTTTCTACTGCATAATGAATACATCAGACTAAACTTTTCTAATTCCCTCACATACATCACAGCACTGGTTGTGTTACACTAGTTTATAACTTGATATATTCCTGTGATCCAATAGCGGAAATTTACTGTTAACTTCTTTAACAAAGGTAGATGCTGACAGATTTTATATTTTAGAATAACTCTGTTTATAGGACCATTCTGACATGAAATTTTATGTTAGCATTCATTCACTTTTTCACTTTTCATTGGCAATATGTGTATTCCTGTTGATGTAATTTAATGTTCCTATCTTTATTTTTGTCTGTAATAGATGAGCTCAGTTGGTCAGAGCCTGGTGCTAATAACACCGAGGTCATGGGTTCAATCCCCATGTGGGCCATTCACTCAGGAGTTGGACTTGATGATCCTTCTGGGTACCTTCCAACTCAGACTCGTGTATTTCTGTGACTATTTCCCAAAAAGTCCAAGTAATAGCCAAAGAGAAGAAATATGTCACTGCCATACAGAAATGGCTGAACAGAGTACATTCTAATGTCTAATGTCAGACTGCTGGTGAGCAAGTTCGGGGAGCATACCTGAAAGGAAACAGACTCTAGGAGGAAAATGGGCAAGTTCACTTCACTGATCTGAATCTTGAATCCTGTGCTGAAGGCAAAAGTTTTCTATGGACACCTTCTGTGCCTTACAGGAAAAGCATTATGCAGACAGTGGCAGCATTCCTGTGAAGCTGGATATGCTCTACTCATTTTACAGACAGGGAATGAGAACAAAATTGATTGTATTCCAAATTGGCAGAAACACCCTTTTTTAATGCCTAGCCTGAAAAACACCTGAGTTTTCAGATAACCTACTATTTTTAGAGACATTTGTGCATTGTGCATTCAAAATAGAAATTTTAACATTACTTTAAAGTGATTTTCTTGAATGTGTAAAAGTGCAAGAAGAGGGAAGCTACTTTGATTTCCTCTTTATCTGATACATGAAGTATGATCAAGTTTTCTTCTCCATGTGAGGAGAAATTAGATTTAGAGCATTTAAATAATAAAATGTAATTGATCTACAATAAATATTTTAGAGTGAAAATAGGACTATTAGCTCCTAAAACACCTACTTTTACATGTTGAGAAACCAAACACGCAAATTGGAATATACCTATAAAGTTTGAAGTATAATGTAAATCAAATAACAATTTTCTTTTATCATGGCTGCAGAGAATATGATGTCTTATTTGTAGGAGCTTGAACATAACAGAGAAAATCTCCACATTAGAATAACTTACATATATGCACACTTCTTTTTTTTTAAATTTAGAATGAGTAGATCTTAGGTCAAAGTATAGTTGACCTTCTTTATTATGGCTTAACCATCTTTATATTAGAGGACACTGTGTTCCACCTCATTAATTAGTTCTATCTATATGAATAATATTATTTATTTTAGCTTTTAATACAGTTTTTATATAATGACCTTAGAGGATGTTAACTAAATATGGTTGCTATAACTTGGAATAATGTCGGGTTCTTTTAATAATATGGGATCCTATTATTTCTTTTATCATGCTTGCTTCTGAGGTGCAGTTTGAAGCTAATAGGAGCCATATGCTCATATGAATTAATTTGTAGTATGTAAAATAGGTATCTACACGTGACACAGAGAAGGTAGTACAAATTTATGTTTGGAAATTTGCATGTTCACGTGTGTAAAAGGGAACTATGTATGTAGTGTGAGATTAACTTGATGCAAAATGGCCACGGGGCCAGGTACAAGGGATGAGATTAATTTTGCTGACTTCTAAGGCATAATATATTGGATCTATTTAAGATAGTTACTTTAGAGTGAGGTTCCTTGAGTTGTACCTTGGAAACGTAAACGTATGGGTGACAAATGAGCCTAAGGTGACTAGTTGTGATGCAGACATTTGGAGTACAGACAATGACATCTAGTCAGATGAATTCTTGGTGTTCGGCTGAATGTATGGTTTGGATTTACTTTGAGGGGTAACATTCCTAGTGGTGCTTCTTAAGCTTATTTTCAAGTAAGACTAGATTTTCAAAAGAGGAGAAAAAAAGCTTAAAAAAATCAAGAAGTGTGTCCAGTTTGCCAGTAAGAAGTTACTAATTCAATTTGAACAGAGCTCCGTATATTTGCATGTTGCATGGGGTTTTTTGTATACCTTAGAAGGATATTTTGTTTGTTACAACAAATATTCATTGAGAAGGTAAAACCAAGCTCTTTCTTCTATTGATAGGGATCTACTTTCCTCGTTTGCTTGCTTGCTTGTTTTTAATCTCTGTAATGGCCCAATCCATTGACACTCACTTCCTGACTAGGTCGCTGTACTTTATGTACTGCTCATGATTTCAAAGGATTAGATCTCTTGTTGTGGAAGTACTGTTAAAGGATTACTTGGAAGTCTCCTGTTTGGCTTCCTGTCAGTTAACTCCTGCTGTAAGAGTACATGTAGAAAACAGGGCACAAAAAATCAAGACAATTCAGTCTTTTCATCTGTTGATGTCTTTTCTTCATTTTATGCTTTCAGTTGTCAGTATTATTGTGATGGGAACAGCAAAGTAGGTACAATGAAAAATTGCAGAAGTAAAAAGTATAATGGAAATCAAATTAACTTCAATTGATCCAAAATATAAATAAGTTCAAGGTATTCACAGAGAGAGAAAATGTCTTATGTAAATATCATGGATTATTTTCTTCATAAGAAAGACATTCAAGATTTAAAATAATGGTGCAGTTAATGACAATACAAAAAATTTGAACTCCTGAATTTTGATTGGGATTAGAAGTGGATCTGTAACAACAAGGTGAGAAAGATGTCATCTGCATCACTGTGAAGTTAGCAAGATCTTTAGCAAGTCAGTGATAGTATGAAGATAAGGAAACAGGAATAAAATTTTATAGCATTCAGTCAGTTTGATAACACACATATAGATGTGACTGAGGAAGTTAGGAGATAACTGTTATTCTAGTTAATTTTGCAATTCCTAAGTCTAAATGTTCATTTTGAATGTCATAGTGTCTTTGATTAAAGTGGATTGAAAAAGTAAAACTGTAAGAGCAAAACATCCTGTTTGCACAAAATACAAAAGATACTCAAGTATCTAATTTCTTTCACTTATTCAGCTAAAGCAATGTTAAATTAAATGTGACATTTTGCAAGAAAGTTATTCCTGGAATACATCTCAAACAAGTTCAAAATAAGTCAGTAAGGAACCGAAGAAAGAAATGTGTGTTTTGATCAGTTTTAAAAGCAATTTTTATAATTCTACCAGCAAAAGGCTTGGAAGATGGGTGTCTTCCTACAAAGGCTGGAAATAATATAAACTAATCTTTGTTACAACCCACCTCAAAAGGCAAGGGTAACACAGGTTCTTGTTACTAGAGTCCTTGGGAAAGATTAGAGTGAAAGGACACTGAATGATTGGTGTTTGTAAATATACACATGTAGGGTTTATTTTGGAACAATTTGGTTGCAATGGGTGGGGGCCACATATATTATTATCTGTAGTAATGTAGCAATATAAAAGCTATATTAATTTTTTTAAAATGTCATTTTTTAAATAAAAAATATTTTAAAAATAACAAAAAAAAAAGATGGAAAAGAGTAGAAGACATCACCACCCATGGACCTTACAACAAGATGTGATTGTTGCAATTTCAATGTCTGTTGGCTGAAGTGATGGTGGCTGTCTTGATCTGTCAGGAATAGGAAAGGCCCACAAAACACCAAAGTTCCGCAGGTTATATACGCTCGGGTTCAGGTGGGAATGCGCAGGTTCCTCTCCTGGGGCGGGCAGTTTCACACTGAATTGTGAAAGGCTGTGGATCGCAAGACACTTCAGGAGTCTTCCATGATCCATGACACCTTCCAAGATGCCACAGCTGCCACTCATGTCATCACAGTTGAGCCAAATATGGCCCATCAGAAAGGGTGAATACCTTCAGACTATGTATGAATGTTCCAGTACTTTTCCACAGGGGAGTTTTCATGCCTGAGCCATTATGAAAGGGGCATAGACATGATAAAAAGCACTAACCCACAGGCAGAATTTGCCTCTTACCAGCCTCTTCCCTTACCATACCTGTTTAACACCCAGCTGTAGCCTCTGGTGATGCGTGTGCACCCTCTGCACCTGGGTGGTCAAGGAGCCGGTTGTTTGAGTCATTGACTAGTCCGGTCTCTCACACTCCTGATTAAAAGATGATGATGATGATGATGACCTGTATGAAACAGTTTGTGTCATATGTACTCTCCCTAGCATGAAGTTAGGTTGTCTAGGGAACTGTGGATACCTCATACCTGGCAGTGTTCAGGGCCAGGATGGATGGGGCTCTGAGCAACCTGCTCTAGTGGACAGTGCCCTTGCCTGTGGCTGGTGGTTTGGAACTAGATGGCTTTTAAACATCTCTTCCAACCCAAACCATTCCATAAGTTACCTAAACTATGAAAAGTATGACTTTAAAAACAAATTACTTTAACCTCTGCACTACAATGACTTGAATAAACATCCTTAAAGGAGTTTGCTCAATACTGAAGAGCATGAATACAACTGAATAGTTTGAAAAAATTATATACCTCCATAGCAAGAATTAATTGCATGTCTAGAGCTCATTCCATGACTAAAATTAAAGGATGACTAAACCCAAGAGATCAGTCTTATGGAGAAGTAAACTAGAACCAAGTAAAAAGCTGAGACTAAATACCTGTAGGAGAGAAATAGGCAGGAGATGAGGACTGTGCATGCAAACCCAGCTTGGTTACTGGAAGAATGCATATTCAAAACCGGAGTGATTTCAGTTCTAGAGATAACTTTAATCTCATGTGTTAAAATCTCTGATAGTTAAAATCTTTTACCTGTTTTTACAGCATAAAATAAAATACCCAGTGTCACAGGAACAAGTCTGTTATTTATGAAATGGACTTCTGTAACTTGTCAGTGGAGTAAGAGTACAAGAAAGGTCATTACAGTTCCCTAGAGTGAAAATTTCTTTGTGGTAGGAACATTTTTGGAGGAGGTAAATGTCAGATTCTTAAGTGCTTAGGATTCATGATTTGGATCGAATTGTAAAGAGCACCAAGATAAGGAATGCTTCAAATTTGGCCCCTAAGAGTTTATTGCCCATTGCTTAGTAAAGCCTCTGGTTCTGAGACCTAACTGAGAATCTTACCAATTTTGAAATGTTGGTCAACCATATGCTAAATTGCTGCATGTTACCTAAATTGTTCATTTTGCTTTTTACCTGCGAGTATCTGTAGGAAGAAACAGGGAAGCAAAAAATGGAGGAAAAAAATAGCAAGAGAGGGTTATACACGAGATTCTCTAGAAATATCTGCTCCTGGGAGTAGACAAGTTTTAGGAAAGATATTGGGCAGTGGACAGAATCCTAGGCGATTTCTGTTGCCAGGATTATAAGGCAGTAAATTCTACTTCTTTGCTGTTTCATGTAAAGTAACTTGTACAAAAGTGGCATGCTGCAGAAGTGATAAAATAGCTCTGATCTGCATTATTTAATGCACACATTTTTGAACATTTCATTTTTTGAAAAATTTTAAAGTGGAGTCTAAAGTGAAGTTAATATTTTGCCACAAACCAAATTAATCTTTTCTACACAAAATCTCTGGTATGGAAGACATACTGATAGTCCAGCACCATTAGTTTATCACTATCACTTTTTTAGAGCTACAGAGTGTTTCAATTTATTATTAGTAGCATTTCCATTTATTATTGCAGTTTATTTGTTAAAGACAAAAAATTTCTATAGACTAGACTGCTGATTGTGGAATTATGAAGCAAGGATATAAAAAAGTAGTTAAGGTACTAAATCGGTTTATTTTGCATTTCTGTATAGTTCAATCCCATGTTTTATTGGAATTAAAGGGTATTTTACAAATGAATTGATAAAGCCAAGATATATAATTTTCTCATGGATTTTGTCTATGTCATATTATATGAGAATAAAACTCATTATCTGTTTTGTTTGTACAGTAATTATATTTCGTTGTCCTGTGCATTCCTTTTGCTCGCTCCATCTCATAATACGTGCTGTAAAAGCACACATAAATAAATAGGATAAACAAATTAAGCTGTTTAAATAAATTAATTTACTCTGCAGCTCTGTATTCAAATCTTATGTGCTCACTGGATTTCATTTTAATGAAACCCTTCTAAGAACAATACATTGTATGCCAAACAGTGAAATTATATATTAAATGAATGATTAAATATACCGTGTTCCAATTTATATCAAATCTGTACACTGTGCATGCTTAAATCCTCCTAAATCTAAAGAAATAAATCTTCTACATTCTGAAAACATCTGCATTATAATCCTCCTCTTGAATACCCAGTTCATGGACATATAAACACAATCAAAGTCATAATAAGCCTAGAGCTATGATGCAGTTAAGCTATCCTCATCAATGTTTTTGACTTAAAAACCTAAGACTATTAAAGTGGAATCCACTTAAATGTCTTGAAACATTTCTCTAAAAAATCTCCTCCCTCTCCGTCAATATGCCCATTGAATCCCTTTGCAATCAGAATCTCAAGTTCAGTAGATGTTTTTTTATGAAACTTACCTGGAACAAGTCTGTTGATTACTATAGATGAGCAGGTTGCAAAATTTCTTAGGAATGCATTCAAAGAAATAAATATTTATCTAGGGGCTGTGCATAATGAAATAATGACTGCTCTAAAAGAACTTTGCTGTGTGAGGAATGTACTGCTCTTTTCAAGAAAATGTTATGCATTTGCAACAGCAAGTTTTCTTTTGTGTTATTAAACACATACTAATTGTATTATTTCATTACCAAAAGCTTTCAGTGAGTTGAATGTGTGCAGTTGTTTGTTGATTGGTGGTTTTGCTCATTGTTTTTTTAATTGTAAGTCAGGTTTTCAATTATCAAAAGGAGAAGAACAAGCAAAAAATGCCAGTTTGACATTTTCAGTCCTTCCAATAGATTTCCTCTGTAGGATTTTTTCATTTTTATTACTGTTTGTCCAAAACAGCCTCACTATCACATATTTTAGCAATGAGTCTTGAGAACTTTTAGCAGTAAAAAGGAAACTGCAGGGAAGGATAGCGAATTTTCTAGAAAGAACTATTCTACACTCGGCTGCCTTTGATAATTGTTTCTGTCGAACTTCTGGGTAAATATCAGATATATCTATCTGCTACATACTAACAATTCTCACCTAGCAGATGTGCAGTTCAAGCCATCACAGTCCTTACACTCTGGTTTTCAAAACCAAGGGACCTCTTGAAGTGCATCATAGCTCCTCTTGGCTACCCTGCCAGGCCTTTCCGTGGACAGAAAAACGTGAATGGTGGTTTTCCCCATTTTGAAGTGATATGGCCGCATTCATCCCAAAAGTGTGATTCATTCCAAGTTTGTGTTCCCTGGTAAACATAGACATTTGGACTTACATCAGTCATGTTACTGGTATAGGTCCTGTAAAGAGGTTACATTTTCTTTATGATCCTTAACAGTTCCATCAGATCTCATTGCTCAAGAAGCCTCTTTGCAATTAAAATGTGGAGTAAAAGTCGACATGAGATAAAACAACAGTGCCCGATCAATATTTATGTACAGAAATACATAATTCCTCGTCCCATAAGGCTAATGTCTGTAAGCCAAAATGTATATTTCCAATTCAACAGCATGATGATACGAGTGAGGAAAATGAAAATAAAAAACTAAAGCAGAACAAACCTCTTATTTTAAAAGTAGTACAGAAGGCAGTTAAAAGACTAATAGGATGAGCAGTGCTCACATTGCATACTGAAATATAAGGTCTAATGTCCCAAAGTTGCCAAGTTTCCTTTGAGAATGCTCTGCAAATCCTGGAAACCACAACAGGTGAATGAATAGGTTGTAATTTAGGAGGGAGATTCAGTTTAGGGAAGTGATGTTTGGAAGCAGAGGCTTGGTTTAATGTTGCCATTCTTTTGCAATGACTATTTGTGTGGTCTAGGAACGTGTTCCAGACAGCCCTTCTCCTGCTCCTTCTCTTGAAGAGGGCCGAAGACCTGGCAGCCATCCGTCCTCTCATCGAAGCAGCAGCGTGTCCAGCTCTCCTGCGCGGACTGAGAGCTCTTCAGACAGAATCCGTAGGTCCCATTCTTCTCCTTCTCACTACTTTAAAATTTGATTAGGTGCAGCTTGTTTTTCTAATCAAAATGCCCTCGTCTTAAATAGATCTCATATGTATCATGTTCAGAAGTTCAGCTGCAATAACTATCTCCCAACATTATGTTCGCCAGTTTACAGTATCATAATATCTAATGCTACATTAACAGGTACTGATATAAACTGCCATCATGTCATATTAAACATAAAGATATGAGCAGTGAAATACAGAATTGCAGGCGGGAAGCAATTTGCTAGATTAGTTTTAGAACTGAACATATAGTGTAAACATTTTTAAAAGAAATTGAATTCTCTTTAATCCGGTTACTCTGTTTTGATTTCTAAATTGAATCTGACTTCATAAGCAATATTTTTACATGTAGAATTGCTTGGTAAAGAGAAGAATTGGGTAAAATAAATTAAAAATGTGCATACTTCATAAAAATTTTAAATATAAAATTTTGTGATGGTGAGAAATATGATAGAAAGGATATTATCGCCTCATAGCTCACAGGGGACAGAGTGAAATTAAACCGTGGTGTCCCAGAGTGATGCCATTTTTATCAAGGTTCCAGATACAGGATGTAAATTGCGTGGCAAAGACTCTGAATTCTGTGATATTCCTGTGCAACAGTGGAAATCAATGTTTTAAACGCATACTATTTTATAGATATGTACTTAAATTCGTATTACACCTGTCCATTCCCTTTAATACTGCTCTCTTGCAGGTTTTTATGCTTTTAAATCATCTTTCTGCAGTGGAATTTGTCAGTAGGTGAAACTAGAGGATTTGGCATACACATAGAAGGCCATGAAATAGCTGGATGAAATAGGTGGCCATATTGATTAGATGCAACACGTGTCCTTTAGGCTGCTTCTTTTCAGGCTCTCTGCAGACTCAGGAAGCTGACTCTTCATTGACCTTCAGATGAGAGATCTTTCATTAGTGTGTGATGAAAAATGACTTACCAAAGAAAAGAAATGAAGCCTGACTATGACAAGCTGAAAATTCTGTTTTCTTATCACTAGGACAATTCAGAGTGCAGATTAAATTGACATCCCATATACTGTGACCTATCTATTTCCCCAGGCTTGACCCACAAGCCTTTCATTATATTTTCTTTCCATTGTCCATTTGAGGGGGAGGAGTGATAGAGTGGCTTTGGTGGGCATGTGGTGTCCAGCCAGGATCAACCCACTGCAGACTTCTTAAGTGAAGGTCTGAAAAAACCCCTCACAAATGTGGATGTTTAATTTTTTCTTAATTGATTGAATAATATATTTGTTTACAACTAATGAAGACCTTTTCCATTGTTCTCTAAAAAAACAAAACGCCACAAAACCCAAAAATCTAAATTAAGACATATTTATTGTTTTTGCTAAGGAATGACTTTTTTTAACAAAAAAAGAAATTGTACTGTTCAGCTTACTCTATAATTTACAGAGAAGAGTTGGACCTTTTCACATTTTTTTCCTCCATGTGAACATAACAGAGTTCCTTAAGTAGTGGACGATTTCAGTAACTTATTTATTTATGAGATAATTCTTTTCTGTCCTGTCTGATTTGTTAACATTGCACCTGATTCTTAAGTGGTGCATTTGTGGTGCTGGCCAGAATAAGATGACTACTGCAGGAATATGGGTTTCATATTAAAAAAACCCCAAACCAACCAACTTTACTAAAAATGGCATAAACCTTTTGGAAATACAATTTTTCAAGATAAAAGCATAAAAATGTAAACTAGCTAACATGAGATTCTGAGGTGTGTTTGAGACTCATGAAAGTCTCTTTGAGAACTGTTGGAAAGAGCTTTTCAACCTGTCTGATGAGCAAATAAGCAATTCTACTGTTGCACAGTATATATGGAAAAACACTGTGTATCACCTGGCCACAATGCTTCATTTAAGGAAGTTATTAGGGGCTGCATATTAGGAATGCTGGTACTCAAGAGTTTTTGTAGAACTAACTAAAAAAACATAGATCGGTAAGTGTGTTATGTAGAACCTTTTATGCTTTTCTTGTTTGCTTTGTTTTGCATTTCAATTCTTGTTAAATAAGCAAGAACATAGTTGCAAATCTCCAACTTAATCCAAAGTTACTGAATTTTCTTTTTAAAATTAATTGTTTTAAACTAGAAGTAACAGGAAGAAACTTTCCCTCTATGTGGATCCTGATGGCACTAATTAAGTAACTTCGTGATTTTTAGAATTCTTGCATAATTAAGAGGAAGACTATGTAAAATAAGTAAAAAAGTGTATTGTTACTATGACAGCTGATTTCTTTCTGCCTGCACTTGTGTCTAGCAGCTGTCCATCAGAACGGGCTATCTATGAACCAAATGCTGATGGGTTTGTCACCTAATGTCCTGCCTGGACCTAAGGAGGGGGATCTGGCTGGTCATGATGTGGGACATGAGACAAAAAGAATACACATTGAGAAAGGTAATATGAATATTATAATTCCACTGCTTCAGTGTAAAACAAATGTTGTCTTGGTAGCTAGATATTATTATAATTGTGACTTTTAATTTTTTAATTGGGCTTTTTGTTTTGTTGATTTTTTTTTTGTTTCACTAATTAAATTGTAACAGGATGATAGCTTTCATTATTCTTCTACTTTATCATTTCCAAGATTAATGAATCATATATATATATATATATATATATATGTGGGAGAAATTTCATAAATATTTCAAAGTAGGATGAGTGAAAAACTGTTTTACATTATTATTGTGACTCTGACCCTTCTGCAACACTGTTTAGGTATTAAGTTTCTGTCTCCGTCCAGTTGACTTTAATGACCTACTTCCCAGAGGGACTGAGCACCGTGAAAATTAGTCCATGTGTGCAAAAAGGAAAAAGGCTAATACCAAGCCATTAAATTAGGGAATTGCATAAAATGAGGCTGGTATACATTATATAATGGGATTTAAATTTAATTGAGTATATGACCAAAGTGTTTGATCTAGGTGAATAGTCCACATGCACTTATGCTGATTATGACACCATTTCATCTCTGCTGGTATTCAAAGTCAAGTTCCTGTTCAGGCCTCTTACAGGGGATTTTGGTGGGGTGGTGGTGGAATTTTGAAAGGTGCATTTATGTTTTATTTGCTTAATATATCTGAATTTTAAGTCTTATAAGCTGGAAACATTTTATTTAAAAAGAGGCTGAAAATGCAATGCATGCTTTGAGAAAAATATTCTTTAAGTCTATCAGAAAAATCAGTTCTTTGAGCACGAGAGAAAAAGTAAAAGGTGTAATAACCAGACATTGAAACACAGCTTGGAGAAACTGCTGTAGTTATGAAGATTTCAGAATAAGACATTCTGTGACATATTTTAATAGCTATGATACCTTCTCTGTCTTGTGTTTGAACACTGAGATATGAAAAAGAATTAAAACCTGGACAATTCTATTCTGGACAGGTGGCGTTTTTAATAAGATTACCAGAAAAATTAATGGAAACAACATTTCTTTTATATAAACCATTTAGTTTGGTTCATTGCACACACAACCTGTTTTTGCTTACACTATGCCCTCACTCAGCCTCTGCAAATTGTATCCCTGCTGTGAAGTATGATGTGATCAAATAGGTTTGTTTTGAATTTCCATAAATGATTTTATTTCAGCCTTTGAAGTTACTTATTTAAGTGTAATCTGACTGGTAAGTTCTGCAGAGAGAAGTACATATTAAGAATTGCAACTACTTTTGCATGTCATTCAGTTTTTTTAAAGGTTTTTTAAATTTATTATGATATCCCAAATGTATTTTGCCAGTTTTTGCAAGACTTGTTCTCAGTAAAACTGCTGAGAATTATTTTTTTTCCTCAGTCCTTGTTTAGGTCAAACCTCCTTTTTTTTTTTTGTTCTTTTTCCCCCGCTCTGTTCCAGCCTACTGAATTAATGGTAAATATTCATGGGCTATCTAGATTGATAGGGGTTACTAAATTAAAAATTGTTTTCTGTCATGACTACATTTATCATGTCTCTCATATCAATCTTGTAACTTTAGTACTAATCTCCTCCTTTTTTTTTTTGTTCTTTTTCCCCCGCTCTGTTCCAGCCTACTGAATTAATGGTAAATATTCATGGGCTATCTAGATTGATAGGGGTTACTAAATTAAAAATTGTTTTCTGTCATGACTACATTTATCATGTCTCTCATATCAATCTTGTAACTTTAGTACTAATCTAATCTGTATTAAAACAAGTGATTTGACTTACAGATATTTGTGGAGATAGTAATTATCTACTTTTGTCACTGTGAGCTTGCAATCAGATTTCTAAACTGTTTTACCCCTGCAAATCAGTCAGACTGCGACCATATTTAAAAATTCAAACACACACACATGTAGGTGGTGGCACTTTTATTGTTGAAAACCCCATCACCTTCATCAGATGATTAAAAATAAAAAGAGAGAAAGAGAGAAAGAAAGATAGAAAGAGAGAGAGAGAGAGAAAGAAAGAAAGAAAGAAAGAAAGAAAGAAAGAAAGAGAAAGAAAGAAAGAAAGAAAGAAAGNAAAGGATATCAGAAGTTCTAAATAAGTATCATGAAACATTTAAAAATTAATGTGTTTTCTTCTAAGCCACTTTTGTTGGCAGAAATCTACTAGCTGCAACTAAAATGGGTTTTAATTGAACCTGGCAGAACTTAGGAAATCTTGACTGGTAAAGAAGGCCCTGTCTTTTCTCTACTTGTCTTCTCTTCCATTAAAAAAAATGAAAAGATGGAAAGTCTGTGAAGTGATCTGAGATCAGGGAAAATTTATTTACAGTCAACAGATAATTTAAAGGGGGAACAAAGTTATAACAGAGGCAACTAATCAACATACCAAATTTTGAATGTCAGAGAGGCGAATCATTTGTTTGACCTGATCTCTGAGCTGGATATAGGAGAGAAAATGCCGTTTACCTGTTAGAAACATAGTACAAGGAGCTAATTTACCCAGTCCATAGAACGTGGTGCAATACATTTGAGAAAATGCCGCTGAATAAGTCAAACTGAATAAGTCTTTCAAAGATCATATGTATTTCTATTCAAAATTCAGGAAGAATTATTATTAATGACAAAAATTAGTTTATTTTATTGGAGTGGTTTAAGCTACCAGTAAAGCTGTTGTGCAGTTTTGTTTGGTTTTTTGCTTTTATTTGCCTTTAGACGGTTTTCAGAATCTGTTTTCAGGTTCTGGTATGCGGAGTTCTGAGTCACCTTACCTTCCATGGAGTCAGGTTGTAATTATGACACCAACAATCAAATGAGATTCTATGGATCTGTCTGTTAAAACCAGAAGGTTTACATCAGTCTCTGGGTCCTTATTTTTTGCAGGGAAACCGAAAGTTTCTTTTGTCAGTGGCCATGTGTAAAACATGGATGTTGGGGACATTTTCCAGCTGCTTAATCCAGCTTGGCTGCATCCTACCGTCGTGTTGGGTCAAGGTCCAATGTACACATCTGAAGTTCCACTCATTCCCTGAGTTCCATAAGATGAAAACTTAGGTTTGCTGAGGTTATGTTGTGGTCCAGCCAGGTTCCTAGTCTGCACTAAGGAGGACTGCAGGAGGTACTGCAGAGCACTTCTGCCTCACAGTTCAGACATAACTCAAGATGTCATTATCTGTGTGACATGAGGTCGATTACCCTAGATTTCCAAGGGTATTTTGCTTATTAAAAGATAGCAGCTTTTCCAATTTTACTGAAAGCAGGCTGTAGAACTGCAAGTGGTCCTGGGAAGTATGAGGCAAGTTCAAGTACACAATGTTAGTTCAAGTGCTTGACAGCCAAAACCAAGTATCTAATTTTGTAATCTGTAATTATGGACTATTTGATGATGCACATTTGGTTTTATTAGGTCAGATTTAACAAGAAGGACTTACGTGAAGTATCGGCGTCATATTAGAAAAGATCCATTCAGTTTTCTATGTTAAGACTTAAAGTCTTTTCAGGTAGAGTTAAGTTTCTGTGACGCAAAGAGTTTGCGCTAGATAGTCCCTCAGTTTTGGTGAGGTACATTTAATCACTTATCTTGCTCACTTTACCTATGACATTCCGCAGACCTCCCAGTCTGAGGTTGTGAGAAACACATTTTTGGTGGTTTTTGTGGAGCTGAAAACCCGTTCAGCTCTTTAGTAATGTTATCTGTTAAGCATGGATATAGCATAGGAAAGAGGAACTAGTGGAGAACATAAAGACTAGACTGCTGAATCATGATCCTCTTTTTGCTCGTTGATCTGAAGTATTTCAAAAAAAGAGGGTTCAAAATAACCAGTGGCTTAAAAGTCAAACACACCCTCCTTGGAGACGTGGAGCCTAATTCCCTCTAGGCAAAAGAGAGAATTGAACTTGTGACACATTTCCTGAGCAGTGTCCTTAATCAACGTGCTTTTTGTGAAAGAGGGAAGTATATTTTGACGTCATCCCATTACCCTTACGACCTGGACTCAGGTTGTCTTGGGTCTGCAAGGTGCAGTTTTTAGCACGATCCTACTGACAGTGTTTGTCTGCTTATCACTTCCAGGTAGCTGCACACGATTTTTTTGGGTGATGTTGGAGGCAGTGGCTGCTCATAGCCCCCCCAAACTGGTACTTGCCTAGCAATACCTACTCTGTACTCTATAAAGGAATATATGACCCAGCTCACTTCAGCCCAAGATTCCCTTATGGGGGACAACCACTGAAAAGTTAGTTGCTTTAACACCAAATTCAGATGCTTAAGTGTTTTATTGGATCTGGCCTTAGGCCATCAGATTAGAATTTTCTGTCTCCATCAATTTATATTTTTTTTAGATAGACACCAACAGCAAATGAAGCCTGAATGTCATGCTTACATTTTAAATTGAATATGTTATTTGAGGTGTTATGGGAAGGACACTCTCTTCCTGAAAATATGCATGCTGTTTTCTATAGCAAAATATAAAATATTCACCATGTTCACAAAAGAAGTTAAAGTATTTCTTTCAGAAGAGCTTTAAACTATGATATTAATGGAAATTCCACAAGTAATTTTCAGATAATCAACAATAACTGCTTCTTGACAGCAGCAATTAAGGTATAGCTTTATCAAATCCACATATTAAAAAGTCCCAGCTTTTGTCTTTATTTTATGTACCCTTGTAGAGACAAGATCAGTCTTAGACCTTTGGCTAACATTTTATAAAAGAGAACATTAAAATTTCAAAGTATCCTCAGTATAAAATGAAAAATAATTTAAATATTCTAAAGTTAGAATTGGATTTTCCTGTTAGCATTCATGCATCAAAAAGGGAACTAGTGGTAAGTATGTCATCCTATATGGTTAGATATTCATTCTGCCACTCCAGCAGTAAATTCTCTTAAAATATATGCACAATGGAAATATAACATGCTTATTCACCTTAACAAATATAGAAACACATATGAATATGCTTTTATAAATAGGAAAGACTCAAAGGAAGTTTTAGGATCAACAAAATTCTCTTCTACCTGAAGAGAATCTTGCAAAGATTTTTTGCTACTCTAGCAAGTCAGCAAACAAGTGATCCAGAACTTTGCCTAAATTCTGTTTCTGGTCTGTGTTATGGTTTTAGTTAGTTCTCTGAGCAAGCCCTTTTATAAGGAGAGTACTTACCAGTTGATGTACAGAGTAATTTTCATTCACAGTTCTGCTGCCCAGCTGCTTGTGTAAACATATTTTATCTGTTTATTTTTGTATGCATACATACACACAGAGATACTTATACAATATATTTTTTTTTACTGAATATTGCATTTTAACATAACAAGAATAATATTAATATACCTCGATGGGTTTCTACATGCCAATATGTTTATATTTAACACATTTTAAGTCTACATTCTCATTTCACATCTTAAATCTTATCTATTAAATCTTAATAGATTAGTTTTTAAATCCTTAAGATACTGAGTTCATGCTTTCTACATCAACTAGGACTTCACAAACCTTTAAAAGATAGTAAGCAAATTTATAACCTATGACAGATAATATAATAAGATCTGCTAAATTAAAGGTTTGATAAAGCCAGTATCACCAAGATAACCTTTCTGCACTCTCGTTGTTGGTGTATCTTTTCACTCAGCCTGAGAGGCTCAGGAATTTTAAAAGTACATTAATAGGTATTACAGTTAATGGGCTATAAAGGTGAAAAATAAAATTGGAAGGTTTTTTTTAATGGGTTGTTTTTTGGTAAGTAGCTGGAAAACATCTATTTTTGTTACATAGAAAACATAGAAGCCTTTCATATTATTGAGCAGGATACAAATAGTATGTGTAGGCAGGAAGGAGTGCAACAAAGTACATACTTCTGAAAGCTTTTTTTTTCAATGCAAATAATTGAATAAAATTTTTTCTATAGACCTTCATCAAGTCATCCTCCAATGACATACCTCTGCAGACTTGTTTGCTGCTAGAGGCCTTTATTCTGCTGGGGTAGGAGTAGTTTTGACACACTTTATGAGAGATTTGCTGTGCATTTTTCACTTGATGGATATGTGCACACCACCTCCAAAACATTCCCGGCTAACTAGGCTTAGTGCAGCCCAATTGCACATATGCATACAGCCTATTGCATATCTACAGTGCCTCACATGAATCTTGGACATGTCTTCCTGAAGACTCATGGAAGTTAATGCCCTGGCTTAAGAGAAATTTATCTGCTAGGCTTTGTTCGTACTACTTTATTCTTAGGGTTACTGTCACAGAAAGGAGAGCTCACAGCAAAATTTTAAGAACGTCTTCCACTTGAGACAGCTTGAAGGAGCTACTTCAAAAGTGCTAATAACCTGCTGTGCAATTGGTTTTAAGTTTTATCTAAGTTGTTCAAAATACTCAAAAAAATCAGGTTTGAAAAGCCTTAATTGAGAATTGCATAGATATTCTTTCCTTGTACATAGTATGGTCAATTTTTTTATATAATTATTAGTATTTCTTTCTCTTATTTAAAAAAATAACTTAATGCAACATCCTTTTTTGTTGCGCTATCTCCACATAATCTTTTTCAATTTTTTTGTTCTGAGAAATAACATGAGTATTA
>VZTA01005152.1:0-41202 GCA_013398855.1 Mohoua ochrocephala | reverse complement strand
GTTTGACAAGAACCTGCAGGACCTGGTGCGCGGCATCCGCAACCACAAGGAGGATGAGGTGAGGGGACCCTTCCCCGCGCTCCGGCCCGGGGATGTCACTGCTGTCCGCTGGGGTCGTGTCTGGGAAGGGAGTGTTGGTTTGGGAAGAGGGAAGCGGGAGTCAGAACGAGGAAGGTGACGCTGGGGGGTGGGGCAGGAGGGACAGGCTGGGGGGGAGCACGAGAGTTAATAAGGGAGGGTCGTGCTTGGTGCTCACCTTCTCACGCCGTGTGTTGTTGTGGGGTTGGGGTCCTTGATATACATAAGGATATATATATATATGTACATGCACGTGTATACGTGAGTGGTATAGAGGAATAATATAGAGGAATTCCTTCCTCTCGAGCCGTACAGTCACGTGCTGTAGTCAACTATGTATTCTTCACCCTGAAGCTGTTATACAGGAGAACTAAGCTCCTAATTCAGCTTTCATATTATTCGTGCTGTGCATCTCCTGACTAAAATGTCCTTCTCTCAGAGCTTTTCTGGGCAGCAATCAGTTCTCTGTGTTGGCCTGTTATCCACTCTTGTGTGAGAAGCACGTGATCAGGAAATTAGTATAGGTGAAATAATTAGTCATCAAGAACGCGTTATGTGAGACTCCACAGTGAAGTGTCACATGGTAATTGAGAAGTAACGGGCACCAAGGATGTCATTTATGTTCATCTTCAAGTAACTCAGGAAGCCTGGGAAGCTTTCTTATGTATGGCCTAACAGCTGGGCTTTGCTGGTGTGTTGAGGGGTTGCTGTGGAGTCAGTATCAGCTATCAAAAGCATCTGGAAAAGTTGTGAACGTGTAACTAAGTGAAGAACTTTACTAGGAAAACTCATCTTCGTTGCTGGTGTTATAGGACTGAAACACAAAATACAACTTCCAAAATCTCTTTGAAGGCCCCTGTGTACGGGACAAGGGGTCGTGTGGTAGGGAGGGTACCTGGGAAACTTCTGTTTTTCACAGAATGGCAGAATATGCTGAGTTGGAAGGGACCCATCAGGATCATCGAATCCAATTTATTTCAGCGTATGTTAAGTTTATGATACTGGTTTGGTGGCAGAGGAAGGCAGGGCTGCTGTGCAGTGCCCTGCAAAATGTAGGAAACACCATGAAGTGGCAACAGCAAATTTGTATGGAATTTATGGGTCTGATGCGTTCTGCCAGAGCTGGACCTGGTGAGCAGTGTTCTTATGGAGCACTCCCCGCAGTGTGTTGTGCTGCTTTTGGTAAATCTGCTTCATTCCTTTGTGCATAGGACAGAAAGTGTTCCGTCAGCTGTCAAACCCCTGAGGATCCTCCTGGTGAAGGTCCAGGCCTTTGTGGCACTAGTTCTTGGAGAAGAATTGGATGTGCTTTCTAAAATAATTTTGTGACAAACAGCTTTGTAAAGAGCGTTGTGAGCTACGCCGAGCTTGTTCTCAGTCTGTGACAGGAAATGGTTAAAATGTATTGGCTTTGGTGCCCTTTGGAGTTAGGAAAAAACACTCGTTGGACAATTTTGTAGGGCTCTGTGTGTTTGTAGGAAGCTGTTACTCGGGTGTGTGCACGCTCTGGGATTCAGCGGGGTCAAAGCAATGTGTTGTTCCTTACAACAGCTGGACTGCAGCATGATGGGATTTTAAACTCTTTAGTTTGGAGTACAAATGGTGAGATTTTTAAAGTAGATAACTGTAGGGATAATTCCTTTTTATAGCCTCACGAGCACAGCAGAAATTAAAACCCAAACCAGGATGTGTTCAGCTGATTAAGACACTGCACTGGTGAAATGTGTGTGTTTGGGAATCCTTTAAACATTTTTCTTAATTCCAGAGTGGCTGCCAGCAGCTCAGGACTGTGCCTTTTCCTGGCTCAGCTGGACAGAGCTGTAAACCTGCTGTTGAGCTTTTGGGTGTGGATTCAGTGCTTCCCAGGCAGTGGCCAGGGACATTGGTTCATTTCCAGGTGATGTTACAAAATCAGAATGCTGGTTTAGAGGAAGTAGCTGCAAAAATTCTTCCTCTTTTCCCTGCAGTGCTTCCATTGTTCATTGTACTGTTAAATGTTGCTCCAATACTGTAGTTCAACCAACATTTTTGTGTCTCAAGATAAGCGTCTAAGCCTAAGACAGACACTCTGTCCTATTCAGAAAAGCAAATTTGTTTAAAGCAAACAGTGTGCTGTAGTGGGGAGGGTACTGGCTGTTGGTCTTGGCTCAACAGGAGTTACTCCAGGAAGAGTTGTCTCTGGAAAGGAGCTACTGTGGTTGTTAAATAGCAATGATATGAAAAGAAATGAAGGCAAGATTGTTGCTTTGACTTCTGATTTACTTGTGCTTTTTGCAGAAGGTTAGTTTATTTATATGTCTTGGGTTTTGTGTTTTGGAATTTAATCACATCTGCCATCACTTATTCCCTCATCTTTCTGGGAAGTCTCTCCTGGTAGATGTGAGATGGAAAGGTTTATTCCTTTCCGCTTCTTACGCAGGTACCACCTGAGCGTATCTGGTATCTCACAGCCCATCGAGGCTGTGTTTGCAGTGCAGGATGTACCCAGTTCACAGTGGGTTTCTCAGTGCAGCTCTTTGACAGCCCCACTGTGTTCTTGCTTGATAGGTTTATGTTCTTCCTGTGTTGCCGTGACCCTAAATCTCACACCCCAAGGCGTGTCCTGAAGTCACAGGAGGCCGCATCTCTTTATTGATAAGTTTTGTGTGCTCCTCAGCTTGTTTGAGGAGCTGAGAGTGCTGGAGGCTGCCTGGCCCTTGCTCAAAGCCTCTCTGCAGCATGTTAATTCCCTGTCAGAGGCATTTCCATTGTCCTTCCTGCTCTGTATCCAAGCTGACCCATTTATTTTGAGTTTAAAACACTGAAATTGAAGAGAGAGACTTCCCTAAGGATGTGAGGTAAGAGACAGGAGGTGGTTAACACAGTCGCTGCCCTGTGCAGACTTGCTCTGTCCATTTCCCAGTGTTGTAGGGAATGCTGGAGCTGCATTGGTGTGTGCAAGGACTGAGGTGGCAGAACAGCATTAGCTCCCTCCCAGATTTGACACGTTGTGTTTATTTTCCAGCAGACGCTTTAGTCCCTGTGGTGTTTCCCAGCACCGGTTCAAAGCCAAACCTGCAAGAACAACTTGATCCTACTGTGTTTTCCCAACTTTTCACTTCCAATACCTCATTCTCTCCCTTTCATTTGGAAAAGGAATGCTTTTGCTAATGAAAGTGGTGTTTTCCAGCAGTTACTAGGTGGTTTTGTATGCCATGGAGTAACTTCTCCCACTTTGTGCCTACTGCTTCTGGATCTGCTCCACAGCATGCTCAGGAGAGGAATGGCTTGTACCATAGGCTGTTAAAAGTGTACTGGATTTCTGCCAAGATAGTCCAAACTGATAAATGATATCTGTTCTCCTAAATGTGTAATAAGGGACAGGATAATTCTTTGATGCTGTTTGGCCCTCACACAGTGTTTTTCATTCACAGTTAAAAGTTTGTTTTTCCCAACAAGGAAGCTCCTGTGATGGGAGATGTTCCTTTATAAAACTGAAATTATAAAGTAACAGAAACAGATGTTAATGAGTGTGCTTAGTCTCATTCAGACAGTAGCCTTCTGTTTCAGGTGTCTTTGATTTACTGCAGCCACTTAAGGAGAGAGAAGGGATTAAAAAAAGTCCTGTGCGAAATATTTGTGCACTTCTCTTATAACGTGAGAGAATTGTCCCACTCTTTTCTCAGAGACTCTGCTGTGTGTGCCAGGATTAGCTCTTCGTGTTTTTGGTAACTGATGCTATCAGGAAAAAGCATATTGAAAAATTCACATTTCCCTGTCCATGGTGTTTGATGATAAGTGTCTCATTGCTGGTTTACACCTAAACTGTTTTGGAAGAGTGAAAGGAGCAATCAGTGCTGCCGGTTGGAAAAAAAATTAACTTCAGTTCCTAATACAGTGCTAAATGGGAGGAGCATTGTGTGTCGTGCTGTGAAACGTGTGTTTTACTGTCAGCCTGGCCTTTCCAACCTGGCAGTGGCTTCTTGCTGCTTAGTGAGTGTTAACTGAGGACAGGGGACTTGTATTGTTAAAAACCCTTTTTTCCCCTAAAAAAAGGGCCGCCGTGTTCCACTGGTGATTTCCAGCTTCTTCTCTGACGTATTTTCAGATGAAACGATGATGTGGGGAGTTTTGAGGAATCTTTCACATCGCGAAAGTCTTCTGGGCTCAGCCTGTCCTCAGCGAGGCCGAAGACCTTCAAATGCTGTGGCTTCTGACAGCTTGGCCTCAGCCACTGGTGCAGCATTGGTATTTGATGGTAAAGGATGTGGGATGGAACATAATCAGGGAATTTTGAGGAATGCTAAACAGCTTGTTGGTGCCTGAAAGAACAGACCAACTGCTGGGCAGTGCAGTTCATTGATGACAGACAGCTCTTTCAGGCACTGCCGCTCGATCAGTTACTGTGTGTCATATATGTGTTGATATCTTTGAAGGCAGCTCATTATTCCACCCACTTCCAAGTGGATCTAGAGTTGCTATTGTTAATTCTTCGCGTGTGTGAATCACTGGAAAAGACAACGTCGGAAATAGGAACAATACACAAAGAGGGTTGGATAAGGACCTCACACCACTTGGTGAAAAACCAGTCTGGGACTGGCCTGCAAGGCCCAGCGTGACAGTGTCCTCCTGCCTTACCTGCTGTGTCACGGAGACAAAGGGCCTGGAGCACGGAACACGAGCCAAGATGTGGGCTTGTTCTCCTATGATTACAGGCAGGAGCAGCTGAGGCTTTGCATTAGTGCTGCCTTTCATTAGCTTCTTGCTTTCTCCTGTATTAAATATTACTTAATTGACTGTGGCATAAGTGGGGATAATAGCTTTGTTCCCAGTCCTGATCATTTTATAGCCGTCTCTGCTGAGGGTTTGAAATGCTCCAGACAGATCCGCGCTGGCACACGTGGAAGTAAATATTGTGCCTGGGCAGGTCCGGGGGAGAGGAAGAGCTGCTTGGTACCTAAGAAGTGGAGTGACCATACACTGTACCTTCAGTGAGGCCAGGGGAAAAACAGCCAGAAAAATCAAAGTAAAATAGAGATACAAATTACATTTCTGCACTGTGATCAACTGCAGAGAGTTGTTTGTTTGATGCTTTTTGATGCAGATCTTTGTCCCGGTGCTGAGTGCAGAAAATGGAGCTTTTTGTGATTTCTTGCCATCAGTGTCCATGAAAGTGACTGAAAACCTCTTCCTCCCCAATGTGGCTTAGTGAATACATTTGTGTACAGACAGCACCTTTAGGTTTTTCACTTGGAAGTGTTCTTGGGAGTACATCCTGTTCCTGGTGCCCTGTGAAGGGCAGCGAGGGCAGCATTACATGACAGGCATCAGAAAGAACTGAGTCATGGGACCAGTTACAAGGAAGCATTTGTGTACATTAGGTTATTAAAAACTGCTGATCATTCACGCTGAGAAATTGAAATGCTTCATTATCTAAGGGGGGGTCTGCTAAAAGCCGGGTGTCAGGAAGCATAAAGAGATTTGAGTAGGGTAAAAGTTGCAGAAAATACCATGGTTAGTGGTAGTGTTAGTAGCTTAGAAAGGTGGTTGAGTGTTTGGGGTTTTTTTTAATAAGAAGCAAATGTTCAAAGTAACGGAAATAAGTGAGCCCTGTTGAATCCCGAGTGTAACTGGGTATTAGGAATGTTTGGTTCCTACCAGCTCCCCCTCAGTCACTGCCCAGCAGGCTGAGCAGTCAGTTTGTAAACCCCATAGCTGAATGCTGGTTTTTGTATTAGCTGTTTCTTTTATATTGTTATTTCCATGATGACCTAGATGTTCAAACCCGACGGCTTCTACTGAGAAATTCTCATGTTGAAAGGTGTAGAAATGGAGGTAGGTGTCGATGTGGGAATGTTGCAACTTTCTTCTGGTTGGCTCAATCTTCGTGGCAAAGCTGTATAAAATATATTGCCCCAAGTGTATCAGCGTGTTAGTCAGCTTCAGCCTTGAGAGTGGATGTTTGTTTAGCGTGAGTGGCGTGATTGTACAGCAGGGAGGAGGTGAACAAACTTACTTTAATTACACAAATATTTGTGCTGAATTTAAGAAGTCAGGAATGGCCATGAACCATCTTTTTCTTCATTGTCCTCCTCCTTACCTTTCCGTAACTGCAAAGTACTCACAGCTGTGCACGAATCAGAGCTTCGTAGTATTTTCAGTGTTACATTTTTATATGGTATTAATACATCATTAAGCATCTTTTTTTGGTTTCCTTCTGAACTACTTCCAGTCATCTGAGTCTCAACAACAATAGCTACTTCAGTTCCTTAGGAGGAAGCGACTGTTTCCTATGCATCCAACAAAGCATGTGCTTTACTGAAGCCTGCCTTTCTCAGAGCCTGAAACTGCACAGAGAGACGTCTGGAACAAGCAAGTTGAAAAATCTACTGTACAAACACTCGCATAGCTTTCTGCATAGTAATGTAAAAATCAAACTTTGGGTACATCTCTTATTTGCAAGGATGAGCACTTTTATCTGACGTATCTCTTCAGGCTTTAAAGTTGTCTGCTCGGATATGGTTTAGACAGCACAGACCCCTGAGGATTGTTTAATTGCTGTGCAATTAAATTAACAAATACTGTGATCAGACTGGAGATGTGCTTATATTAAGGGGCTGATCAGACTGGAGATAATTAAGGGACATCTCTAGACCCTTGCTGCTGGTGCCTGCTTACTGATTTACCAGCGTTTGGGCCTGCTAATTGCCACTTTCCTGATTGCCGAGCTGCCAGCAGTGATCTTGGCCTTGCCCACCTGGGAGGGGACCAGGATGGCTCCTGTAGCTCCAGCTTCCTGCATCAGTGCCCTTCTGAGTGAAATCCTGAGTTGTCTTTGGGTAAACCACCGAAGAGAAGCTGTCCATGGGAGACTGCCAGAACACCTCAGTGCTTGGAGGGATGCTGCTGGTGCTTGGAGTCACTTTGGAGAAGCAGCTGCAACTCTACAGCTGTTTCTTTCCTGAAACCCAGTATTCGTGTTACAAACCTGCTCAGAAGATCCTCTGTGGTGCCTTAAGGGGCTGGAGTGGTTGGTGTGGGGTTGGGGATCTGGCCTGAAATCTGTGCACGCCACTTGCATAGCATTTCTCTGAATTTTTAGAACAAGGTTCAAAGGTTTTAATTGGTTTGTGAGTCGCTTTAGGATGGATGCATGCATGCATCATGCCAGATTTCAGTTGGTGTGTAGAACTTCAGCAAACATTAACAAAAGAAAAAACTGTAAACCGACTTTTTGCATTCCTTCCTCGGTGTTGTTTGGCCAAGGAGTCTCGTGATCTCGCTGTGCTTGTACCAGACAAGGGGGCAGTGGGTAATGCATCATGTTTCTAATAAATAATATAGGAGTCTGCTGCAAATGAACCAGCAGAACCTCGAGCCTCCGGTGGTGTCACTCAGAACAGTACACTGGGCTGTGATCTTAAGCCTACCTCAGGATGAGCAAGTAAATCCCTGGAAAGCTGGGTAGCAAGGGCAAACTGAGGCACGTTAAAACATGTACAGCGATGCTGTTTATCAGCAGCTGAGTGAAAGATAAGCTTGGCTTTATGAGAATGCCTTTCAGTTTCCTGAGCCCTTTCTTGCAGCTGAGTGCCCTCTGCACTGCTGGACTTGGGCTGCTGCAAACCCATCAAGATGAGCACTGTGCAGCTTCCCACTCACTGCTGATCCTCTGTTCTGTGCTCAGCTGCTCTGCCTGGTGTATGGTTTTGGTGAAGTTACTTGTGAGCAGCACGTGTGGGAGCACGCGCCTTGGAATTCTTTCTATCCAGCCACGGAGTAGCTTTAACAAAAGATCCTATTATTTATCTCAAATAGCTTTTTCTACGGTAGTTAAATAATATAGTATTTTTATGGAAGTTAACACGTAATATGTTGATCTCTAATGCTGTGTCCAAGTCAGTAGAAAGCAGCGCATTTTGCTTTTTAATGCTCTTGTCTGTTACTTCAGTTGGTTTATTCTGTACTGTCATGGTACAACGTGTCCAGGTACTGCAAACACTAGAGGTGTGTATGTTCTCTCTCTGACTAGTTCAGGGGTGTTTGACATGAAGTGCTGCTTTTGGGGGTTTCAGAGAAGCCTGGCAAATGATACACATTTCTTCCCAGCCTTCTTCCCGAGTCAGGAGCTGGCAGCTGATCCGTGCTGTGCTGGGAATGGGGTCTGGTGCCTGAAGCACGAACAGATCTGAAAGTTCCTTCACCTCCACAAGGTGTCTGTGGTGTGACTGCCTTTGGTGTTGAGCATCGTGGTCATGTTACGAAGTTCTGACAGTGGGCATCTTCTCATGTGAGACCATCACGTGCTTATGCTCAGCATGATCTCATGGAGTTTGTCTCAAAGTCCTACCAAAAACTGATAAATCCCATAGTGCTTAAAACAAAAGAAATGTTACGTTTTGTGGTTATTTATTTTTATGTTCTAATTATTCCAAACTCTTCTGTTTTACCATGGTGTGGCTACACGTTTATGTCAGAAAATATCTTGCTCCTTGTGGCATTCACTGTTAATAATTCTTTCCTTAAAACACTGTATTTAACCCTGGAAGCGCAAGAGAAATAGGAACTAATGTTCGCTGACATTTTGCTCTTTCATCTGGATGAAAGCACTTGGATGTTGCAGTGACAGGTTTGAATCTCAAATCAAGTGCGTTTGGTTTGTTGGACTGTAACCCAAAGTGGTAGGAATGCAAGTTTGCCTTCTCTTGGGTTTGGAAGGTGGCTTGTGGCTGAGATGAGAATACAGCTTCTTAAAGACTACTGGAAATGAGTAGTTTACATGATTAAATTTAATGTAAAGGTTCTGCAGTGATCTCCGTCCCAGTCATTAGTGTGCTCCTGTCAGCTAATGAAAGAAAGTACGGCATGGAGTACATTTCTTAGGAGTATAATCGTCATACAGATTAGTGACTTTTTTTTAAACTTCACATATTGCTTGAGAAAGATAATAGTCTTTTGTGAACATCTCTGAAATTGTCAGCAAACCCCAAGTTCTGTCTTGGCTTGGAATAAAGTTCTAGTGTTTTTCAGAGTTAAGTCAAAAAACATGGCTGGGAAATGAAAAATCCTATAAAATTACATTTTTGGCTTCTTACCATGACCCACTCTCCCCTCCCTCCTTCCATTTCAAAGGGACTGTGTCTTTGATTCATGATGCCTTCTTTCTTATTTTAGCCACTCACATTCATTTAAATGAACGTATTTTCTAGGTGAGATCTTGGAATTCTTGAGGAATTTGGGCTTGTTTTAAAGAACAGCTTGTGTATCTTGTTAATGAATATAAAATGTTCCAGCATCTCTCTGGTGACATACATTGAGAAATGCAGTTGTGACCGTGCTGTTCTCACAGCTTCGTTGAGTCCTCTCTGCTCACATCTGCAGGCTGCACTCGGGTTTTAGCTGGGCTGCTCCGGGCGTGTTACTGTAATCCTCCTTCGGAGACAGAACAATTACCAGAGTGGTTGCTATAGCATTTCATTAAGGAGCCTTTTCCACCGAGGCAGGGAAGGCTCCTTTCCCACTTGGCAGCCTAGCAGGCATAAAAGAGAAGCCTCTCAGCTCCTTGCCTGCTGCTCTCAGAGCCTTCAGCTCTGCCCCTCTCCCGTCCTTCCTCCTGGGAGGGTTCCTGTGCCTCGTGGCTTTGCCTGTCCTCACCACGCTCTGCGTGAGGGGCATTGCCTGGCTCCCTCAGAGCCGTCTGGCTGGGCATGTCCACAGGTCTGTAAATGTTGGGGCTTAGAAATTCTCCTCAGTCACCTGGCCAGAATGTGTGAGCCATCAACACAAAACTGCAAATTATACTGTCACAGAATTAGTAAGGAATTAATAGCTAAGAAATATATTGATATTGTAATGAACACTGTGAGCATAAATGAACTCTTGGCACTGCTGAGGCCCCATCTTGAATCCTGGGGTCAGTTTTGGGCCCCTCATGATAAAAAAGACATTGAGGGGCTGGAGCGTGTCCAGAGCAGGGAATGGAGCACAAGTGTGATGAGGAGCAGCTGGGGGGGCTCAGCCTGGAGCAAAGGAGGCTCAGGGGAGACCTTGTGGCTCTGCACAAGTCCCTGACAGGAGGGGGCAGCCAGGGGGTGTCGGGCTCTGCTCGCAGGGAACAGGGACAGGACAGGAGGAACCGGCTTTAAGTTGTGCCAGGGAAGGTTTAGATTGGATATTGGGAAAAATTGCTTCATAGGAATGGTGGCCAGGCATTGGAAGGGGCTGCCCAGGGCAGGGGTGGAGTCCCCATCCCTGGAAGTGCTCAAAAAACCATGTGGGTGTGGCATTTGGGGACGTGTTTTAGTGATGAACATGGCAGTGCTGGATTAACAGCTGTTGAACTTGTTGATCCTAGAGGGCTTTTCTAACCTTAATGATTTTGTGATTCATGGGACCTCAAAAGCATTTAAGGAAAAACGGAGCTAGTTATATCCTGAGAAGTATTTATTTTTAATTACCACACTAGGAAATTCCTATGTTAGAAGGATTTATGCAAAAACATAATCGGTGCTGGGCAAGATAGTGAGATTTTTTGCTGTATCAGTATGTGAATGTGTGTGGGGGGGTTTTCTTCCAAATATTTAGGCCTTGCTGAGTGACTAAAAATTTTTTCATTGCATCAAGTGGTTGTTCTCCCTTTTGGTGTCTGACCCCAGTGAGCAGCTCGGGGGCTGCAGTGGGGGCTGTGGCTATCGGGCAGCGGGAAGTGCTTTGGTGCAGGTCCTGTCTGGCGCCGCACCGAGGTCAGCGCTTCCAGGAGCCAGAGCCTCACGGAGGATCCGCTGCTGCCTCCGTGTTCCCTCCCAGTTCTGTGGGTGTTAAATGTGGCAGCGAATCCAGCCGGGTGTGGTGCTTGGCTTTCAGATTTAAGTGGGAGACTGAATAGATCATTTTCCTCATATTGCTCATTCACGGCAGTGCTGTTCCACAGGATTAACAAAAAGTTAATACCTGCTGATCCTGTAAAGCTTTCTATATATAGTGCCTGTCATTCCTTGGAGTGTTTTGGGATTTGAAGTACAGCTGTTTTGGAAGGACTTCTTTCTGCTCTCTCTAATCCTTTTTTTTCAGTTTCAGATCTGATTGTGAGTTCTGTAATATGCTTTTCCAGAAGTTGGACTGACTGATAGGCAGGGATTTGCCTGTGGGATGTTGGGGCTGGTGACTCTGGAGCCTGTGCCCAGCTGGGCACTACTGAACTTGCCTGTACTCTATTTTTCCCCCCTCCTGCTCACACAGTGGGTTGTGTTCGACTCTGAGGAGGTTGCCAGGAAGCTTAAGCTGTTGTTTGAATAGTTTGGGGATAGATGCAGTGGGAAATAAGTGAGGCTTTTGGTTATGGATGTAAAGAACCTGCATGTCAGTGTTTTGCCTTGAGAACCAGCGCTGGCCTCGCTGCCCAGGATGTGGCAACAAGATACACACGAAGGATTCTGTGACACTGTTCCAGCGTGCTCTTCTGTGGGCATAAAATATTCAAGGCCAAGTACAATATATTTGTGGATCAGTTGCATGTTGTGTAAGTCACTCTTTCAGCATCTTTGATGAAGTATTTATCTTCTACTCTCAGAAGGTTTTTTTAGTTTATACTCAAGAGTTTGAACTTCCCATGGAAGTTGTCTGGACCTGAATCACTGTCAGGTGAAGGGTTTAGAATCCCAAATCTGCTTCTGCATAAAGTCACATGGACGCTACATTGTTAAGTGTTTGAGGGTGATGCCATCTCCAGTTTTGGCAGATGTGATGCCCTCACCTGTATCCAGGAGGACAGATGGGATCTGTGTAGAGGAAAGGGTTGTTTGGTGTTCACAGTGCCCTCCCTTAACATGAAAATTCCCACTGTAAGGGTAGTATTTCTATCCCAAACACAGATATTTAGGAATATCTTAAATTCCTTCAAGTTCATTCATTTGCCTGCTAAACACCCCCAGCTCTCCCAGCCTGGCTCCAGAGCAGAGGGGCTCCAGCCCTGGGAGCATCTCCGTGGCCTCCTCTGGACTGGCTCCAGCAGCTCCA
This sequence comes from Mohoua ochrocephala, assembly GCA_013398855.1. Taxonomy (NCBI): domain Eukaryota; kingdom Metazoa; phylum Chordata; class Aves; order Passeriformes; family Acanthizidae; genus Mohoua; species Mohoua ochrocephala. The sequence continues at coordinate 29,130 of VZTA01005152.1, read as the reverse complement.
CGTCCTCCTGCTGTTGTTCCCCAGGGCTGGGGGCAGCTCTGCAGGTGGGGTCTGAGCTGAGTGGGGCAGAGGGGCAGAATCCCCCCTCCCCTGCTGCCCACGCTGGGGGCTCAGCCCAGCACAGGGGGGGTTTCTGGGGTCAGTGCCCATGGCCGGGGCAGGCTGAGCCTCTCACCCAGCAGCACCCCCAGGTCCTTCTCCCCAGGGCTGATCTCCATCCATTCTCCACCCACTGTTTTTAGCAGCGAACTTTCGTGACTTGAATAATGAGTGTCACTCCAGGACATTTGTAAAAGACTAATAAATGGTTGCATTAATACACAAAAATTAGTGTAAAGGGGGAAAAATGTTAATTAAAGTCAGGCCAGTAGACTTCTATGCTGAAAATATCTTTTTGGTGGAAGGTGGTGGTGTTCAGGCAGGGATTAGGTAATCAGGTTCTGACCTGGTTCCTCTGGCGGTTAGGAATGTGCATGCATGGCTTTGAAAAGAGAGATTATTTCTTTGCACTTAATTTTTCACGATTCCTGTAGCAGATGCCTTCAGTACTTAAATAATAATTAATTGTGAGCTGGAAGAATCTTTGGCTGAGCTAACTCTGCTTAAAAAGTAAAATCTGTACAGATATTTTTAAATCACATGTTTGCCACATCCTTCCCACAAGCACAGATGTGAGTGCTTGGAAAGATGTGAAGCACCAATATTTAAATGTAAACATTGTGACATTTGGCTCTTTGAATTGCAGAGAAATTAATACAAATAACTGTCATTTATCAAAATGTGTAAATGGCAAAAGGGCTCATGTAAGTTGAGAACCAGAGAGGGGGGGTTCATGACTTCCCATGGGGCTTTCCATGGCTGGGGGGGATCCAGGAAGCCCCCATGTCCCTTCATGCCCAGGGGCTGCTGTGAGTGCACACCCACAGCGTCATCATTGGCAGCTTGTCCCAAAGTGGGGTAGCTCAGCGTGTTTTCATCAGTCACCTTTAATTTGTGGGCTGTTAACAGCGTTTGACAGTTTCTTCTTGTCATGTAATGAGCGGGTGTTCTGTGACATCCCTCTGGGGGAAGTGAGCCTTCTCGCAGTGATGAACTCTGGTTTTGTTCAGACCTCTGCCTACTCAATCTCCATTGAACAACTTCGTTTTTGCAGATTTTTGAATCTAGAGCTCTGGAGTGAGAGGTGTAATTGTGAGGGAGAGGCAGAAGGGCCAACCACCAAAGAAACATCTCATACTTTTGGTTTTGTAACAGAATTGTGGTGGTTCTTTTTAATAAGTAATTTTGTCAGAGTTAAGTGCTTACTAAATAGTGTGTGTGAGAGATTTGGTGCTTGCAAATGCTGAGTTCTGCTGCTTCTCCCCACCAACGTGCTGGAAATCTTGAGAAACTGGTAAAGGAGCTCAAATTTTTGTTTGTTTGTTTTCCTCAGGCAAAATACATCTCGCAGTGCATCGATGAGATCAAGCAGGAGCTGAAGCAGGACAACATCGCAGTGAAGGCAAACGCAGTCTGCAAACTGACCTATGTAAGTGCCTTGCTGGAGTCCCGTGGAATGGCAGCTGGATTTTGTTCTTTCCTGCTGGTTTGGAGCCAGCCTTGGGTCCGAGTGCCTGCTCTCCCTCCACTGCTCTAAGTGCAGGCTGTGGGGACAGCACTCCCCCAGCTCTGACGTCAGAGGCTGCCAGTTCCTGCTCTGTTGGGTACAATTGGATTTTATTGTGATGGATCAGGAAGTGAATCTCGTTTAAAACAAACAATTTAAAAGAAGTTGTTTTCAACTGGATTGGTTCTTATGACATAGTGACATGAGCACTTGAAACTGGGTTTGTTTCTCTTTGCTCAGTCCTTTGTTGACAAGGAGAACACAGAAATATTGGTAAAGCGTTCTTTTCGTGGTTCTGTTATGGTTTTTATTAAAAAAAAAAACATCGTGAAGAAAACTCTTCACACCAATGCTTATATATCTGCATATCATAGAATGATAGAATGATTTGGATTTCAGGGGACCTTAAGGATCATCCAGTGCCACCCCTGCCATAGGCAGGGACACCTTCCAGTATCCCAGGCTGCTCCAAGCCCTGTCCAGCCTGGCCTTGGACACTGCCAGGGATCCAGGGGCAGCCACAGCTGCTCTGGGCAATCTGGAACTAATGCAAACTGTTTAAAACTTGTGATGTCTTTCACTTCCTGTGAGTGGTGCAGAATGTAACATTACTCATAAACCTCAGATGTCTTATAGTATTATTTTCAGACTTGTTTTGCATCTTCAATTTTGGGAGGTGTTTTGACCTATTTTGAGTCTCTTATGTCAGAAGTTTATCTTGGCTTCTCTGCTCACAGTTACAGATGCTGGGCTACGACATCAGTTGGGCTGCTTTCAACATTATTGAAGTCATGAGTGCTTCCAAGTTTACATTCAAGGTGAGTTCTCTGTAAATGCACCTGTCCTGGCCAAGCTGTCAGATATCTTTTGAGAAAAGCCAGGGTATTTTTATGTGAAGACCACCTGAGATTCTGAGTACCAGGCATTTTTTATTCTGTAATAGCTTTCTAATTTTTCTTGAAAGATTTGTTTGATGTTCTGCTGCAGACCTTTTTCACCAAACAGGGTGGAATGTTACTTCCTAAGGAATTTGCTTTCCAGGTGGGGCTTTGTACCTGAAACTCAGGAGTCAACATAGGCAAAATAAATGTAGTAGACAATCCTACCTTATTTCTGCAGCTTTGTGGTCACTGAACTGTGTTGTAACAAAATAGAGAAGGTGAAGGTGGTTTTATTATCCCTAAGACAGATAAATTATCAGTAGCAACATTGCTTGTCTGAAATTACTCTTTCCTGATATAAACCCCCTTTTCTAGAGAACCCTGTCATGCCTCTTCTGTTATACAAACCTAATCGTTCATCTTTTTAATACTGCTCGTAAAACCACCAGTTGTTTTCCATCTAAACATTGTCTAAATGGACTTTAAAAACAAAACTTGTTTTCTTCCTCGCCTTTTCCCAGCGCATTGGTTACCTGGCTGCCTCCCAGTGCTTTCATGAAGGGACTGATGTCATTATGTTGACAACTAATCAGATCCGAAAGGTAAATCTTCAGTTCTTCATTTTTGTCTTGCACTCTCTCCCTACTTGTACTTTCACATCTGTACCAAGTATTTCTCTTTTAGGAATTTAGAGGTGTTTCAATAGAATCCTTGATTTGCAGTCTCCTGTCATTGCACAAGCTGAGGGATTAATGAAACACTCAGGAGCTGTGCACAGCTCTCCGTGGTGCTGTCTCATACCAGCTCTGTGTTTGTTCAGCACAGAGAATGGCGACAGAAATAACTTTGCTGGTCTCTAGGCAGTGCTTATAAGAATGTAACAGGCAGGAGAAATGTCCCCATTCCTGAAGTAAAATGAGCAGTCACATGGCTCCACAACATTTCTACTTGTAAGGGCTCTTTTTGTCTGCAATTCCAGATCAGACTCTGACTTCCCTGGTAGAATTGGGTGTAAAAATCAGGAAGAGTGTATGGAAAGTTATATTCTGTATTCATGTACCCAAGTGTGTTGTATTCATTGTCACAGAGCTTGATCACTTAGAGTTACTGGGTTGCAGCATAGTTTTCCCATTCTTGAAGTTACAGATTTATTTTTTTAAAGCTCCTAACTTTTGTTTAAGTATCACTGCTTTAAAACTTGACTGATCCAGTACAAGATGTGCCTACATTTTAACCATCTGAGGAACCAAAATGTCTTTTCCTTGCTTAAAAAAGATCAGTGGGATGTTATCCAGTATCTTTCCTAAAGAACTAGTGCTTTTCCCTTTATCTTTTGAACTGTTCTGTGCTGAATATGAATATCTATTGTCTTTATTGTGGGCACTTTATTTTACTGAATTTCAGTCACTTACTGGGTACTTCCACTTTGTGCCCAAGTTTTTACTTAAAAGCATCTTTCTTTATGCCTTTTCATGTTACATTGATCCAACAACTTGAGATTTTAAAGATTTATCAGTTCTCAAAATACATTGAAGCCAGGATGAATTGCACTTTTTTGCTCCTTAAGAAGCAGATTTCATTATTCTTAAAGTAGACTCTAATTTCCCACCACCTGCAGCAGGTTTTTAAATGAGATGCAAATGGCACAGAACCCCGAAGGCCTGATTATGTTTAGCTCTCCTGAAGCAGCTTCAGTGTCCACGTGAACCTGGACTCTTAATTCAGCAGTCCATGTGGGAATGCTCTGTGCAGCTTCTCCATATTTTTGTTTCCTGATAAGTACAATTTATAGTCCATACTTGAGCATACTCAGACATTAATTTTACTATGGTTAAGTGTCTGGAGCTTAGAAAGAGCTGAAGTACTGTGGAGGGCTGGGTAGGATTCTGACTACAAATAGATCCAAGGCAACTTGACCAGTAAATGTGTTCCACACACATAACTTGTGTCCTGCTTTGTGGACTGGAAGTTGTGGTGCTGCCAGCAGCTCAGAGGAAAAATAATCTCATTTCTCTGCTAGATTGAGGTGGGACACCACTCACCAAGAGTGCTTGTTCCCAGTGAAGTCGATGGCACTTGGAATTGGACTTAGCAGGGTTAGTGTTGAATACCAGTTTTTTAGGACTTTAAATATGTTTGTGATCCTGTAATGAGTGTTTAAAAACTATTTCCATTCCCAAAACACCGCCAAGGTGCGATCTCTCTGATTGCTTTTGTGTTGCAGTCATCCACCTCTTGTTTAATTATGGTTCCTCGTGCCCATTATTAAACCCCAGGCTGGCTGTATTTTAGCAGGTGTTGGTAGTTGATATATAAATATTCCCATGAAGCAGAAGCTCTGCTTCATTTATGTTGAATGACTAAAATTAGTCTGAGGAAGTTGTTTCTTCACATCCTGTGTGATCTTAAATTTTTGAGCCTGTTTCTCTCTTTTTAGGATCTGAGTAGCCCTAACCAGTATGATACTGGAGTTGCACTGACTGGCTTGTCCTGTTTTGTTACTCCAGATCTTGCCAGGGACTTGGCAAATGACATCATGACATTGGTGAGTCGATAAGGTTGAAATAACTTTACCCTGTAATTATAGAATGTTAAGTTATTCAAATCTGGTAAATGTCTTAAATTTGGAGCTGATACATGTGAAAACTGCTGCTTCATTCTTGTGGGGGTTCTGGGGAGCTTTTACAGACTTTAGTTAGATCAAGAGGATCCCTTTGAAATGTATTCAGTAGTTTTGGTGATAAACAACAGTATTTTGCTTTTGCCTCAAAGCTGAGTTTTCAAAATGTAGTTGAGTCTCCCCGGAAGAGCTTTGGAGGCAGGCGTGTGAGCATAGGAGCTCTGGAAACAGATCTGCTCCGGGCCTGACTGCAGTTGTTTCGTTAACAGATGTCTCACACAAAGCCTTACATCAGGAAGAAGGCAGTGTTAATCATGTACAAAGTTTTTTTGAAGTACCCAGAGTCCCTCCGTCCTGCATTTCCTCGCCTTAAAGAGAAACTTGAAGATCCAGATCCCGGTGAGTGGATTTCAGTGAATTCCTTCTGCTCCCACACGTGGAGTCTCATGTGCCTGTAGGGCTCGTTGAGAAAAGAATACATGGAAAACGCTGTCATCATCTTTGGGGCACTGACTCACCTGTTTCAGGATAGGTGAGCATAGGAGAGTTTTGACAGGTGTTGCTATATTAAAAATATATTCTTTAACATGTCCATTTCTTCAAACCCAAAGCTCCTGAAAATGTTATCAGTGGGTTAAACCTTAATGGACAAAGCAGCTTCAAGTTTCCTGATTTGTTGCTTACTAAGCTTGGCTATTGAAAATATTTCAGTTGATTTCAGGGTTTGGGGGTTCTGTTTTTGTTATTTCCTGTGCTTTTTTAGCAAGCTGCAGCTATTGACTTGCAGTGGACACACTTAAAATGATTTAACATCCCTTAGTGTATTTTTTATTTATTTGAGTCCAGGCTGCTCTTTAGGCCCCTCGGTACTGTGTCAGCACAGGAAATTTGCAATTGCTCTGTATCATATTCACATTTTTACTTAGTCTTCAGGAGGTGCTGGTGTTCTCTCACTGCACCAGAACACTTGTTTTAGGAATTCTGTGTGTGATGTGTATCTGTGATCTCCACTTGATTTGTTATCTGCATTTACAGGGGGAAATTTAATTGCATTTCCTGGACTATTTTATTGTGGGCACGGAAAATTCATCTTCCAGGGACAATGTTATTAAAGCAAGCAAAACACACACATCCCTCACCTGCAGAGAGAGGAAGAAAATCCCTGTCAGGCTTTATGGAGAGAAGGATTGCTTTCTGCTAGGACACCCAGCCTGTCTAGACTAAAACATCCCAAACTGACAACAATCCATGTGGAGGCTGAGCAATGAGAAGGGAGCGAACGTGTCCAGTCAGATTGTTTAAGGAATTGTTATTTTTTGTTTTGTATTTAAACGGTTTTAAATAATACATATTCGAGAAGTCAAGAGTGATTGGAGATTTTCTGGTGGGTGATTACTGATTGTGTTGTCTGTGTCCCACAGCCAGCTCTCCACAGCCCAGGGCAGGGATGTGGCAGTGTGCTGGTTTTTCTCATGCTGGACCCAAAGCAGATACCTGGCTTGCTGCTATATTAGAAAATAGCCAGAATTAAATAAAACCCTTTCTCAGTTTGCTTTTGCATCCTTGTATTTACTTCACTGCCTCGGGGTTGGGAATGAGGCCAAACCGTTGGACACACAGGTCTGAAGCTTCAGCTGCTTTTGCTACGGGGATTCTGCACCAGAAACTTCAATTACAATGAGGGCATTGATGGGATTTGTGCTTTTCCCACTTGTTTTCCCCAGGTGTGCAGTCTGCTGCAGTAAATGTTATTTGTGAGCTGGCTCGACGCAATCCCAAAAATTACCTTTCCCTTGCTCCGCTCTTCTTCAAGTTGATGACGTCATCAACCAATAATTGGGTTCTCATTAAAATTATAAAACTGGCAAGTATTCAGCTTTTTGTTTATAGGATTAGGGTTCTCATTAAATTCCCTTGGGTGTGAAAATGGATTTCTTGCTGGGAGGCATAGTTACCATTCACTCTGAGTAAAAAGAAACCAGGAATATCTTCTAATGTTTGTGAATGTAACCAAAGAGAAAAATATGTTAATATAGCTTGGTTTAAATACAGTGAGCTGTAATTTGCATAATGTTTTGAAGCTGTTGAAAAGCAGTTATTAACTCACTTTTCTTCTCTTTGAATAGTTTGGTGCTCTTACTCCATTAGAACCAAGACTGGGAAAGAAACTGATTGAGCCCCTGACCAACCTCATCCACAGGTACGTGTGACAGAGCCTGCCTTGTTCAGTCAGGACTGGGGAAGGACCTGGTGAGTGGGTCAGTAGCTGGGGTGGGGATGCATTTTTTTAACTTTTTCTTGACTTTCAGTATATTGACTTCAAGTATCAAAAGACAATCTTACATCAGGATTGTTTCTGAGAAACCTGAGTGAGGTAAAACACTTTAAAGGAGAGTCTCTGGGTTTCTGACTGTCAGCATGAATTCCTCCAAAGGATGCATGAAAATTGGAGCAATTTGCTTTCCTTTCACTGCATTTCAAGCCAGAGATGACTGTAGAGGATGTATAAAAACTCTGGCTTTAAAAAGGTTCAGCTGTGTATTTGCCTCTCCCGTTCACCTCACACATTTGATTTCTGACTTTGGAAGTTCCTTACCCAACCAAAGCAGCGTGACAAGGAATGTATTAAAGCCCTTTCTCGTGCATTTGGCAGCTCAGATGTGTTTTGGAAGAGGTTCTTACAATACATATGTTCTAAATGTAGATTAAATAAAGTTGAAGGTATGTCCTTGTCCCTTGTTAATGCTGGTTTGTGGTGGTGTAGTGGTTCTAATTCTGAACTGAAATCAGGAAATAGATGCCTTAGAGGGAATACATGGGTTCTCCCAGTTATGAAGAGGAAGTGTGATCTTCTGCAGGAATTGTTGAGTGAAAAAGTTTATTTCTTTTCATGTGACAGAGCAAGGTTTTGAACAGATATCTGTGTAGCCTTGGGAGGAGCTCTAGCCAGGTGATTTCTGTCCATCCTTGTATTCCTTTAAGGCAGGCTCAGAGCAGACCAGCATCCAGATAACTCCAGAGAGTTGTCAGCAGTAACAAATAGAGACAACCCACCAGAAAAAGCAGAACATGGACAATCCTTCCTCCTCTCCCCAGCTCCCACTTCAGTAATTCTTAGCTGTGAGGACCAATCCTCTTTGGCTTGGTCTCCCTTCAGTCATTTTGGGTCTCATAATGAGTCCCAGCACCCTGAGCTGTCCCACCAAGGTCCCAGGGAGCAGAAGTGTTGGTCTTGGTTCTCAGCATCCCAGAGTGACCTCAGGGCATCGCTCTGCACTGTCTCTGGAGCTGTGCTCCTTCCCTGTGTACCCTGCACTTGGAGCCTGCTCCTTTGGGGCTTGGGAGGTTCCCTGTTTCCCTCTTGTATAGATCAGGCTCTGTAAGGACCTCTGCAGTCCTCAGAACTGCACTGTCTCTGTGTTCAGCTGGCAGAAGCAGCCTTGAATTTGAGTTTCGGGGGAAATCAGACATTGGAGATGGGTTGCTGACTTCCAGGGATGGGAAGTGTGTTCCTGCATCCCAAGCCTCTGCTGCTGGGGCATGACTCACTCGCTTGGAGAGAGACTTGAGCTTCTCCATCTGCCTTATCATGAATTTTTGACCTTGGGCAGAGGATTTAATTTGATTCTTGGACAGGATTGCTTCAGTATTCCGTGACTGGTGCTGGAGTTTGAGTAACCACTTCCTTCCTTATTCCTTGTGTCACAGTGCTCTTACTTGCTGCTTCTCCAGGAAGATTTTTGGGTTTTTAAACATTTGTTTAAAAATTCCTCCCCCCAACAGTTTTTAAGTGAGAATCATTTCATCTGTTTGAAGGGATATGGAGCAGAATATTGACAATTTCTTGTGAAGTTCAAGGTGCTAACTAGCTCTAAGATACTGCTGACAACTCTTCAAAATGTGCTGGTTTATTCCTTATTTAATATACTTGATTTCTGTTTCAGCACCTCAGCCATGTCTCTCTTGTATGAATGTGTGAACACAGTAATAGCAGGTGAGAACTGAAACTTGGAACCTAGAAAAAAAACGTGATGAACTTTGTCATCATCTAACACCATCTGTAAACGTTTTGTCTTTAACTTAATGTATTTTCTAATAGAATAAGTCTCCTGGCAAACTTTGTGTCACTGTGGGGCTGAAATCCTTTGTTGTCAGTGGGGGAGGCACAGTCCCTACAGCTGTGTTGTGTTTGCTGAAGGCTGAAACCAAGCACAGACAATGAGATTATTTATATGCAAGCTCTAAATGTTGCTACAACTACACAATTTACCAGCAGCAATAGAATTGAAAGTTTTCTTATGTGATGATGGATCAGACTTTTTTTTTTTTAAATTTTGCAACTTTGCAGCTTAAAAATGGGGTGTAATTCCTTAGAGGAGGCAATCAGAATTACTGATTGGCAGTTTCAGTTTCTGGGGAAGGGGTATGAACTCTGTAACTGGGAGGGTGAGAGAAAACAAAGGCAAAAAGGGATAACACAATATTGCAGCTCAGGCTTGGCACCTTTCCTGTCAGAGTGTGGAGCAGAGGGTTATTGACATTCACAGTTGGTCTGTCTGTCTCTTGTGGGTACTTTGGATAATGGTGCAGAACTCGCTGTGCTGGGTCAGTTCAGAGAGGGAGGAGAGATCTGTCACTTGCTGTGTATTCCTTCATTCCTTCAGGGAGATGAGGTGTCACGATGGGAGGGAGAACAACACGGAGGGTAATTCCACTGTGGATGAGAGAGGCCTTCACTGAGATCCAGTGGGGTCAGCCTGTGGGTGGAGGGGGAACTCACCTGCACAGGGCACCTCAGGGATGGTGATGTCAGGCTCAGAGCCAGCAAATGAGCCCTGAAGCACCCGAGGAGCACCTGGCTCCTGCCAGCTCTGGAGGTGACAGTGTCCGGCACAGCTTCCCTGCAGGGACAGAGGGCAGCGCGTGGCACCTGCTCAGGCACAGCTGGGCTTGGCTTGGCTGTGCTGTGCCAGCAGCAGCTACCAGGGTGAGCCCACCTTTCCTGCAGTGGGGCTGTGTGCTGCCAGAGCTTTCAAGTGTCCCATATAATCAACAATGGCTGGCTTGATTAAAGCTCCAGTCTAATCACATTAAACTCCAGGATCCATTGCTGCATCCCATTGCATTGGAAAAGTGCACAATTAAAAATTCGGCTGTACAGTAGCTGCTGACATATTTACAGCCTTGACTGCTACGTGTTGTCAGTGAAATAAACCTTAGTGAGAGCAAAGAGGAGCAGCTTTGACCTGGCTGTTGCAGCTGTTTCCACCTTTACACTTCTTTTTTCCTGCCCTCTTATTCCTTATACCTCTTATGGTATATGAAACTATCAGTTCATGTCGCAACCTTCTCTCCTCCCTCCAGACCCCCCCAAAAGTCCAGGCAAACAGATAAACAACAGTCTGGCACCTTTCCCTGAGAGCTGAGCTAGGTGTGGACTGGCAGGTGGTGTTGTTGCAGTCACCCACAGCACAGAAATACTGACTGGAATTTGTGCTTCTTTGTTTCAGTTCTGATCTCTCTGTCCTCGGGGATGCCCAACCACAGCGCCAGCATCCAGGTGGGACCCTGGGCTTGGGGGGTTGCTTGTCCTGCTCTGCTGTGAGATCCCAAGAGCCAGGGGAAAATGGGATTGTGTTCCTGTGCCAGAAGTTACAGCAGTAGCTCCCTGTAGTGCTCTCACTGTGCAATCCTGCAGACTGAAGCATTGACTATATAAATTCTCCTACTTAATTCACTCTAAAATGCAGAGTTTGAGAGTTTTCCCAACTCTTTATTCATCTCCTGCTATCAATACAGTCACACAGAGGTTCCTTTTGTTTGGAAATCTGTTAATGCAACAAAACCCTCTCACTTGGAGACCTCAGGTCTTGGTCAGATCCTTCCTTGTGCATTGAGTAAACTTCATGAAGACTTCTTTTAATTAAGGCCTGTAATAAACACGGTGTGGTCTTTTTTTTCCAGCTTTGTGTTCAGAAGTTGAGGATATTGATAGAAGATTCTGACCAGAACTGTAAGTATGGTGCTTGTCTTCATGAAGCTCTTGGCCTCCAAGCGCTGGGGAGATGCTGCAGCAGCCTCAGAGGGATTGTAGTGCCTGGTGTGCTGTAAACAATTGCTGGGGGGTTTAATATGGAAATAATTTTTGATGGTGAGCACTTCTTTATAATAATATTTTTAAAAACAAATGACAGCAATTATTACTGCTGTTTGTGGTCTTGTAAATCTAAAACAGTTCTTTCCGTGCTCTGGGATTTCCCTTTTTATAGACTGGCTGCTTGGAAAGCAGTGATGGCTATTTTCAGCAGAGTGAGCATAATAGTAAAATGCAAGAGTGTTGACTTATTTTAGTGACCGCAAAGAATACTGGGAAATCTTCCTTTTGTGCAGCTCTTTTTCCTGCCATCCGAATTTTCCCCCTGGAGAACAGGACGATTACACACCAATCTTCAATGCTTTTAAAGCTGTGCTCACCTCAGGATGCCTGTTCTCAAACCCCAGCATTTCTATTTATTAAATACATATTTTTGAATCAATGATAAAACTTGAGGTGCAGGAAGACCCTGATGAGGGTTATATATGTAATTACCTGTCTGTCTGTTGGATTATGAAATTAAAGGCCGTAGTCCGTGATGCACCATTCTCAAAAACGCTTTTCTTCATCACAGATTTTTATTCAAGTGTTTCAATGCCAAGCGCTTCCTCTGAAACCAGCTTTAAGATTTCATGCTCAGCACAAAACAGTGTTTCTATATTTGGAAAGAAGTTTTATTTTGTCTTTCACAGTGAAGTACCTGGGCCTGTTAGCTATGTCCAAAATCCTGAAAACGCACCCTAAGTCAGTTCAGTCTCACAAGGATCTCATTCTCCAATGTTTGGATGACAAAGATGAGTCCATCCGACTCAGAGCTTTAGATCTCCTCTATGGCATGGTATGTTCCTACTTTTATTTCCTCTGCAGCCCCCCTGACCCTTTAGAAAGGTGATGTTTAAGGAAAACACCCAACTTTCTCTGCCAGAAAGCAGAGCAGAGACTTCTGAGAGCAACTCCACGGCAGACTTTTGATAACAACTCCCATATCTTTTCTGGCACTTAGGACAAGTAAAACGTGTGGCTCAGCATGAGGGCTTTAAAAATTCTGATTCAGACTGGATGGAGTTTCTCAGTTCAGGCCCTGTTGGAAATCACCCGTTTTGAAATCCATTCCATTGGATGTTAATGACTACTAAATTTGTTTCCTTTATAAGCAGAAATGTTTTAAACTCTCAAACTTTCTAATCTGGCAGTAAAAGATTCACTTTCTCTTGGATTTCTGTATTGCTGATAGTAATTCTCATCCTCAGCTCTCCCACAGCCAAGGTCATCACAGAACCAACTGGGTTGGAAAAACCTTGGAGATCTCAAATCCAACCTTATGACCTAACACCACTTGTCAGCCAGGCCATGGCACTAAGTGCCACATCCAGTCTTTTCTTAAACACCGTGTATGCTTGTGCTGGCTCTTTAACAGAAACATTGAATAGTAATAAACAGGTTCATTTTTGGATTGGGGCCTTCAGAGGTGGTTCTGGTTTCTTGTTAACGTGATTATGGGTCCAGCAAAGAGCCAGCAGCTGCTTGACTGGGACTGGAAGGACTTGGCTGTATAGGAAAGTGGTCGGACCATTCACCACCTCTTTAACAGGTATCCAAGAAGAACTTGATGGAGATTGTGAAGAAACTGATGATTCACGTGGATAAAGCCGAAGGGACGACGTACCGAGATGAGCTGCTGACCAAAATCATAGACATCTGCAGCCAGTCCAATTATCAGTACATCACCAACTTTGAATGGTCAGTGCTTTCAGCTGCCGGCTTGGAGCTCATCCCAAAGGTACCTCATCACAAAGGAGTCCTCTGACACCCACCCATCCCTTTCCACAGGTACATAAGCATCCTGGTGGAGCTGACCCGGCTGGAGGGCACGAGGCACGGGCACCTGATCGCAGCCCAGATGCTGGACGTGGCCATCAGGGTGAAAGCCATCCGGAAGTTCGCGGTGTCCCAGATGGCCATGCTGCTGGACAATGCCCACCTCATCGCCAGCAACACCCAGAGGAACGGCATCTGCGAGGTGCTCTATGCTGCTGCCTGGATCTGCGGGGAGTTCTCTGAGTAAGTGCAGGCAGAGCCTGGTGTGCTGTGAGTGGCAGCTTTTGGGCAAAGATTTTGATCACTGAAGTGTGTTTTTGAGAGAGGGGTGGTTCAGAGTATGTACCTTAATGCCGCCAAAGTGATTGTTCTTCTTTTGCTCCCTTACACCATCAACTCATCAGCTCTTTCTAGCCAAGACATTTTTAACTATCTGGTCATTTTTCCTGTCTCTCCAGCCTTGCCCACTCATGCAGGAAGCCATAGTAGTGAATCATAGAATCTCAGAATATTCTGAGTCAGAAGGGACCATCAGGGATCATTGAGTTTAACTCCTGGCCCTGTGCAGACACCCCAACAATCCTGCCCTGTCCCTGAGAGCATTGCCCAAACGCTCCTGGAGCTCTGGCAGCCTCGGGGCCGGGAGCATTCCCTGGGGAGCCTGGGCAGTGCCCCAGCAGCCTCGGGGGGAAGAACCTTTCCCTGAGCTCCATGCCAAGGCCTGACCCAGCTCCAGCCCTTCCCTGGGCTCCTGTCCCTGGCCCAGAGCAGAGCTCAGCCCCTGCCCCTCCGCCTCCCCCCGGGAGGAGCTGCAGCCCCCGAGGAGCCTCCCCTCGGTCTCCTCTGCTCCGGCTGAACGAGCCCAGTGCCCTCGGCCGCTCCTCAGCCCCTTCCCCAGCTCCGTGTCCCTCCTTTGGACACTCTCCAGCAGCTCTGGATCCTTCTGACCTTGTAGGTATAAGTTGTTAGATCTTAAGACATTGAAGGAACTCCTTAATCGTTGAGGTCCACCCCCATTTATATTATAGGGAACATGTCCAATCACTGTGTTTGAATTAGTTCTTTCTCTCCTTCCTGTTTTGCCCTTGTTAAGAGGTTTTTGCAGAGCCCCATCTTCCTAGGAATTAAAAGTTGTCATCTTTTTGCTCAAAATTTTTTGGTACTCACAGTAGAAGAATTTTTAATGTTCTTGTACCAACACGATTTTTAAGCTTCAGCAGATGTTTTTGTGTCTTGGTTGTGCAGATGCAGTTATTACCCAGCTTTTATTCTGGTAGATTGGACAGGTGTGGTACTGTAGTCTCCTCTTACCCCAGCTGGTTTGGTGCTTCCTTATAATTGCCACTCTGAACACTGGCTCCAGTTTAAATTCACACTGTGGGTGCGATACTGAGGGAATGCTGGTACAGCTCAGATCTTCATTTTCTTAAAAAAGTTATCCAAAGAAAACTGCAGATGAAGAAGTAAGAGAATATACTCCTCTATTCCAGCGTGATCACATTTTTACTTAGAAACAACTTTACCTTTCAATTTGTAATAGTTCAGTAACTTTTTTGTACATCTTCCATTTAGTCGTGAGCAGATAATTTTGAGTAAGAGCATGAGATTTGTTAAAGTGCTGTGATCTGTATTCCTTTGTGTAATAAGCACTGCCCGCTGGATTTTACTTTTGCTGCCTTTCATCTGTGCACTCTGTCCTTACAGACACCTCGAGGAAGCAAACCAAACCCTAGAAGCAATGTTGAGGCCCAAAGTTACAACCCTGCCAGGCCACATCCAGGCTGTTTACGTGCAGAACATGGTGAAGCTCTACGCATCCATCCTGCAGCAGAAGGAGCAGGCTGGGGAGAAGGAAGCAGCTCAGGAAATTACACAGCTGATGATCGAGCGCCTGCCTCAGTTTGTGCAGAGTGCAGATCTGGAGGTTCAGGAGAGGGTAAGAGAACAAAATGGCTTTGGGATTTATCGTGGGGAGTCTTGGAGCAGGTCTGTGGTTCTCTGTGGTTATGCACATTTTCTATAAGCTGTTATCAGTGACAAGGCCCAGATCTTGTTGCAGTTTGATGCCCTCTTTGAAGGCTGCCAGCAAGGTCTTCACTCAAAACAATTTAATTTTAAAATTATTCAGGCACATAAGGGCACAAAAATGACCCAGCTAAAAGAGCAGCTTAATATGGACCTTTTACTTTTGCTCCAAACCTGCGGTTTATGCTGCTTCTCCTAATTTCCTTAATGGAGTAAAACACTTACCTTCTGCTGACTTCAGTTGATTGGTTTGCTTCAGCTTGTTAAATATTACTCTGAAACTACTTCTGCATTTGTTTTTAGGCTTCTTGCATCTTGCAGCTAATAAAATACATTCAGAAGCTACAAGTAAAAGAAGTTCCTGTAGCTGAGGAAGTGATAGCCCTGTTTGCTGGTGAGCTGAACCCTGTGGCTCCTAAAGCACAGAAGAAAGTCCCTGTTCCAGAGGGGTAAAGTTCCTTCTCTCTCCCAAACCCTTGTTTAAACTGTAAATAATAAAGCAAAGTAAATGATGAGACACTGAAATACTCAGGGGTACTGAGTCAAGCTGTTTGTTTGCTGCAATTCTTCCCAGCCTGGACCTCGATGCCTGGATCAATGAGCCCCCATCAGACAGTGAGTCTGAAGATGAAAAGCCCAAAACAATATTTCATGAGGAGGAACAAAGGCATTCCAGACACAGACAGCCAGAAATAGATGAAGAGGAACTGGCCAGAGTGAGTGAATGTTAAAATGCTTTTCCCTACATAATTCAGTAGTAATCTAAGTGGTGCTGAAGCAGTGGGGGCTGTTGTTGATTCTCCACATAGCCAGGGAGCCGTTCTGCTCTCCATGGCTCAGGAAAGCTGATCACCGATGTGAGCTGATGCTCGTGGACTTCAGCAGCTTCTGTGAATGACTGAGACATGACTGTTCTCAGCAGTGATCCCACCTTTCCTGCCTCTGACCTCTTTGGTTTCACAGAGAGAACTTGTTGTTATACGAGTCTTCACTTCTTCCTCTCCTTGCAGATATGAAAACAGAAACATTCCAATTGCCATCAAAAAGTGATGTCTGGGAAGTTATTACCTCTAGTCTATAATGAAAAAGCAAATAAGGTGTTCTAAGGACTGTTAGTTACAGGATCATGTACAGTGGCTTGGGTTGGGAGGGACCTTAAAGCTCATCCAGTCCCACCCCCTGCCATGGGCAGGGACACCTTCCACTGTCCCAGGTTGCTCCAAGCCCCGTCCAGCCTTGTCTTGGACACTGCCAGGGCTGGGGATTACTAATGGTACTTGCAGTTCTATCCTAGTGTGTTTGGTAACTCAGAACTGCTTTATCACACACAAGCTGCTCTGCTCTAATCTTTTCACAGTAGTTATGTATTGTTCCAAAAAATGCAGGGAGATTTTGTTTTGCCCTTTGGTGTCTTTTATCTCTTTGCTTACAAACAAACATTGTAACTGCAAATCCTCTTTTGCTTTCAGCGTCGAGAAGCCCGGAAACAAGAACAGGCAAACAACCCATTTTATATTAAAAGCTCTCCTTCCCCTCAGAAGGTGAGTCTGAATTGCAATATCTCGCTGGCCTCTGCTGTCACTGTGTGAAGGCTCCTTGAATGTCAGAGCTGCAGCATCCTCTGGGACATTCTGATATTTCCCCTTGCAGTTCTGACCACTTTATAATGTGTGGACTGGAGTGGCTGCCTACAGCTGTTCTTATAACTCCTGTTTGTGTTGAGAATCTCCTGAGTCACCTGATAGCCCCAGAGCAGCCTGTGAGAGTCTGTGCAGTTTGTCCCAGCCCTGGGTGATGGCAGCATTGCCATTCCCGGGCACTTCACTCAGAGCCCTGCAGAGGAGGGTGACCCTGGAGCACACACTGTGTTTTGTGGCTCAGAAAGTTGTTGGGGTCTCTGAACACCTTTTTCAGGGAAAGAACTTCCTTTATTCCCTCTATATCCAAAGGACTTCTCCATGTTCCTCAACTCCAATCTCCACCTTTATCTTCCTAAGTGGCAAGTTATCAGCAAGAAAACACAAACCAAAAATTCTTCAGAGAGCTGCAGTAATTCTTCAGGGCAGTAGTGGGGTTAAAATACTGTAGCTAAGAGTAGGGTCCTTTATAGTAGTTATCAACTGGCTTTAAAACTGCTGCCACACAGGATTAGTAACAAGCTGTTCCATTCCTATCCTTTAAAATGTTCACTTAAGGGATTGAACTGCTTGATGTTTTGTAACGTGTCTATTTACAGAAATTTGTGTTGGCAGTGCTCAGAACGTAACAAATCTTTCTTTTCCCAGCGATACCAAGACACTCCAGGGGTGGAACATATTCCTGTGGTCCAGATCGACCTTTCTGTCCCATTAAAAGTTCCAGGTAAGCACAGCTAATCTTTAAAATTAATTAAAGAAATTCAGTTAAGCAAAAGTCATAATTCCTTCTTAGGAATTCCACCTGAGGTTTTGAAGGGCAAGAAACACACTTTTCATTAGAGTCTTAAATGTATCTCCTTAATTTACATTTGCAAATAGTACTTTGCAGTCTGAGTTCCTTTCAAGATAATATTGGAAATAATTCTGTGATCAGGAATATCATGCAGCCAAGTCTGTAACGTGTAGAGTAACCACTGCTCTGTGTGGGAACAGTCACCTTGAAAATAGCTTAGAGGTCTGATGGAGATGATCAGGAGACATTGAACAGAATCTAATGGTAGAGATACTGTTTGAATATCTTGTTTCAATTATCTAAAGGTAGTTGTGTATCTAAGGAATGGTTGGGTACAGCACTGAAAAGCTGTTGATAAAGTGCCTTACACTGCAAGGGGTGAGTTCTGAGTGCAAATATTTAAGGTTTTTTTCCAAAAGTTGTCAGTACAGCAGCAATGTCACCAATTCTCCTTAAAATCTCATTGTTTGGATGCTCCTTGTAATGCCGTTAATGCAGCCAAGAATCAGGGAGCAGGATTGAGCTCTGTCCTGTTTCTGGAGAGGTGGAGAGGACAGCAGAGCTGGTGCTTGGGGGGGCTGTGTGTGAGGTGATGTGGGAGCACAGGGAGGTGTGGGTCTGGCTGGCTCTGGGAAGCTGGAAGCAGGGCTCACTCCTAACATGGCGTTTCAGTGCTTGGCCCCTGTGCACTGTACCTGAAAGCAGCTTGGCTTTCCCCTCAGGAATGCCCATGTCAGACCAGTACGTGAAACTGGAAGAAGAGCGAAGGCATAAACAGAAACTGGAGAAAGACAAGAAAAAGAAAAAACAGAAAAAGGAGAAGAGAGGGAAACACCATCGCCACAACTCCCTGCACACAGAGAGCGAGGAGGACATTGCTCCAGCTCACCACGTCGACATCATCACGGAGGAGATGCCAGAGGTCAGTTCCTGTGCTCGGGGTCTGGGATTTGTCTGTGTGCAACTCTTGAGAGATTTTTGCCCCCACAACTGCAGCCAAGTCTGTAGTGTGGCAGTTCCAGAGCTGTGCTGTCTTGTGAAGCTGTTTCACAAGTGACTGAGATGATCCCAGGCCGTTCTTTGCAGGGGAAGAAGTTACTGTCTTTTTTCCCCACAAAAAGACAAAAACTGCCACTGAAGCTATTAAAAAAATCAAAACCAATGAAACAATGTTCATCCTTGCTCTAAAAGTAACACTGTTCAAATAGCATTTATTATGCTCTGCTGCTTCACTTTGACAGTAACTTGCTGTCTAGTCAGCAGCTTTGCAGCTGATGATAATTAATTGCAGATGCTAATGATGTCATCTGTATTTGTTTCTAAAATTTCCTTTAATCAAAACTGAACAGCAGCAATTCAAATCCTGCAGTTTATGAAGAAGGGGTTTCTGTTCTAAATTAATCTTGTAACTGGATGCTGCATTGAAGTGCATTGTTCCTGTAACTTACTGAGCCTGACTGCAGCTGGCCTGGTCCAGGGCTCACAGGCTCCAAAAAGTTTGATTTGTGGTGTTCAGCTTGAGTTTGAAAATTGCCAGTGGTTTGCTTTCCTCAGTGGATGTCTCTTTATCTCTCCTGCAGAATGCTTTGCCCAGTGATGAAGATGACAAAGATCCCAACGATCCCTATAAGGCACTTGACATAGATCTGGATAAGTAAGTGGCAGTTTTGAGTGTGAGTTCCCTGAGCTGCTCATGGGAATGCCTGAGGGCAGGGCTGAGGCTGAGCAGGCAAAGGCAAAGCCACGAGGGGAAAAGGCTGAAGTCTCTCCCCATGGCTTTGCTGAAACCTCAGGTGTTCATCCAGCTTGGGCTCCCGCTGCAGCTTGGATGATAAAATCTCAACTCCTGAGTATGGGAGAGGTTTGGGAGGGGCAGGGGAGCCACTCAGTGTGGTGTGACTGAAGGAGTCTGGAAGCACAGGCAGTGTCGTGGATCAGGTATGGGTTACTCTGAGGTTTGGGTGTTCCTCTGTCTCTCTGCCGTGACCTGTGCTGGCACTGAGTGTGACCTGTGTCCATCTGTCCCCCTCAGAACCTCTGTGTCCATGGCCTGTGTTGTGATCACTGACCAGTAACACCCAGGCTGTCCCAGCCCATTGCCCTGTGGCCCTTCAGTGTGGTCCCACTGTTGCAAAGGGTTGTTCTGATGTGACTGAGTGAGCTGCATGTCACCCCTGTGACCAGGCTGGTCCCCACTCAGCTGCTGGGGCTATTCCAGTGCCAGCACCTGGAGCCCCTGCATCCACATGACCACGAGCACTGGGCTGTTCAGTATTGCACATGGAGATTGGTTTGGATTTTCTTTTAGTTGCCGTTTTACAAAATCACCATGCTAAAAAAATAATTGCTGGTTTATGGTCCAGGGATGCCTCCTGTAAAGTTTGGAGAACTCTGCAGGCCCATATGGCTGTGTGTAGGATCTCTGCCTTCCTCTGATACTTGACAGTCTGTGCCTTTCTTTGTAGTTCCAAATTTATAGGGCTTTAGTTCCTCAGTACCTTGTGGAAAAAGTGAATAAAACAGTTTTTCTGAGAAACTTCCTTTTTTCATGAGCCACTCAAAGTCTGCAGGGACAAATGTATAAAAGGAAATGAATTTCTGACTGCAGCCCCTGTATTTGCATGGTGATCCTCACCAGCATTGGGCACACCCAGCAGAGCAGGCCCTGGGTGCCATGCTCCAGGAGGCATCCGGGACTGTTGGATTGTTCCATCCATCCCTCCCCTGTGCCACGTGTGCTGTGCTCTCCTGTCGTGGTTTCTCATGTCCGTGTCCTCTCTCTTTCTTTCTGTGCTTGCACTGCTCTGTCTGTCACGCTCACACGCAGTCTGGTTTCAGGGAAGCCTTCCAGGTAAGAATATCTCCTCAGTGTTGACCTTTGTCAGGTTGGTTGATTTTTGGACAGTGTGAGTCCTTGAAGGGTGGTGGAACTGTTGAAATCGGTCACCCTCACATTTGTGTGAGTCTGTTTTGTCACTGGCTTTCAGCACCAATGCTGTTCCTGTACAGGTGTATCTGAAATAGTAAAAAGATGAGGCCCGTTTGCTGTTCAATCTTCCCTCAGTGTCTAAAAGTGAAAAATTAATTGGTTCTGGTTCTTAATGCAATATAAGCAAAAACTTTGAGGCAGTTGAGGCCACTAGAAATCTTCCTGAACTGGTGTTTGCTGTGCAAACGTGAAAATTAACATTAAATAAAAGCTAAGAAATAGAAAAAGATGCAGTTGGTGAAATTCTTGCCGATTTCTGGAAATGTTTGACAAGAATGGGAGAAATTTTTGTGGTTTTTTTCCCAAGTAGTGGATTTAGGATACAGTGTAAATATGAACTGCTATTGGTGCTTTTTCTCTGAAGTTACCTTTAACTTCTAAAATGTGATAGTAGAGTAGAAATTCATCATGCAAACTTCCAAAATAAAAATTACTTCTTGGACACTGCAAGAACAACATTCATCAAGAACAACAAACCCCACACCCTTCAAGGGCTGTTGGAGCCATGCTGGCATTCCACTGCTCGAATTTCCACTCTGTTGGAAATGCTGTTCCACATCCTTGCTTTTCCTTGGAGAGGGGTTCCATGGAAACGCAGCGTAACCCTACACGGAGCTGCTCTTCCCTGGGTGTTACTCAGCCTGCAAGCCTCTAGCTGGCACCTCCAAGGGTTAAACAGCAAGACCTTGGCTCTCAGTCACCTTCCAATTGTTTCCTCTGCCTTCCAACCCACAAGGGCGATATCTGCAGGTGCATAAACAAACTCCAGGTACAGAACTATGTGCTGATTTCGGGTTTGGGGGCCCAGCTCCCTGAAAACAAAGCACACCTTGTCTTGGACAGATCGTCTGGCTGAGGGAGGCTGTTTGCAGCAGGTAATGGGCTCTTTCTTTTTAAGACCCTTAGCAGACAGTGAGAAGCTGCCAGTGCAGAGACACAGGAATGTTGAGACCCTGAAGTCACCGGACTCAGAAGTTCCCCTAGTAGAGAAGAAGAGCAAGAAACCCAAAAAGAAGGAAAAGAAACATAAAGAAAAAGAGAGAGATAAAGGAAAGAAGAAAGAGAAAAAGGTGGTAGAGGAGGAGGAGGAAGAAGAAGAAAAAAAGGTAACTCTCCAAGACTTGCATTATTTTAACTACTGCTGTTATTTATTGCTGAGTTCAGTTTGTTGCTTAGGAACAGTCACATTTGACAGTTCAAAGATCTGAATGCATTCAACCTTTATTTCCTTAAATTTTTACAACTGTAGCAGCAGGTATTTAAAGATTTCTGTTAATAAAAATAACATTTACTTAGCAGAATTCAGCTTACTGCAGCCTACACAGCAGATCTGCCAGAGCTCACGTGGAAGCTGAGTTTGCTGATATTTTGTCTGTTCTCCAAGTGGGGAACTCCTTAGCAAAATATCTGGAACTCGTGTTGTGTCATTTGTTCTGCATCCTGTCACCCATGTACTTCAGAACCTTTCAGTAATAAACCCTGCCATTAGCTGTCAGTTGCTCTCAGGATTTGAGGTATCCTCCCGTTAACCCCCTGCAGAAAGTGCATTTTCCCTCTGCACTGCAGCCCTCGGAATGCCTGGGATACCCTGGTGTGGGGGTGCTGGGCAGCTGCTGGCCTGGCTTTGGAAGTGCTCAAAGACTAAAGTGAAGCTTCTTGGTGTGTTTGCTCCTAAATGTATCAGAGCATCTGTGCATGAGGAGCGTTCTGGAGCGCTGCATTGCCATGGGAGCTTAAGGTTTTGATTTAATTGTTGTAGAGTCACAGAATCCCAGACTGGTTTGGGTTCAAAGGAGCCTTAAATCCCATCCAGTGCCACCCCTGCCATGGGCAGGGACACCTTCCCCTGTCCCAGGCTGCTCCAAGCCCCATCCAGCCTGGCCTTGGGCACTGCCAGGGGCAGCCCCAGCTGCTCTGGGCACCCTGTGCCAGGGCCTCCCCACCCTCCCAGGGAACAATTCCTGCCCAAGATCCCATCCAGCCCTGCCCTCTGGCAGTGGGAAGCCATTCCCTGTGTCCTGTCCCTCCATGCCTTGTCCCCAGTCCCTCTCCAGCTCTCCTGGAGCCCCTTTAGGCCCTGCAAGGGGCTCTGAGGTGTCCCTGGAGCCTTCTCCTCTCCAGGTGAGCCCCCCCAGCTCTCCCAGCCTTTCCTCATAGGACAGATGTTCCAGCCCTGTGATCTTTTTGGTTTGGTTTTCTTTTGTTGTTGTTGGGGGGTGTTGGGTTTTTTATTTGAGTTTTAAGAAAGATATAAAACCAATGATAATGGGGTGTTTTCTCCTGAAATTCAGGGGGAAGACTTGGATTTCTGGCTCTCCACTGCTCCACCAGCTGCTCCCACGCCCCAGCCACAGGTAGGAATCCTCCCCCATCAGAGGAAACTTCTCTGGTTATTTGTTGCCTGTGAGCTGTGCAGGAGTGCTGTGTCATGCTGCAGCACAGAGGGGGAACATCAGCTTCATCTCCTCAACTTCCTGCTGGGGAGCAGAGATATTGTGTCTGCCCAGTTCATAGAAACTGTAATGGAAGACTTCAGGCTCATTCTGTGCAGATCAAGGAGTAGAAATAGGAATACAGATGCAGCTCCAGGCTTGGTTGATTTTGTTATTGATGGGTATAATGTTATACAGCTGTATGGTTTTATTTCCCAGTATGAGGTAGACTCCAGCAACATTAATAGACATGAGAGACACAGTGTGGAAGAAAAATTCTCATGAATTTTGATGGGAGATTCTGGAGGAAGAGACAAGGAATATAAGGGGATGGATTCCTTGGAGGAAATCTTTTGAGTTGTGTCCTCAGGTGATCATATTTGCTGGGTTTCAGAGGCATAAAATGAAAGCCTTGATACCGTGTTGGCCTAATGTCATTTCTGAAATAACAGTTGTGAGGAGTTGTCACTGCTGAGTTTCTTTTGCTGCGGGATTGGGTTGTTCCAGCTGCTCTCCATTAGTGTCATAATCCTGCTGCTCATCTCCTCAGAGCGAGCCTGGAATGGGCACTGCTGTGGTGGCTGAACCTCAAGAGGTAAAAAAAGAAGAAAGGGAAGAGCAAGATGAGGAGGAGGAGGATGAAGGAAAGGTAAGTGGGTTAAGTTAAGAGGAAATTGCCTCAAGTTGCAGCAGGAGAGGTTTAGATGAGATACTAGGAAAGTTGGGTTTTTTTAATGGAAAGGATTGTAAGGCATTGGAAGGGGCTTCCCAGGGCAGTGGTGAAGTCACCGTCCCTGGAAGCGTTCAAAAAACCAGTGGATGTGGCACATTGAGGACACGATTTAGTGGTGGATGTGGTGGTGCTGGGCTGATGGTTGGACCTGATGATCTTAAAGATCTTTTCCAACCTTCACAATTCTCTGGTTCTGTGAAGTTGCTGTCACCCTTCAGCCATATTCTCCTGCTGTCTCAAATTGCTTAAAAAAGCAGCACAGGGGAATTACTGACAGCACCTGTTCAGTGCAGCGACCACCTGCAAATGTTGCATCCTTGAGGAGCTCTAAACACCTCGTGGTGAGAGGTTTGGCTGTTCCCTGAGCCCAAGGACAGGTCCCAGTTAAAGCTGAGCTTCCAAACAGTTGGAGAGATTCAGCCTTGTGCTGTTCCCAGGCTGCTTTGGGATAAGGTATTGGCAGCTGGGTGGGGAGCAGGGTTTACTGGGACTCCACACGGAATTGCTTTTGGGATTTAAGGAATGGTAGCTCTGGTTTGGGTTCTGCAGTAAAGGGAAACTTTGCTCAGTCCAGGAAGTGCAGAGAGCGAGAGTCTGGAGTTGGAAGCATGGTAGAGGGGTCATGACTAGAAACTGGGGGTTTCTTTAAGGGTTTGTTGTAGTTTCTTGTTCTTCTTGGTAGAAATCCTCCAAGCATAAGAAGAAAAAGCACAAGAAAGAGAAAGAAGAGAAATCAAAGGATAAAAAGAAATCCAAAAAGAAGAGTCATCACGGCGAGGAGGAGCCCCCGGAGTCGGTGCAGAATGGGACACTAGATGATGAGCCACTACCAGTGAGTAGCTGTGCCCAGGCCTGGGGACAAGGCAGAGCTCAGCTGCTTGGGAGGGAGGACAGTGACAGCCCTTTGCAGAGTCATTAGTTCCAGCGTGACTGTGATTTCTCTCTTGTTTTACAGCCCATGTCCAGTTACCGCCTTCTTGCTGAAAACCCCTACATTAAAATGGTGAGTTTGGGGTGTTCCGTTCCCAGTTTGGGGTGTTCCGTTGTCTCTTTGTGTCCCTGAGAGAGGGGAGACCCTGGGGATGGTGTAGTGACTTTACGTAGCCATCACACAACTGAAGAACTGTTTCAATCCCAGGAGGCAGAACTATAACCAAGCTCCATTTCCTTTCCTTTGGAAATGTAATTTCCAGGTTGATGCTTTCCCAGTCCTTAGCTGCTCACCAGTGTGTTTCCATAATCCTCCAGCTATACCGAATTACCTCCCTTTTGAACCTGGTTTTATCCCCATGCTGTGTTCTGTCCCTTGAAGTTTCTGACTCTTCCCTGTGACATTTTTCTCTTCATTTGCAGACCTATGATATTCAAGGAAACCTCCAGAATGACAGCCAAGTTACTGTGTCTGTTATCTTTGAGAACAAAAGCACTAGCTTCCTTAAGAGCATGGAACTGAATGTCCTGGACTCTCTCAACACTAAAATGCTCCGACCAGAAGGATCATCAGTACACGATGGGATACCTGTGCCCTTCCAGCTCCCCCCTGGTATGCACAGCTTTGCACAGGGCTCTTGGAGTGTGGCTGGCCCTGCACTGCCCTCCTGTGGGAAGAGCTGCTTGAACTTCTTGCTGTTTTCCAGAAAAACATCTCTGGGTGTTCCTGGGCTTTCCCACAGTTGCCTGGAGAGGATAAGCCTTCTCCCAGTGTTGCTGTAATGCAGGTGGTTCTGCTCAGCAGGAGCAAAGCCTTAATCTAGGGCTGGGAGTCCAAATGTCTGAGTTCCTTTTCCAGGTGCCTGCAGGCTGGCACACCTTTGACTAGAGGAATCCAAAATTCATTAGGTGTTTGCTGTGAGATTTAAAATGAAACAAGGTGATAGGTTTGTGAAGCATTAGAATCCACTCTGGATTTATTCTGGAGCTCTCGTCCCGCTGTTTGAATGGCAGAGGCCTTATGCAGTGAAGGTTTGTGATGAGGATGTGTGAGGAGGGGAGCTGAGCCCTCCGGAAGTATTAAGCAGAGAAAAGAAGATAATGGTTTTGTACAGAGCACAGAAGTACAGCCAAATCAGTGAACTTCCCTGAATTTCCCTTCCTTCACCAAGGAGTTAATTTGAATCCTGAAACAGCTCACAGAGGGCTGGAGTGGCCCCAGGGTGCATTTCAATCCCCCATGAAAAGCAGTGGGGCATTTGATTTGGTTTTAAATCTGTATAAGGCAGCTTTTGACACAGGCTTGTATGTTAAAAGGAAAACTTAGAAACAGTAGAATTCAAATTAGCTCTGAAAGCTGCTCTGAAATGTTTCTAATATAATTTCCAGTTATGCAGATAGTTTAAATATGTGACACTGTGACACTTTGCCCAGGCACTCGCTCAATAACCTCTACCAAACGTCAGCTCCCACTGCTGCTTCTGAGAGACCCAAGTGCTCTATAACACTGTTGACTCACCACAGCAATTGTGTGTAGAACTCTTCCAACTCAAAGAGTTTCAAACTTGGTTCAAAACTAGTCTGCACATAACTCAGTTTATTCTAACCATTTCTTAGATCTGGAAACCATGTTCTGACCTGACTTTTCCCTCTCCTCTCTTCACACTAGGAATCTCTAATGAAGCCCAGTTTGTGTTTACACTTCAGAGTATTGTTATGGCTCAGAAGTTAAAAGGAACGCTGTCCTTTATAGTCAAAGTAAGTGCAGCTCTCAACTGCCTCTGCTTCCTTTGGAACTGCGTCAGGGAGCCGGACTCGGGTGGGAAGCTCTGCTCTCGAGCTTTTTTTAGGCATCATTTCATCCCTGCTGCACCAGCCCGTTGTGTGAGGAACATTTTCACATGACATCTTGTGCAAAGAGTGCCCCCAATCCTGCGTAAGCACGTCCTAGATTGTCATTCCTGGCAGTGTGTGAGCGAGGCAGCCTGGAACGTGTGCCCCATTGTCAGCTAGAAAATCACCCTGAGCTGCTGGGGAGGGGAGGGATGGAACCAGGGTCTGCTCCTTCCCATCTCAGTTATCCGGGGACCGCTTGGACACTGCAGCCTGGTGCAAGGCTGGGAAACAAAAATAAGAATTAGATGCAGTTATTAAGGGTGGAAACCCAGACCAAGAGTGAGGTCAGCGGAAGGCATTGTTTAATAGGTATTGAGCTGGATAAGACTCTGTGGGTTTCTGATGTTATTTCAGTACAGTTATTAATGAAAGAGCTGCGTGAACAGCTCGAAGGAAATGAATGGAGACAGTGGCTACTCCTGAGTAGCCATTATCTCTATTTTAAGGGTTTCTTAAAAATAGCTTGCTAGTCCTATTTTAGTACCTAAGAATCTGGGAACTATTAATTTATTATTTTGCTCAGGAAATAACGAGCTGTAAAACCACATCTCCAAGTGTTAAACTCAGTCTGCTCAGTTTATTTCAGCAGAGTGCAGGCAGAACTGCAGCCCGTTGTGTCCCTTACCTGTTCTAGGTGTACCAACCCAGCTTCCCAGATCTTTGAGTGGGCAGATGTCGTGGTGGGATGGTTCTCAGACTGATCCTTCAGGCCCAGCCAGGCTGTTTCAGAGGAAACTGAGCCCTAAGCTCCTCGTTGGTGCCTGTGTGGTGGGTGGGGGTAGCTCCTCCTCTTGCTGCCTCCGGGCTTCCACTCACCTCCTCTCCTTTGCCCTGTTGCAGAACGATGAAGGTTCAACCCATGAAAAACTAGATTTCAAATTGCACTTCAGTTGCGCTTCATACTTGATCACGACACCTTGCTACAGGTGAGTGCCTGTGCTGCCCCTGGCAGGCCGAGCTCTGCCTGCTGCCGAGGGCTTGGCCAGTGTCTCTGTAAGGGGTGAATGTTCAAATATGTCCAGTGACCTATTTCAAGTGGCTCTGCAGAAGGAGCTCTGTGCCCTGTGGGCTGGCAGAGGCAGCTCTGGTTGAGGGCACAAGCTGCTCCGGTGGACTCTGGAGTGTGGTTTCCATATTTGCTGTAAACCCATTTTCCTAGGGCTTGGTAGCACTTAAGCTTCTGTATCCTGACACGTTTCACGGGGCTGATGGGACAGATTTCACTCACGTTTCTAATAAAACATTTACTTTCCTTCCTGTTCTGCAGTGATGCTTTTGCCAAGCTCCTAGAGTCTGGAGATCTGCACATGAGTTCTATTAAAGTAGATGGAATTAGCATTTCTTTCCAACATCTACTGGCAAAGATCTGTTTTCATCATCATTTTTCAGGTGAGTCTTCCTTGACGCAGAACCTTCTGCAGAATTCCAGATTCTAAAATCTCTGCTGTGCTTGGCGAGCACGACGCTCCACGGGCTCAGCAATCACAGGAGCAGGTGATGTCCAGATTAAATACATTTGGGAGAGTTTTCTCCAGTTTTGCAACACTCAAAGCATGCAGTGTTCTTCAAAATGAATTCTCCTTGTGTCCCTGTGGAATTCCTGCAGCCCAGTGAGGCATGTGACAGATATCATGGGAGCAGCTAGTGTGGAGTTCAGGCTGTAACTGTTCTCTGGAGGGGGTGAGTTTGATCTGCAGGGCTTCAGCCTCCTTCCCCAGTGCTTCATTTCAGTGAGGGAGAGCCCCAGCTATTCAGGTTTGGGTTTATTAATTAAAACCCAAGCACTGGCTGAAGCAAAACAACTGGCTGTTTCATCATGCGCTGGTGTTTGCACTAGACATTGCCTCACTGGAAGTATTTCTGGGGAAGAAATCTACGTTCTGAGCAGTGTTTTTGCCACAGAACGTTTGTGGCTTAGGAGACAAATGACTCACCTCGTTATTGTGAAATGTCCCAGAGAGAAGCCAGGAGGAGCCAGGCACATCTTCACCCTGGCTTCCTCCTCCCCTCTGTAGAAGCCTCTGTTCCTCGAGGCCAGGCAGAGCAGTGGTTGCTCTCGGGAAGCAAGGCTTGAATTAGAATTGAATTGAATGAAATGAAATTGTTGTTCCTCTGCAGTTGTGGAACGCGTTGATTCGTGTGCATCCATGTACAGCCGTTCTATCCAAGGCCATCACGTCTGCCTACTGGTAAAAAAGGTGAGAGCACTGTAATCCCTGAGAGAAGCTAAACCTGGAGCCTTCCCTGCCTTCCTCTGCCTCTTTCCAGTCCCTGAGCTTGGCTGGGAACAACTTTATCCCCACTTGGAAGAGGAGCTAATGGATTTTTTCCTTTTTTTTTTTTTTTTTCCTTTCCAAGGGAGAGAACTCTGTATCCATAGATGGGAAATGTAATGATTCTACCCTGCTTAGCAACTTGTTGGACGAGATGAAAGAGACATTGTCCAAGTGCTGAATATTCCTTATAAAATATTCCAACGACAAGAAAACACACCCAACGTGTAAAGACGAGCAGACCCAAGTGTTAAGTTTCTCCCTCGTACGCATGTACTACCCTGGGGCACGTGCTTTCAGTTAACTCCACCATTGGTTGCAGTTTAGACATTTTAAGGCTGTATGTTACCTTTTTATTTTCAGAACTTTTTACAAACTGTGGTGTTAACCCTTTCTAGCCCAA
>VZTA01005150.1:0-20617 GCA_013398855.1 Mohoua ochrocephala | reverse complement strand
TTCCAATTTTGGTAGATTGCCCTGTATATTTGGCAGAAAGGGGAAGGACCCCATCTAACTCCAGTGCCTGAGTTCTGCACAGATGATGTGAACTCGTATAAGGTTGATCACTGTGCAACAACATTCAGTAATTTTCTGCCACTTTGTGTAAGTACAATATTTTAAATACCATTTGCTTAGTAAAAGTAAAATTCTTACTAAAATGTATAATACTTGAGTTGAAAAATCTCAAAACTTGAGAAAATATTTTTCAGTAAGCTAAAAAAAATACTCAACAAAATAGTTTGTTCTGGCATTTATCTAGGATGTATTTTGGATATTCTTTCAGGCTTCCATGGCACAGGAAATTTCCTGGCAACTAATATTGCATATGCTTTAATGAGTCTTTCTACCGCAATGTTTGCTTGGCACATGATCTATAAATTATTTATCCTTACACTCCTTACACAGTGAGATACTGAAGTGTAGATGATCTTTTTTTTTTTTTTTCCCCCCAGATGGGAATTTAAAACTTGTTGAGGCTAAAGATAAAATGTAATATAGTATTTGGTGCCTTAAAGTACAACCCATCTCTTCTACCTCTAGGAGAATACATTTATTATATTATGAATAAAGTGTAGCTAGAGGCCAAAAAGTGTTCTGTGCTTCCAGGAGAGCAAAATTCTAGGTACCAAAAAGGCTAACAAATCAAAGTGGTCAAATGGTTTATTACAGTTGAGGAAATTCAAAGATTTCTAGTGTGTAGCATTTAAGCTGTTTTTTCCAAGTGTGATACAACTTATGTTCTCATAGTGCCTGATTTCAAAGAAATTAGGAAAACATTCTTTTTCAGATGAATCATTCTTAGTTCAACAAATTCTTCTACCTATGGTCTTTTCCTAATGATAGATATTTTAGTTCATGTTAGAGTGCTGCATCAGTGGACAGTATATTTCAATAATGTTATTTCATGAATATTAAACAACCAATGCGTTTTTTGTCAAGAGATAACATGGTACTTCCTGATGTATCACCAGAACACTATTCTGCTTGATAGGCTATACAATGAAAAGGTATTTCCTGTTTTATTATATGTATGGACATACATATCCTATAAAATACTACAGGCACAGCCTGCACTTAAAAGATTAATTTTTGTTCTGTTCATATAGGGAGAGCCAGTGAATAAGGAAGATGTTTTTGTTGCTGTAAAAACATGTCGAAAATTTCATGGTGACAGAAGTAAGTTGTTGGCTGGTCAAGGTAGTAGTTCTATGCAATATAGTTCATAAAATGAATATTTAGAAAGCAAACTGATATATGCTGTCTCTGTAGCTCTTGGGACTAAATGTTTGCAGAATCGACTGGGAAACAGGAAAGTTTTGGAATTATAAACAGCTTATTCTTCACATGGAATTTTTTTGCTGTTCAGAGTCCTCAGGAGTGCTGTGAAACGTTTAAGATAAAAAATTGTTTCATCATTAGTCACTGTTGGCAAAATCTTGGAATTGAATACCTACATTTAAATATGCATAAAGTTAGCTTATATTGTTGTGAATTGGAACTGTTGCAATATGAATTTATACAGCAGCTGTTAATATCCTTCAGTGAGTTTCCCCCAGATAATTGCTTCACTTCACTTCTTTGTACCAGCAGTGGCAATTGTGCAGCTCTTTGGTGGCCGATTTAGAAATTTGAACGAGCTGAAAGGTCCCTCATCTCCTTTCTTTTGTCCTGCTCTCCTCTCCAGTAAAAGATTGAGCAGCTTATGCTGTCACATTGCTTCTGTCTGTTCCATGTGCACATATTCTTTACAATGCTTGGAATGGGAAAATTTGTGCCTTCTAGAAATCTGGTCATATGTAGTGCTTTGTCCAAGCAGTGGCCCAGGTCAAGAGCGTGTGAAACACTGTGGCATGTTTCATCTGAAAATTCATCTGAAAATTGTAGAGTTACACAAGCAGTGATAGTCACCATGCTAAAAACAACAAACAAAAAAAAGTAGCTTTTGACAAAACAAAATTGACTGTCCTGTAATTGGAGTTCACTGAAGAGTTCTCCTTCCTGGATCCATGTTAATTTTTTAACATCAAAATTTTNTTTTAAAAAAAAAGAAAAAGGAAAAAAAAACACCTAGAAAGACAGAAAGTAACATGAGGCCTCAAAAAGATAGCATAAACATCCTTCAAGAAACACCTGTTGAAGACTGAGGAAAATTCTTGAACTTTCCTCACAGCTTCCAGTGTTATGCAATAGAGGATAATCTTACTCCAGATTTTGAAAGATTAATGGATGCCAGCTTCAGAGAGCTCTTTTTACCTGGTAAGTCATTCTTTATTGTATGCCAAAAACTACATTAACGCAGCATTAAGGCTTGGAAATTTATGTGCTTTTAAAAGCAGCTAAATTTCACCTCAGAATTTACTTCAGATGCAACTCTCCTCCTTACACATAACATCTGTACTTATAAAAGAAATTTTCAAGACTGCAAACATGCATCAAGGTTCTAGAAACAGCAGAAATAAAATGTCATTAACAGCTTAGAGCTGACCTTTAAATATCTCTAGTGGTATTAAAACTTTGGTGTGATCGCAAGTATTAATACATATTGATAAATATTTGCGTTGTCATCTAGTCTGAAATTTCAAATAGTTTTTTTGGAAGATACAATTTGCTAGAAATTACAAAGTATTGTGGGATTCAGTTTACAATAGACATTGGTCTGCATGGTGACATTTCCATCAGGACAAGCAAGGGAAAGAGAAAGACACTTTAGCTAAAGCCCCCTTGGTAGACCTTTTAACTGAGGCAAGACTCAAGTCCTTGCTTCAGTGAACTTTTCTTCATTTATAGAAAGAAGGGGGATTCCACCAAAGAAATAGAAAGGCTCAGTCTGTAATAGCAAATATTTCTATGTGTGAAAGTACCCTGCTGAGTTTCAGGTCCTTGTTTGGAGAAAAGTAAAACAACCTTTACAGGTGCATCTCTTCTGCCAGGGGAAGGTTGGATGCTCTTGTGAATCCGAGATGCTTCTGGTCTGGGGCCTCGTTTTCTGAAACCTTTTGGTTTTGTTCTTCTGAGAAACATTTTTAAGTAGAACATTTCCACAAAATAAGAAAATAATTTCCTGCCTATACGTTCTTTTTTTTTGTACATAATTCCCTTTGGATTTTTTTGTGATAAAAATGAGAGCACTTTTACATTGCTTTAAGAACTTTTAAAAGCAGTATGGACCATTGTAAAGTGCTACAAAAGTGATTTTTTTTCCCAAATATTAGAGCCTTTCCGTTAGTGCACTGAGTTCTTACTACACTGTCTTAACACTAAAATGAATAGAAAGTAACTGTTATCAAACTGACTGCTGGTCAATCAAGAATAATAAGTCCTGTGTACTCAGAGTACAGGGAAGTGAGCAACTAGGTAGGCAACAAACTTCAAATTAGGTGATGGATGATTCTAGCAAGGGGCTAAAATGAGTTGTTCACAAGCATCAGAGTTGTATAGCAGCAAAGGGAAATTATATAAATATTTCCTCCATTTAAAGCACTACCTGCTACCAGTGAGACCTCCTGGATGGTGTCAGAGAACAGAAAGCAGAGAAACTAACAGCAGAATGCAGCGTTTCAGAGTACTTGCTCATCTAAGTACTCCTCATTTTTAAGATGGAAGAGAGATCATTATTTCAATCTGATGGTTTCCTTCTAAACACCCTGCAGATGGTTGGATTTTTTTTTTTTTTGTGTTACCCATAACTTATTCCCTTCTGGATGTAATTTAAACACTCATAGCATCATTATTAGAATTTTGTGTGATCAGTTTTAAATGTTGATGTGAAATGACAAACTAGTAAGAAAAAGGCTGCTTTTTTAGAGAAGCATTAAGCAATCCTCCTTTGAATAGAATCTCCATGGGATCAAAATTGATTGTATGATATTTATAGACTATACAAATACTTTTTATTTATAAATGAAACAATAAATATTTATACATTTGTAACAGGAATGGTTATAAAATGCCCTGTGAGTGTGTCTCCAGAGACAGGTGCTTTTGAGCATTAATATGATGTTGCTGTCAGATAGGATGTGTATAACACAAGTGTAGTATTTCAAAAGGTACATTTGGTCTGTTTCTGAATCAGAATATGCAGTTGGATTAAAATGTGGCATTTCAATACTGGAAGAAGGACTGATCTCTGATAGTGTTCGTACTGATGTGTGCTATGAATCCTACCATAGCAAGTGTCAAAGTAGTGAATTCCATGCTTTGGTTAGCCAAAATGTAAATATCACAGTTTTCAATTACTATTATGAATAATAGTATTGTGAAACTATACTCATATTTTAATAGAATTTTTTTATCATTTAAATAAAACTGTCCTGACTGGCTTTCATAAAAATGTAAATTTTTTTCTGTCTAAATATTATAGGAAAGAAAATAGAACGAACATTTAGAATCATGCTGCTGTATTTGAAGCAGCATTTTTATTACCATGTGAAGGAATGGGGCTAACAAAACGTGGTTAATGTGAATATTTGGATCAAGTATCTATTTTAATCAAGTTACTTGTGTTTGAATGCCAATCATTGTTTTGCAGTACCAGTTGTGAAGCAGACTTGGGAAAGAGAAGCTGCCCTTATTGAATACTACAGTGATTTTGCAGACGTCTCCATTCCTACTATAGATTTAGGCGTACCTAACACCGACAGAGGTGAGCTGTTGGCTGGTGTCAGTTTTGCACAAATGACTGACTGAAGAAGTGAAGTTCTATGGATGATATGTACCTTTCATGTCAAGTATGTCGTTTAGAAATTCTGTATTTCTCTAGCACATGTGTGCAGCCTAAATGAAAAGAATGCTCTTGACACAGGAAATGGATGGAGAGTACATTCAGAGTCCCCCTGTGTAGGTGACATGTTCTTTTTAGCAGAAACCTAAATACTGAGATTATGAAAGCATGGTATACTGATATACTCCAAGAGAAAAAAAAATGGTATTGTTACTTGGGTTAAGAGTAATAACTCTATGGTTATTGATGATTTTGAGTAGGATCATCAACAATGAAGAGGTCATAAATTTATTTCAAAAGACCTCAGGCAGTGCCAACTGGTTACTGAGCATAAACTGCTTGCCATATGGTATTCAGATATTATATGCGTGTGCATAGCGTGTCTCGATTTAAGCACAAAAAATAAATGTTAAGATTGAAGCATGTTTTTATAGCAAATAATAGGCATTTAAATTAATTTTCTTTGTGTTTGAATAGAAAAAAGGCTATGGATATGATGGCTTTCTTGAGCTTACTAGTTTTGATTTTTTCTTTCATTTGCTATATTGTTCTTGGGCTGATAGTCTATATCTATTACCTTCTGAATTACAGGTGTCCAGGCAGTGGCTGTTAGCCTTATCTGGCCCACTAGGTCAGTTGTTTTGACCTCTGGGTTGTCTCTGCCCCTTTTTTTAATCTGTTAGAGGCAGAGAGAGGATAGGCAGGGATTTCTGTGTGCACAGGTGGGGCAGGACATGAGCAAGCAGTGAGTGTTTTCAGGAGGCAGCAAGCCTGCGGGGCACATGTGAATCATTTGTAGAAGCCATGCCTGGTAGTTCTAGTCATGCCAGGGAGCCTCCATATTGTGTGATGGAATAGAATATAGAAATCTTGGCTTTAATTTTGTAAACGTTCTCATATCAGTCTGCATTAAGTTCACACTTTCACAAAATCACCAAAGTGAGGACTTCCTTCATTTCTTGAGCATAGAGTTACTGCATTTTCTCAAAGAATATTTTAACTGGAAGTGGCTTCAAATACAATATTATTTTGAATGATTGTTTAGTAAATGTAATGTTGATAGCGATAATTACTTTAAATAATCAACTGTGACGAATAAAGACTGACTGAAATGAGGTTTGTCCAAGATCTAAAGAAGATTCAGTAGAAGTCTGAAACTTCTTGTTTCTCATGTCCCGCTTATTCTGAACAAGGGTGTTTCACTTCTCCACTCCTAGCAAAGGGTGTCTTACCTCTGAACTTCATTATAATCTTGTGATAAATGTTAAGACCTTTCCTTAGAGGCAGTGATCAGGACCTGAGTTGCCAGTGATGAATACGGTAGATTAATATAGATTCAAATATTTCTATAAAAGCAATGGATCTGCCTGATGCATCATGAAATGCTATGGCAGTGTCTTGGAGTATTTTGCAGAACATGCTTCTATCATAGTCTCCTCATTTCTACAGCTCTTTAAATTAAGAGTAGCAGTTTGTCCAGTGTTGTCCAACAGTTTGACAGATAGCTGGAATAAAGCTTGTTTTTAATTTAATTCCTATTTTATTTAAGTGTATATTACGTTAATTTCTCTTTTTCTTAGGTCACTGTGGGAAAACTTTTGCCATTTTGGAAAGGTTTTTGAATCATACTTCTCCCAGAACCCCTTGGTTAGTTGTAGTGGATGATGACACACTGATAAGGTATATATGGTATATATTGCATTACTTCAAGAGTTACCACTATTTATGTCTATAAGAAATTTAGCAATATTCACCTATTCTTCTTTGTTTAAGTGATACAGCTATTTTATTAGTTATGTAGCTTTATATTACTTTAGGAAAAAAAATGGTCACTTTCCATCAGTATTCTTTTGACGGATATTAGAAACAATCTTGTTACTTGTTTAAAACTGTGCATATTAGTGTTCATATCATGTAATCATATAGTCTGAATACACCAGATTTTGTGATTCCCCAGTATAGGTATGTTTGAGCTGAGGAGGTTTAGTCATTTGCTAATACCCTTTCTAAGACGTGTTTCTCATGTAAATGTGTCAGAAGAAAGGTTTCATAAGCTCAGGTCAGTCGTCCGAGCTACCCAGAATGGTGTTCTGGAACCTGCCTTTGTTGGAAAATTAGATCCCATTCTCATAAAATCTGACACTGCAATATAAGCAGAAAAAAGGCACAGTGATCAATGAGCAGGATCACATGGTTGGGAACAGTGGTTCAAGACAATACTTTGTGTTAAATCATGTGACAGAAGAAGAAGTAGGATGTAACTGTGCATAATGCAATATTCATATAACTAAACTTGCCCTTTTTAGTTTTCAATTTGTAAATGGTCACAGGTAATTTGCAAAGATCTTAACAGTGCTTGAAAAGTATAATTTCATGTTTTCTCTGAGATGAGATGCAGTTTTGCTGACAAACTGCCTACTTCAAAAAATGTTTTAAGCTAATCGCTTCATCATTTGGCCCAATTCATCAGTCATATCTCACAGTAAATAATCCATCATAAATTTCTGTTTAGCAGTTTGTATCTCTGGGGGAGTTTTTTTGGGTAGAATCTCTGAATTTCTCCTGTCATCACTGTGCAATTTAATAGAATGCTGTTGAGGGTAGCAATGTCTGTTCCAAAATGAATGTTTACAAGATTATTTGTTAATGGTTTTTCATATTATAGTATCTTCAGACTCCAAAAATTGCTCAGCTGCTATGACCCAAATGAACCAGTATTCCTTGGAGAGCGTTACGGCTACGGCTTGGGAACAGGAGGATACAGTTACATCACTGGTGGAGGAGGGTAATTTATTTAAGCTCCTACTGAGATCTGCAATTAGTTCCTGTTTGGAGTGCAGATGTTCCAAATTACAACACAGATCAGTTTCAACAGAAGCAGTGATGTTTTCCCCAAATGTGTGCAATTCACCTCACACCTTCTGTGTAGTGACACATTCTGGTCACAAGTCCCCAACTCTTCTCCCTTACATTTGGGTTAGATTGAGGAGAAATCCCTTTTGAGTCCAGGCCAAATTTAGGGGGAATTATCAGCTGTAGTAGAAATGGTGGGTAGCTAAGTTATTGTTGGGATAACAACAATGGGTATAATGGATGTAATTAATTTTCAGTATAAAGAGTAATTGTCTTTCAGAAAATGCCTCTGGCACTATTTGTCAGTTCTGACCCCTCAGATTTTGAATTTCAAATGTGTTGTATCAGAGGGCTACATTTGTTCTTGAACTTTTAAATAATTTAGCAATATTTATTAATTACAATTATTTGGTGTATGTAGTAATTTTTATACATTTCATGTGCCTTTTTTTTTTAATTCAGGATGGTTTTCAGCAGAACAGCTGTTCAGAAACTACTTGCTAGCAAATGCCGGTGTTACAGCATGGACGCACCTGATGATATGGTCCTTGGGATGTGTTTCAGTGGCTTAGGAATCCCTATAACACACAGTCCACTTTTTCATCAGGTCAGAGAGCTGGTTTTGAGTATTCAAAATGTATTTCATATTTTAAGTATGCACATAAAACAGTCATAAATATTCAAATTCAATCAATACATAAGAACACCAACCAAGATGTCGTTGCTGCTATGCCTTGGTTCTCAGCAGAACGAGACTGATCAAGCAAATAAGAACATTCTCATACCCTGGATTACTACAATGCTTTGCTAGTTTATATGACATTTCAGCTAACCTATAACTACATTTTATTAAAAATGTAGGTGAGAATTTCAAAAAAGAGATAGAATTAGCAGCCACATGCTTTGAGTAGTTGTCATATGTCCTCTAAGGGAAAAATCCTACGGCACAATACTTTTTTCTTCAGGTAATGGAGAACCGACTGTAAAATTTTTGATAAATCTGCCTGCTCTACTTACCTAATTTTTCTATTGATTCAGTATTTACTAATCTGAAATATCTCATTAGTGAAGATATAAAGTATGAAAATATTGGTTTTGTGGTGGATTCTGAAGAATGGTATAAATACGATAAATTGCTCTATGCTAGCACATGGGAAAGAGAGCTCACAAAACATAATTTTCATGGGAGTTTGGGAGAAAAGGGCTGGAGTAGATTTGAATTTTGTGTCTGTCTTCCACAGTATTTAACAAGCTAACTGTAGTGCCACAGTGGAAAGCATGATGCACTGAGCTCTATAGAGATTTTCTTCCTTGCAAGCTGAGTAAACCAAATCTTTCCATGGTGTGAACAAGAAGCACTAAATATTTTTTTCCCGAACGGTGCACAACTTTTTAAAAAATTAACATTTAAATCAGTGTAGCATTTGATGTTTTTCAGGTGTTGATCTAGTTGAAAAACTGGGAAGATCTGCATATCCGAATATGAGCTGAGAATAAGATAATAAGCTACTTGAGAATTAGTAAATTACCATGTAGTTCAAAGTAGCTGTCAGTGGAGGGGGGGAGTTTCTTATTTAAATTATCATCTTTTCCTATGTTAAGATTACGTGTCTGATTACACATATTATTTAGAGAAATGGGAAGACTGAGAACACACTCTTCAATATTTTAATTCCTTGTCCATATTAAAAAATCATATCTGTTTACTCTCCTGTTTTGTTTATCGTTGCTTGCTCCTTTCCGTATAGAAAGAAAACAAGTCATGCATATTATAAAATCAACAGTTACTGAATAATTTGTGCTTGAACAGGTGTTAAAAAAACCAAAACAAACCGACCTAATTAAAGGAGAGTCATTTACCAAATTTGTAACAATGGTGCTTATTCAAAAACCCCCAAATACTTCCTTGTAATCCTTAATAGTGTGCATTGGATACTGAATCACTTTGAAAGTGAAATCCGAGGAGTTTGATTTTCCACATAGAAAATTGCACTTGACTTCTAATTCATCTTAACTGTTGCTTATAACAAATTCTAATTTAACATCCCTCAAACAAAAATTAACCCTTGGGGGGAAAACCACTGAATGAAAAATTGAATGTGCTTGTTCTATAAATTCTACTATTGCGCAAAAAAATATTTTAAAAATCAGAAAACCAATTTTGGATTTTCTGTCAACCAGAAAATAACTTTTTAAGGACTTGACTGAAATATTCTGATGTGTGATGTTCCTTGAAGTATGTGAATCTAAAATTGTACTGAGATATAGATTATGAAACAGAAGCAAAGATATCTTCATTCTTGGAGAGTCTATGATGTAAATGTTTGCTCACTCTTACTGGTTTCAGGCTGCCTGCTTGCTGAGGTAGATACATACATATTCTGTAACCTCTTCCAGAGGTTTTTGCATGGTGAGACTCTTAAAGAGAACAGGAACCTTCCCATGTTGAGTAGCAGCCAGAATG
This sequence comes from Mohoua ochrocephala, assembly GCA_013398855.1. NCBI lineage: Eukaryota > Metazoa > Chordata > Aves > Passeriformes > Acanthizidae > Mohoua > Mohoua ochrocephala. Next base: position 10,535 of record VZTA01005150.1, on the reverse strand, counting down.
GTGGTCTTAAATATAAAATCTGGGCTAAAGCAATATATTTGGCTTTTCTAGAACACCAAATACAAATTTTAGCAAAAAAAAATTACTAGAGTAGATATCATTATTTTAGAATTATCAAAACACTGGAATTTTGTCTATAGCTTAATAAAAAGCTGATTGATTTTCAAACGGCAAAAATCTTTGGTCTCAAATGTGTAAAAACTGTCTCTATCCAAAATAAATTCTTCAGGTTCTTGAAACCTAAATGTTCTTCAAAGTGTTTTTCAGAAGTCGTGAGGGATATAGGTTCCCTCTTGATTTCTCCAGTGGAATTTTTTAAAATAAGCACTCTGTCATTTAAATACCAGAACAGGAAAAAACCCTCCAACAACACATATTGAGATTTCATAATGTCAAATTCTGTTGCCTAATTTTATGACTGTAATGTATACAGAACTGCATGAAGAATTCATAAATACTACCATAAGTAGGTGAAGCGTGCAGCATTGAATCAGTTACCAGCTTAGGCATCAAATCAATTATTTGTTATCCAAATCACTCCATTTTCTTCTTGTTTGTTTGGGTTTTTTTTCTTAGATGTAAAACACAAATGTTTGCCTTCCATGCATTTTTCTTTACAAAAACTCCAATGGCAAAATGTAGTTGTTTTTCCAGGGACCACTACAGGTGGGAATTTGTTATGTACTGATGCACTTATGTGCCATTGAACTGCCAGAGAAAGTGAAATAGATGTGGTGCATTAGGACAGCAGCTGCATCTTGTAGCTGTGTTGTAATTCTGTCTGATTTGATATAGCCTGATAAAGAATAACAATGCAGTTTTCTGGCACCACAATGTGTCCCATGTTTGGAACCTTTACCTGTCATAAAACTCCATATATTTTGGCTGCTTATGGCCTTATTAAGATCCTAGAATCACAATGGCAGTGCTGACAACTGTCATTAGAGGAGGAAGAGAATATTCTTTAAAATATCTTTGTCATTATTGAGCCCAAACTGCCTATTTAAAAAGATTCCATACCAGCTGCACTGTTTATTGCTTGTCTTCATAGATGGTGGCCATTTCAGATCCTGAGAAATAGGGCATGTTTAATATCAGTGTACTTCATTCCTAGCATGACGACTCCAGTGTGAGTTGAAGATTTAAACTAATGCCTTGTCAATGGATTTAATAGAATGATGTAATAACCCCTTTGCTACCATCTCGAGTGTTTTGTCAGTGCCACGTTGTTATGTTGCAGAGGCCATTGAGCAGTGATACTTTCTCTTTTTAAAGTTGTTATTGATCATTAAGTACTGTTGCTTTTGCTTTGTTTTTCCATCTTAGGCAAGGCCAATGGACTACCCAAAAGATTACCTTTCTCACCAAATTCCAGTATCATTTCACAAGCATTGGAATATCGATCCAGTGAAGGTCTATTTCACATGGCTGGCACCAAGCACAGAAGAGTCACATAATGGGAAAAAAGTTGGATATAACAGAGAGGATTTATAAGCAGTAGAAGAATGTAAGTGTTAATTAATGTTCTACAGATGAGAGACAGTCACTACTGTGATTTTTGTTTTGTTTTCATGTTGTTCATCTGTTCATGACATAAGAAGACAGTGTTTTGTTCCTGTTGGTTGCATCCCTTCAGAACAATGGAAGAAGGCACTTAAATGACTTTTGGATTCTTTTCCTCCACTTGGTTTCTTTTTAGAATGTTTTTGGGCTTTGTATACCAATGAACTTGACACACATTTAAGTCTTGTACAACTTTACCTGTGTTCTGCTTTGGACTTGGTTCAGACAGCATCAATTTACATTTCCTTCTTTTGCTCTCTCAAAAGCAGAAGTTATTTATTTGGGAGCCTAATATTGAATAAGTGTTGAGCATCTATTAAACATCATTTCTCACTGACTTACAGAAAACAGCTCTCTAAAAGGTTCTGAAACAGTTTCTTGATAAATCATAGAGGACACTTGACTTTTTTTCTGTGACCAGGAGCTAGATTGTGTGAAGGCTGTGCTCCTTTATGCTCTTTTCAGATAGAGATGCTGTAGTCTCCTGAAGTAGTTGGACCAGGCACAAAACCACTGTTGTACCTTTTAAGTTTATTGGCATTTGTGTGGAATGTCATGTACAAAATGGGATAAAAAGGTTAAGGACAGGGATTTCTTAGGTGGCCACGGGAGGTCACTGTGGCTCCTTTAGAAACCTAACTCTCTGCACATCAATTTGGCAAATATAAAAGTGACTCTTAAGGATTTCGGCAGAACTAACACTTCAGTATTTCTGATGTGTGCATTTCAATAGCATATGAATGCTAGCTTTAAAAAATTTGTAGTATTCCTAATTTATATCATCAGGATAAGTAATTTTATGCTTACAACATGTAAAGTGTGATTCATATTTAAAACGTTCTTGAATTTTTTTTAGTAATTCAGTTTTGTAAAAATGTTTGTACAAAAACTGGCTATAGTATGTTCTAAACTAATTTTTATATTGTAAAACTGCTTCTTTTAAGATGACAGTATATGGCACTTGTATGCTGTCATTTAACTTGGCTTGCTATATTGTAACCAAATACAGGGTCTTAAAGCCATACTGCTGAAGTAATTTGTGTTTTGGTTTCTTTTAGTGGGTTAAAAATTGATTCCACTCCAAAGAAAAGCAATACTCGCTCTAGAGTCGAAGTAGGGGAGCCACTGATTCCTGTCTCAGTAATTACCGAACTTGTATAAACATTTGTTTGTGAATGTAGCTTGTGGGTCTCTAAGCGTGGAATAGCGAGCACATATTCATAACAGATTCAAATTCTGATTAAGAAGGAGCAATCCATGTTGTCTTTTTTTCTTCCCACTACCAGTGCCTTAAACAGTAGACATTTTACTGATACCAGGACTATGTTCTCTGATACCGTTGGTGAATTGTTAATTATGTTTACTGTTTAGAACTGTGAAAGCTGAAAGCTGAATAAAAGCATTCTTTAACCTTTTGTGCCTTCTTCCTCTTTGTGAAGCAAGTACAGGATTCTTTAAGCACCAGTGAAGTAAGTTCATCGCCTTAATTGTATTTACTGTCAGTTTTATTAAAAGGCAGCTTAATCTTTGGGGTTTTTTCATGTTCTATCCTGACCTCCAGATTAGGTTAGTTTTCAGCCTCCAGTTTTGTGCAAATGGAAAATGCTGTCTCGATGAACACCTCATGTGATTGGGAGTCTCGCTGCTATCACAAAACATATGTCACTATCAAATTCCCCAAAGGTCTTGCAACACAGTCCAATCAGGTCCAACTCCCAACTGGTGATGTTTAATCTTCTCATTGGGCCCTGTGGAGGCAGACCAGATCAACAAAAGATGATTAGATTTGGGTCCAGGCTGTGTTGTACCTGTAGACTGCTTCTTTAGATGTGGGAAGTCATTGACTCGTGATTGATTGCTTACTTGACTTTTACTTCTGGTTTGACAAATGTAGTAGTAGATGTCCTGAAGTCCATCTTTTCCCTTGCTGTTAGCCCTGGATTTTACTGCAAGGTTTCTGGAGGTATTAGTAAGCATCAGACTTCTGATTTTAGTCTCCATAGTTTTGAGAGAAACAAAGCCATAATTTGCTCAGGTATTTTGAGACAAAACTCTGACTTTTGAGACACTGCAGCAGCATGACACAGGTGACCTTTTAGTGCACCAACTAAATAAGATTTTTTCAAGGAAAGGATCACGAAGAATTTCTATAAACAAGATGTGAAGCCTTCTATGTGAACTTGAGTTTTAGAAGACTCAGGATGACTGTTACTAGCTGAAACCTAAGGAGAAAACTGTGTGTTAATGAGCCTGAACAGTACGAAGGTTTCTAATGAAAGTCAAGTGGATTATAAATGGTGCAATGTTAAAGCAAATCAATAGAAGAGGCATTCACGACTCACTTGGTAACAGGCAGATTAAAACAAGGCAGCAAAGTTGATTGACTGCTTGAAGTTTCCTTTTCTGGGACATTGCAGGGTTGTGGCATGAAAAAGAAAATCTGGGAATCATTACTGACTCTTTGTTTTTAATGTTTATAACATAAAAAATTTCCATGTATTAAGATCTTTCTTTGACAGAATTCTTTTGATAATTTGGTTAGCTGGTTCATCTGCCAGGAGCCAAAAAAACCCTTGAAATACTAGTGCCTTCAATAAAGCAGATATGTAAATGAAGAGTGATGAAGTATTTGAGGCCCACATTTGATCATGAGTGAGAATGAGGGCTGTGAATCTATTTTTATTTCCCTACATCTGCAGATGGCCCAGGCATGGAGAAACCCAAAAGAACCTGACCTTTGTCTCTTTCTCTGTGATTAGGAAAATGGGCAAGAGTCTTGAGGCAGCTTGCAAGCTGGGTAACTTTCTTTTTGTGCAGGAAGACTTTTTCCTAACACCAGCTCCAATGGCTGCCAGCTGGAGGGAGGAGTCCAAATTACCTTATTTTCAATTCTTTAATTGAAATTTCTTTAATTCATAATTTCTTATGGATTTCATTATCATGGCTGGATCTAGAATGTCTCAGCCAGAGGCCTGAGATGCCATTCAGTGAGATTCCTGGAAAGTGGGATCAGCACTGTGTGAGGACTGCCATAACTATCTACTGTGAGCACCTCCAAAGCCAGTAGTGCCACTGCATTACCAAGAAACATGGAGAAGTAGTAAGGTATTTGCTTTTTGCAACACTGTAAAATTCTGAGTTCTTTTGTGTATTGGACACCATGGTAATAAATGTATTTGAGTTTGCTTCAATGCAATTGTTTCTGCTTCTTGTTGATATGAAACTAAAGGATAAATTTAGGATTCTGAGCAAAATGCTCCCTGAGGGTGTCACCTCATCGTACATTGGCTGAGGAATCTAAGAGCACTCGACTGCTCCATTAGTGCTGCCTGGTGCAGCTCTGGCTCTGAGGTCCCAGGTCACGTCAGCATGGTGGCTTCACCCTCTGTACTACCCCTGTGCACACACCTGCTGTGTCAGTATAGAACAAATTCACCTCCCCAGTCACACTGAGGGCTTTATCTTTAAGTAGTTGTTTCATTCAGCAAAGAAATAGATTCAATGTTGATTTGTAGGTAACTGATTTTTCTGTTTCAGTTTGTGACACATTATGTGCATGTGTAAAGAATAGCTTTTTTAATACACAGTCTCATAGTGGTAGCCATTGTGTAACTACTTGATTTAAATTCTGTCCTGAGAAGAGAAGTCCTCATGCTTTTCAAATCTCAGCCTGTGGTTTACAGGAAGAGACCTGTGGGACTAGAGCAAGTAGAGAGAGGTGAACAATCTGTTTGCATCTACGTGCTTTTGCAGATTCCCTTGACTTGTTTGTTTGTGCCCTTGTCAGCCAGGAAGCAGAAGTACCTCCCCTGAAATCAGTTAATGAGATTTCTTCTGCTAGGACCTGCATTTGCATGGCAAGAATGAAACAGCTTTGGTGGAGTGCGTGTGCACTGGTTAGTTCTGAGCACAAGGGGAAAAGACACAGTCGAAATAATTTATTTAAAGATGAAAAGGTAAGTAGGCATTATGCAAATGCATACAGAAGCCTAAAGGACTCACTGTCGAAGAAAGGAAGAACTGGTTTGGAAAACAGGCTATGGAGAGGAGTGATAGGAAATTACTTCAATGGAGTTTACTGAAACATTCTTTATGGGAAATCTATAGGCATGCGGCTTTTGTAAGCTAAAAAACAATGCTAAGCTATTCCTGTGAGAAATAAAATTTTAAAGCAATGCTTTTGTAAGTCTAAAGGCTTAAGAGCCTGACTGTTAAACAGAACAACTCCAAGAAAGTTGAAAGCACTAGGCTGTTAATATTTTACAGGCTCAACTTACCAAAAAAAACCCCAGTATAAGCAGATTGTTAATTAATAAGAAGCTAATAAAGAAAATTATCCACTGGGAAGATTATTGTGCATCATCAACTGGTTTGTGCCCACTTCTCATTTATGTATTTCTAGCTGGGGTATCCTCCAGATGAAGGTCTAATCAGAGTTTATAATGAACCCCATCAATGTCCTCATAGCAGGAGCTCAGATGTTGCCCTAGTTCTACAGGCACTGCAGCCCATCTTCACAGAGGTGCTGCATGACACTGTCTGCCACCTGCTCCCCAAAAGCCTGAGAGAACAGTAAGAAATACAGCACATATCCCTCAGGAAGGAGGGAAACGTTGTAGGACTGAAGACCTCGTGAGTTCCTCAGTTGTCTTAAGGAGCGCTCTCACTGGTCCTCCTTCAAAGCCGCCGTTCCCTGGCTAGCAAGGCAGCAGGAGTGATACCAAGTGTAACCCTGAGTAAACACAGCTGTGAACTAATAGCCTGGAGCAGGTCAAGCTCAGTTGTAGCTCCAGAGGCATTGGTAGCTTCAAGGACAGTTGGTCACAAGTGCTGATGGGCGATGTTGGCTAATTCACCAGCCTTTTTTTCCAAAGCCTTCTCAAGACTTCTTACGTTGCTAAGATTGTGTTTGCAAGCTCCTTGAGGGAGCCCTTTACACAGAGCAGAGTGGGAGCTGTGCAGTGCTTTGATGCACTGTGCTGTGGTCCCATGGCCTCACTCTGCCCAGTCAGGAAGCTCTGCTGAAAAGTTCTCAGTCCATCTCTTATCCTGACAAACCAAGTTACTAATTTGTTTCTCTTTCTGTTGCTGTTTCTTCAGGCTAGAATTTTCCTGTTGATGGATTTTATGTTAACTAGAACATCTGATCCTACAAGTGCTAGTTCTGGAATGACTTTACACTTAATAAACAGTGAAATACATTTTTAACAAAATAAAATGTGGATAATCCTACTATAGTTACCAGCTTATTATATTCTTGTGAGAAACTCTGTCAAGTGCAGTTCAAAGGTCTGAAAAGATATGATTTTGTTTTATAAGAGCTGACTTACCTCTACCATGGCTTGCCCCTTGTTCACCCAAGTGGTATGATTAACACTTAAACAAACCTTGCTTTAGAAGCTCATAATTGTCCTGCCAGTCTTTCAAAAACTGGTAAAATATTTGCTGTCCTTCCGGCATTACCGTAGGTGTTGCTTATTATGAGTGTTTTCATGACCTTTGTTAGCAATTCAGCCACTTCTTTCTTAAAAACTTTCTGGTTTCTTGAGTTAATATCCTGGAAGGTCAGAGGGGTTGCAATGAAGAGCAATGTAGAAAAGCAGAAAGGACAGGAAAGAGGTACTGAGGTACCAAAGTCTGTGCAACTTTTGTGTGCTCACATTACTGTGTGCAGCCATATGCTCATGGATGTCGATGCTGATCTCCATGTTGGAGTCAGTAAACCTTCCTGAGAGTTTTCTGTCGTACTCATTGCTTCTAGAATAGAGAATTGTGGATTTACCTTAACGATGGACAGGCTCATACTGCAATTGACTGCTTTGGTTCCTTGTGCATGAATTTGTTGCTGTTCTTCAGCCTCTGCAGAACTGGGACTCTGAGTGGGTAGGTTAACTCCTACCTTACCATCCACCTGCCCACAGGCAAGATCCCAAAATAGTTGAGATTACAGCCTGTTTTAAATAACACGGCTAATGTGGCTTGTGGCTCCATGGGCAAACATCGTGAAAGTGCTGCACTGCGTCTCTCCATGTGCTGGAAAGGGCAGGACTGAACTGCAGAAGGGCCCTGCTGCAGGACTGAATAGACCCCAAGAAGTGATAATGTGGCCAGGCTCCTTCCATTGTCATTGCCTGTATCCCATGCTTGTCGAATGCAAACATTAAACTCGGTGAGCTGAGTCAGATTCTTTGCCAGTCAGCTCTCATTTAAGTAGGAAATATTTTCCTTTCAGATTTAAGAGTAACATATCCCAGAACCTGCTCCATTTTATTTCTAAAGGTAGAAACAATGCAAAGGGTGTTAAGGATCTCTACGACTATGGGGCAGTCTTTTGTTCAGTGAAAGGCTGAACAACCTAAAAGTATCCATTTGAAAAAGCACAAGCGGGGCAGGGAGTGGTTTTTCACTCTTTCATAACCTCGGTACAGAGAGATAGAAAACAAACTTGCCAGGGTAGTTCTAATACAGCAAGTGTGTTTTCTGTAGCACGAAACCGAACTGCAGAACCTGACAGCATCAGCTGAGCAGAGACTAAGAGGTACAAAAAGAGCTTAAAACCGGATTGTACAAAATCACAGCAGAAAGGTCTGTAAATGGCTAATAAACACAATGGTTTTCAAGAAACATCTTCAAGCTAAGGCTCTGAATTTCTGCAGCCTGACCCTGGGCAGGTACCTTGGGCTAAATGGAGCTTTGTCCCAGCCCAGTATGACTCTTTCTGTGTAGTACTGGCGTGTGCACGAAGTTCAGTTCAAAAGGAAGGCTCGGGGCTTGTGATTATCAGCAGTGCTTCAGCTCCTTGTGCCTATAGAGTGTCAGTCTCTCCTGTGGTTGTACAAGTCCAGAGCCACCTCAGAGACCATGGATCAAAAGAGAGAATCTGTCAAACCTCTGCTTTCCTCTGCTGTGACAATATCTGAGAACCCCAGAAGCAGATGTTGTCAGCACTGGGACCATGGGCCACATGTGGGTGCAAACTAAGTGTGGTTCACCACAGCTTATGAGATGAGAAATGTGCCAAAGACAAAAGCTCCAAAGCTTGGGCTCTGCAGGGCAGCCAGCCAAGCTCTTTGCTGAATCAGGTTTTAGGATCCCAAAGAAACCAAGCAACTTTTCATATCAGAAAATGAACAAGCTTTGGAGCCAAAACATCAATGGCATCTTGAGCCAGTGCAATGCCACCGTTGTCCAAACCCTGCCCTAGGGGACTTGGTGCTTGAAAGCTGAAGCTCCAAGCAGGGAAGTTTCTTAGTCTTGTCTACAATTTTCTCTTGTGCTCTGTCCATCCTGCAAAATCTGTTTAATGCTGGACCCATGAACTGAGCCATACCGTTGTTCCTGGCTTGAGAAAAGGAAGATGGAGCACAGCCCCAGCTAGGCTGAAATACCTACTCCAGGTGAGTATTTAATTGACTCCCATCAGCATTAATCACACTCCTGAGAGGACTGGAGCCAGTGTTGTACCAGCTTCTTCTGGGTGAGCAGATCCTTTGTATTTCATGTCCCCGAGGTGGTGCCTCTCAGAGCTGTTTCTCAACAGGAGCAGCACATTTGCACGCAGAAACTCAGAACTGCAGAACAGCCCAGGCTCCTCTGGAGGTCACCTGGTCCAGCCCACCTGCTCAAGCAGGGACATGCACAGCTGACTGCACAGGGCCATGCCCAGGTGGCTTTTGAGTGTCTCCAAGGATGCAGACCCCACCACCTCTCCAGGCAAACTGTGACAGTGTTTGACCATCCTCTCAGTATAAATGGGTTTTCTTATGTTTAATTGGAATTCCCTGTGTTTCAATTTGTTCCCGCTGCCTCTTGTCCTGTCATTGGACTCCACCGAGAAGGAGTGGAGTCTCCATCTAATCTACACCTTCCTGTCACGTACTTACTGATAAGATCCTCCCTGAGCCTCTGCCTCTGAGAAGTCTCTGAAGCTGCCTACGTGGGGTTCAGATTCAATTTGGTTTTTGCTTATTTGACAGTTTCTCTTTAACATGGCAAGGTGACTCCAGGCACTTTCCACCAGAGCCTGTTTACAGGTTTTTAATAACTGTCAGAGTGCCCGGCATTTGCTGCACGGTGAGAAGCTGCTGGGAATAATTAGCACCAAGGGGAAAATGTCAAAGAGATCCAAATGTAACATTTATACAAAATGCTACTGCTTTTTAAAATTCCTGTCAGCAGCAGCACAAAACCTCTGTGAGTCCCTGCACCTCGAGGTTCATCCCACCCACGCAGCTATGCAAAGCAAGTTCCCCACACAGTTTCTCTTCCCTGCAGGAGTGGTGCCAGCAAATCTGGGAGGTGGAGAGATGCACGAGCTCCTCAGTGCCCCGGCACCCTGCACGTGGCACCTTTCTGCCAGCCGTGCTATCCACGGGTCATGTCCCTGTAGGAAGTTGCCCAATCTGTCTGCATCACTTACATCACTGCTCAGGCTGTCTCTCCTGTTGCCTCCTTTTCCTGCTTGGTTTTGCCTCCAGCCACCCTGTCACTGTGCCAAGCTCTCCAGTTCTGCACATCAATCCCTCAGTACCAGCCATGAGTTTTGTGACGTGTTCCTCCTGCTGCCCTCATCCCACTAAAAATCAATGGGCAGTTCCTGTAATCTGCAGGTTTTAAATCGTTTGCATGTGAAGGAGAGTCAGTTTTCCATTAACCCTTCGCCCCCTCGCAGGGTTCATTACCAGTACCCAGCATAAGGTGTTCTTGCAGCCTCCCTAGGGATTGTACTGCTTCAGCTGGAGCTGCTGGGGAAGAGATTTCCTCCAAAACCCACTCGCTCTGTGGCTTCCCTGACACTCCAGTGTGGAAGTGCCCTCTTCCTGCCAGCACAAAGGTGACCTGCTCTTAACAGTGCATGCTTCGCTGTGTCGGTGTTTTGGGGGTCAGATTGAGACTTATCCTGCCAGAGCCTCTCTCCCAGTGCAAAGAGTGGAGGGAAAGTGTTTGCTGCTGAGGCTGAGCAGAGGGTTCTG
>VZTA01005146.1:36279-73296 GCA_013398855.1 Mohoua ochrocephala | reverse complement strand
CCCGAGCTCGGCCCTCGCGGGACCGGCTCGGAGCAGGGCACCGGGCTCCGGGAGGTGCCCCGGGCTCACGGCCGAGCCCCTGCGCTGACACTGCGCCCGAGCGGCTCCGGCAGCGGAAACCTCCGGGCCATTCTTCCACGGGTGTTGTGTTTCGAAACAGTGACGTTTTCCAAGGTAGTCTTGACTGGCTGTGAATCAGGTTCTGGAGGTGCTTTTCCTTTTGCTGTGTCACGACAAATAAGGACAAATTGCAACATAACCTGGCACATCCAGGTGAGTGAAATGCAGCGAAGTTGGTTTTTTTTAACACAGCCAGACCGCTGTGTGCCACGGAGAAGTTCCAGTGTTCCGTGTTGCATCCTGTGATCTGCCATCGTTATCAGCCAGGCTCTGACAGACCCGTGCTCCTGTTCTTATCTCTGGCAGTCTACACTGTCACCTCTTCCACATTACAGGACTTTAACGCATTAACTCTTCTAGAATCTTCCTCTGGCCTCCAAGAGTCTGACTTCCTGATACGGTCCTTCTGTTTTCCATGACCGCTTACCCGCTCTGGATTACCCACCTTGGATTACCCATCCTGGGATTTCCTTTCGGTTGCCTGTGTGTTTTACTTCATGTCTCCCTTTCCGTTCCCTTGAAACTCCTTTAATCCTTTTTTTCGTGGGTTCTGCCCTGTACAGGTGATTTTTAGTGTCAAGATATTTTTCTTCTTTCGTTTGGCCTCCAAATAAACGTCCCCAAAGAAGGAGGGGCAAGGAGAGAGCCTCAGAGAGAGAACCAGGGAAAGAGTCGGGGGTTTGTTCACCACTAACAGTGATGGCTTGGTGAACTGGAGCCACAGCTGGATGTGCAACGTCCTTCCACAGCTTCTCTGCTACACCCTGGGCCTGGGAGAGGCCAATATTCTCAAGCAAGGTGAAGAGTTGGGGGATGTGTAAAAGTCATTACCCTTTGGTAAAGGGTGAGTGGCCAGGAAAGAAAAAAAAAAAAGGAAACATGAGCAAGGCATGGAGAAGGAGGGTAACTCCTGCTTGGGTCACATGAACCTGGCCTAACAGCATGAAACCATTTAAGTGTAAGGGGGAAATCCTGCTATGGCGCAGGGCTGGACTACTAGGTGTTTACAGTCTCTTATTTAAGTTCTTGTATAACTCCGGGGGAATCAGAACGCTCACAAAGCTCTTTTTCTTGGAGGAGGTATCATGAGTATGTGGTTGTCACTTAGGAGAGCGTCTCGAGATTGTAACTTGAGGCTCCATGGCTGTTTCAGGAGCACAAGTTATGCATATTTACCTGCAGAGACATTTAGCCTTTATTTTGAAGGACTGCCGTGGCAGTTCTAGAAAGCTACCCTGATCAAAACAAGGAAAACATTTTTGAATCATCCAGTGAGTATTATTTTGGTCAATCTTTTGCAGGTGTAACCAAAACACATCAGTGTGTTGAAAGAGAATCAAAAGGTGGTGTTGAAGAAGGACAAAGGGGAAAGATGGTTGAGTGGTTTAGCAAAGGTGGGGGGGGGTAGGAGATCTTTATTCTGGCTGTTTGCTTAGTGCCTCCTGCACACCCTTCTGCAAACTCCTTAATAACTTCCTTTTCCCATGGAGTGGAGGACATGAAGTGTAAATGTGTTTAAATCATGAGAGCAGTTTGGGGGTGCTGGGAGGTGTGGGCACACCAAACCCCTCTGCTTTTGGGCAGCCAATTCCCGGGATAGAGGGAGCACAGCGAGTCAGCTCCGCTCCTGGAGCAAGAGGGTATTCCTGGAGCAAGAGGGAGGCCTGGTCCCAGGGTGTGCTGAGCGTCCCAGGGTGTGCTGAGCATCCCAGGGTGTGCTGAGCATCCCAGTTCCTGAGTGTCCCAGGGTGTGCTGAGCATCCCAGGGTGTGCTCCTGAGCATCCCAGGGTGTGCTGAGCATCCCAGCTCCTGAGTGTCCCAGCTGCCAGGGCAGCTCCTGAGTGTCTCAGCTCCTGAGTGTCCCAGCTGCCAGGGCAGCTCCTGAGTGTCCCAGCTCCTGAGTGTCCCAGCTCCTGAGTGTCCCAGCTCCGAGGGCACAGCCCTGCCAGGAGGGCCCAGGCCGAGCCCGGGCCATGGATCCCTGGCGTGCTCCTGGACGGGTGGGTGGGCTGGACTGACTTGGCAAGGCCTGCTGAGGCCGCTGCCAGCGTTTAACAAAGGAATCCTTTACACACATTCTTGCCCGATCCGGCACCTTTTCAGCTCTGCGGTGCTGCAAGGGAAAAAATGTCTACGTTTAATATGTAAATAAAAGTACTGATCCAGGAAAAAGGTCACTGCATTCATCCCAGGCAGATCAGATTGCTCTCAGATAACTTTGGCTTTACAAGTTTCCAGGCTTTCCAAGCACAGCCTGCCATTCCATTGTGTGCCTGCTCACGGAGACCAGGAAAATGGGGAACTGGGTCAGTGATCAGCACTCAAGACACCACCATAGTATCGAGCTAATCAGATCAGGGAATTCATCGGGGAGTTCTTCACGTCCAGCTAAAATATGACTGAAGAGTGAAAACAAGGAAGAAACAGCACTGAGGGGAAAACCAAGTGTGCTGCTCATAGACACTGTAATTAAACGATCTGTTTGTTACAGAACAGTTAGGTCAGCTTTGACGGAATTAAAAACTCCCCATCAGAAAGAATCTCCAGGACACTGGTCATAAATTAAAACCAGCTGGTGAGTTAGGTGTAAAAAGCAGTTGAAAGAGAATCTTAAATATTCTCAGTGAACAAACTGAACAAAGAGACCCTCATCTCTCAACCTTCATCTCAGCTATTCCTACAACCTCTCATAAACTTGTGAACCAGTTGTGGGTTTTTTCATTAATCACGTTTAAGTGCTATTTCCAGGATTAAAGCCTGGGATTCTATTCCAGCAGAATAGGAATATCAACTTAAAACCAGATTTTTAAAGCTGCATTTATGTCGTTTTAACACACTTAAAAGTATTTTAATGCTTATACATAAAATTTTGTAGATCTGAATGGTGCTTATTAGGAATGGTGCTTTAATGCAGTTAAGAGTGTAAAAGGCATTAGAATCCTAACAGGAAAGTTACATCTGTGTGAGTACCTGAAAAGAGCTGAGAGGTTCTTTAAGAAAAGGCTCCGGTATTTCCACATGACCTACCGAAGGGAAGGAGCACTGGTATGCTGCCAAATTCCAGGAGAGCTGAGCAGTGATTAGAGTTTAACTTTGGCATCAGACAGGAGGCTTTTTCCCCCTTGAAATTCTCAATGTAAAAAATGCTGAAGCTTTTTCTCAGCTTTTCAGTTGGGGGAAAAGAAAAAAAAACAAGCCCGACCCTCAAAAGCTAATAAAGAACTTGCTTTAGGAAAACATCTGGTAGCTTGGAGTGCCTTAGTGCAGGGAATTGTGCGTTTTCCCAGCGTGGGAGCGTGGTGTGCACGCCGGTTCTGAAGCCATCAGCAGCATGGGAGGTGGGCAAATCATTTTGCTGAGTCAGAGTTAGGAATTAACACAAGAAGAATAAATGTCAAGGTCTGACACGGACTTTAAGCAGAAGGAGAGCTGTATGGGATGGTGGGGAGTCACGAGGTCAGTTCTGTGTAATGCTGCTGACCAGTGTGACAATTCCCTGTCACCATGTCCAGCCACAGCTGGGCACTGCAGCCTCCCAGCATGACACCGCTGGGAAAGGCACCTCAGGAACAGTGATGAGACCTGGATTCTTCAGCTGGAGCCAAAGCACAGCCCTGCCAACTGAGGAAAGGGGTCAAAGCACAGCCCTACCAGCTGAGGAAAGGGGTCAAAGCCCAGCCCTACCAGCTGAGGAAAGGGGTCAAAGCCCAGCCCTACCAGCTGAGGAAAGTCCAGAGAGAAGCAGAGAGGAGAACAGAAAGAAGCTGAGGTGAAGGGCAGCCTCTAAGAGCTTCTTGCACTGAATATCCAGGCAAGTTCCACTGGCTGAGAGCACGCTGCCTGTTTGGCCAGGCTCCCTTGGGCACACACCACAGCACAATGAGGGACTCCTGGGCTTTTTGTCTGCTTAAGAGAGTGCAGCTTCAGTAGCTAAAAGTGTAGTGAGTCCTAGTCCTCTCCCCAGCTACAACATTGGCCCGAGCACACTTCCAACACCTCCACCTGGATTCCAGCCCCGAGGCCTTGGAAAATAAACAGAGCAGCCCTGGAGCCCCCCAGGCCTCACTCTCTGGTGACAGTCCCCAGCCCCAGCAGCAGGGGTGCCACCAGCTCTCACAGCTGGCACCAGAGGCAGCAGCAGCTGAAGTCCCCACAGGACCCATGCCAAGGAGCTCTACAGGATTAAGGGGACAGATAAAAGTGTCACTCCTGGAATTTCACCATTGCTATCAGGGAACAGTGTTTCCCTTTCAAAAACAAACCAAAAAAGAAAAAAATCCCATCCCCCCCAAACCAAAACCAAGAAAGGCAACGCTGCCAAACGAATCAGCCAGACCCTTACCTTGCAGACATGAACATGACTTCATGTGCTTTTAACAATGAGCCATTCACAGAGCCTTTTTTTCTTTTTTTTTTTTACTCCAGGATTAGAGACTGACATCTCATTCTGTATCATCTTCTGGTCCAGTTTGGTAGTAAAGGAGTCACTGATGCCTTTCACCTCCAAAAACTTCTAAGGGCATCTGCAGTCTGCAAGTGCCAGAGAGGGGTTACCATGCAGCCACAGCTGGGCTGAAGGGCAGCAGACATTCTACAGAGCACAAGGTGAAATGAATTTCTATAAAAAAGAGAAGCAAAACGCCAGATTCTTAAGAAAAGTGCCAACAGACCTTTAATGGTGCTGGGAACCAGCCAAGACTGTGAGTTACATTTCTTTTGAAAGAATCCTGTATAATGAAGCACACTGAAAAAATATGCAGAGAGACTGACAGCAGTGTTTATTTTATTCATGGCACTACATTTATTCAGGGAACAGAGGGGGAAAAAAAGCCCTGGACTGAGAAAAAAGGTGGTGGTCTTCCAATAACACCATAAAACCACACAGACCTAGAGCAGAAGGCCAGAAAACTCTTGTTCCCTCTGCATGGACATGGGGATGCTGCCCCTGCAACATCCAGTAGTTTTATAGGAAGTGATGGAGCATGCAGGGTACAGCAGGCCTTGGAGGGAAAGAGTTGGGTTTTATTTCTTGAGGAGGTGGGAAGCTGAAGGGGAGGATGAAAAAATTGTATAAACCATGTTTTATAAGCAAAGTTTTAAAGGTCCCTTAGCAGGCTTAAAAAAAGATGAAGTACACTCACTACATTCTTTCTTTCCACGGACGGAACGGGCCAGCGAAAACAACTGACCTCAACTGTTTGAATCCTGTGTGTGTTGTTATGCAACAGCCCAACCAGTCCCCTGCACTTCTGCTGGGGAACTGCACATGGTAGAGAAGTTCATTCTTTAATTACCCTCCTGAATTTGTTTTACTTAGAGCTAACCTGCAGCTGATTGCTAACATCAGCAACCATAACAGCAGTTCAAAGAATGTTCCCTTTTGCAACAGCACTTCATTTCTCCGTGCGATAGAACTCTCTATTCAGCTCGTTTGGCTCGTTCCCGCCGAGTATTTCTTTGGTTACATGGGTCTTCTACATGCAAGGGAAAGTTTTGGCTTTTTGGCCTTTTTGCTTTTTTTCAACAGGAAAAATAATTTCAAGTCTTCCATCACTGGCTATAAAACCCAAGGCAGGCATATGGCCCCAGCTCTCCAAAGCCATACGCAGAGGAACTAATAAATCCTGATTCCTTGCAGACTTGTCTTCTCTTCCCACCTTCCCCTCCTCACCCCTCCCACCAAGCCCACTGCCCCAGCACCCTCCCCAGGGTCCCCTTGCACAGGCAGCAGCTTAGCTCCTATTTATGTCCTCCAACTACTGCTCGAGCGAAAGGAAGCCAGTGCTGCGCCAGGTTCCGTGTGTGCAGACCACAGATCTTTGTTTGGCCTGGCTCGCCGAGGAACCAGCCAAACTTCCTTGGCAATCCCTACCTAAAGCAGAGGAAATCTTTGGATTTATCATCTCCACCAAGCCCTTAATTTTCATGCAACTGGGATTAAGTCAGCTGTCTGCGAGATCTTTCTTGTCACTGAAGCTGGCCAAAAGATTTAAGTTATTTTTGAGGAGGGGATAGAACAGGACAGAGCACAAATGCAAAAGCAGTGGAAACCATGCTAAAAATATTTCAAATGCGACAGCATTCTCTTAATAGTTGTGTTGTACTTCTGCTCAGCTGAAAGGTGACTTGGGAGAGATTTTGACAGGCTTTTGCTGCTTTAAGTATTTCAGATCCTGCCAGTTTCTCTGGCAGTTTCTCAGCATTGCAAGACACCGGTCAAAACATCCTGATCCAGCCAGTTCAGCACAGCTAATTACAGTCACCTACTGACAACTCAGTGTTGTCCTGGGGCATGCGTGCTCTTCCCAGGAAAACAAACCTGTGAGTAACAATTCAGGTTCACAGCATAAACAAATTTCAGTGTTCATTCAGTAGCCCCCATCTCTTGCACAGATCAAAGGCTGATATTCCATTGCTTGTTTCCAAACCAACCCATCACAACAGGAGCTCCCAACTCTTACCAATGCTTGAAGTCAGCTGGAAACAGGCTCCCTCACCGAGCTCCGCAGCTGAGCGAAAAAGAGCCACTTGTGGGTTTGGTTGGAAGTGCCCAGAGCTTTCACTCTAGGACTTCTGCCTTTGTTTTGCATTCGGGAGATTTTCTGTGCAGTCAGTGACTGGTCTTTAATAAAATGGAATTCTCTCTGCCTGTAGGCACAGTAACTGAATTCTTTCAGAACATCAGGAAATTTTGAACATCTTCACTTTCTAATAATCTCCAGAGCATCATCCGTATACCAAGTCCTTCATGGATAATCGTGTTCCTCCTCTGGAAAGGAGAGGTGTTAATTTGGTGCACCCAGAGCACAGCAGTGTCCCGCAGTCCCTCTCACTGAGGCCATAACAGCACACGGAGTGGATCTGACCTCGGCAGCCCTCTCCATCCATCCATTATTTCTCAGTGGTCTCACTCCCTCTGTTCTGCCAATTAAGTCCGTTCCACTCCCTGTCTAAAAGGCAAGTCCTCGGTTTCTGGAATGCTGTCAGACTGGTCAGGCGAGTGCCAGAGATCTACAATGGCATTTTCCTTTCCTCAACCACTTCAATATTTCACTGCACATGCTTGCAGTAGTTGCAACTCCATTTCTGGTATGTTTTGAGGAATTGTTTTTGGTTTTAAGCATTTGGCAAACCCAAGTTAAAGATGACATTTTTATGTCATAAAGCTACACTGAGTGTTACATACAAAACATTTGTACTGAAAACTCAGACACTTTCCAAAGGCAGCTTGTGCAAGCTAATTCAGCTTTCTTGTGGACAGATACAACTGTTGGCTTTCAGTGCTGGACACTGCTATTTCAGCTTTTGTTCTGAAAGAAACAAACCAGTCAAACCTGTGTCAATTTAGTCAACTCGAAATTAGGAAGGAGAACAGCTTAACTCATATTAACAAAATTCATAGAACTGAATGAAATCGATTTTCTTTGGGAAAAAATCAGCAGCTCACTCTTTGGGAGATACTTAGATGACAAAAATAAGCTGCCTAACAGGACTTATTGAGGGAAGCTGGGGGAAGCAAGCAATGAGGGAAGCAAGCAATGCTGCAGCATCTCGCAAAGGCACATCCAGCAGTGTTACCTTCAGGCACCGATCCCACGCCTGCCACCTCCTGGCCTTGGAATATTTCAGCTCCAGAAACGTTTAGCAAAACACAATTGTAATTAAGTGTCACGGAAAGGGGAGCGAGGGATCTTTTCCTTCAGGTAAAATGTTACTGCTCGCAGTTTTGGTTCTGCTGCACAAAGTCTGCAACCAAAGGCAACAGAGAAAATTCATTGCTTCCCTTAGTCCTGACATCATCTTGCAGACCTCTTGCATGTAATTACTAAGGTGCTTCCAATAAAGCCCTCCAGGAACTCGCAGCCTGGGGCTCTGACTCCGGGAACAAACCAGGGATTACACAGCTCCTTCAGAGGGTGACAGTGCCCCAGATCAACTCACACTGCCAGGTCACAGCTCTGGCATCGGTAACTGCTGACCAGGGCAGCACCACGCTCCCGGGGCACTGCTGCACTTGGCACAAGACTGTCCGTGCTGCTAACACTGCAAAAGCCTTTTTGTTCTCTTTAAGACAGCTGAAGCAGAATTAGGTGCCCGGTACTTCAGGTTTTTGGAGACATGCATGATTTTGAAGCATTGTAACAGCATATTTACACTACCCCTTGTCAAGAACTTCATTTGAGAAAATGAACTTCCTTGAGGTTTTTCGTGAACATCTGAGTTTCACTGAGGTACATGAGCAAGCAGAGATCGCTTCCTTTCTCTCTTCCAGGGAGCAGAAATCCTGCTCGATCCCATCCTGCCCTCAGTTGCACCCTGCAGTGCCCATTCCATGGAGAGCTGGGTATAAACCACTTACAGGGAGTGCAGGAATCTCAGCTGAGCTGGAGGTG
Source organism: Mohoua ochrocephala (assembly GCA_013398855.1). Lineage (NCBI taxonomy): Eukaryota > Metazoa > Chordata > Aves > Passeriformes > Acanthizidae > Mohoua > Mohoua ochrocephala. The sequence goes on along the minus strand of VZTA01005146.1, from coordinate 64,782 downwards.
TCCCAAAGCAGCAGCTCAGGCTGTTGGCTTTTGTGACTATTTGTGCTCGTTGTCTTCTCCACACAATCGCAGTGGGTCAGCGAAGGAGTAGTTCATTATCACAAAGGCTGTAGTAGGTCAGGCTGGAATTTTTATGTCAATGCTTCCTTGAAGGGAAACTGAATTCCAGCAAAAGAGTGCCTTTGGAATTAAACTGTGTCTATCCTCTGAAGATATTATTTATTTTTAAATGAAAAAGACCATATACCAGACAAGTTTGGGTTTGGTACCAAACACTCCATTCAGCTCTCAATACGGACCCAGACAAGCAGAGTCTCATTCAGGTCACTGATAGCAGCCTCATAACCCCAAGCCTCTCCCATGCAGGTATTTGAACTGCAGTGACTCAGAAATTGAGTGTTTTGTTCAAGCAAAGGCTCTTACCTGAGAAGTTCATTCTCTAACGAAACCCTGCCGTACCTGAAAAGCCAGAGGGGTTAACACCATTTGGAGCAGCACAGGCAGTGAAAGACTCCTCTTCTAAGAGTAGCTTAGAGCCTTCAGAAAGATTTTTCTGCACCAAAGCCTTATCCCAATTGATTTTTTTTTCTAACTTGGGGACATTTTGCTTTGAGAAAAAATAAGTTACAGTTGAAGAGCAGCAAAGTAAATGTCAGTTACAAAGGGTGTTCTTCCACTTCCATCCACCGTCACCATCTTTCCAAAGCCGCTTTCAGCTTCAGCACATCTGAAGATGAAATCTTCACTTGGTTTTCTCCCAAACTAATATAACCAATAATTCTCTTCATATACTCTAAAATATTTTCTAAAGCCCATCTTAAAGGGCTAAAATTGATTCTTCACATTAATGAGCTAATGAAAACATGGCAATTCTCAAATGATAATTGTTTCACGGCCTCATAAGGATTCCCTGGTGAAGAAATTGTATTCCAGAAAGCAAAAGCTTAGCTGATTTCTATTTCAGAGGTACGGTGACTCAACAACCATTCATACCTAGAGCTTCAATCTGTGCAGGGGAATAGAGGCATCCAGTTGAAAACAACCAGCAGAATCCTAATTAAATGCCCACTCTTTCTGTGCTTACTGGGAAGCTCTTCTTACACCCACCCAAGGGAGAACACCTGGCTATTGGCAGAGAAGAGGCATTTTCAACACTCCAGCAATTCACTCCTTAACCTTCTCATAGCCTGGATTTGAATCCTGCTAATTCAGGACCAGCGCTCTGCTCGGGAAGGAGCATTCCACAAAACACATCTGAAGCTGGAAGAGCACACAGCTGTGTCCCCAGCCCCATGGAATACATCGTTTTGTGCCCAAAGCAGTTGTGCTGTGAGCTGCCACGAGCACAGCTCTGCTCCACTGGCACAAGGCACAGCTCCCAGCTCCAGAGGAGTGGCACTGGCAAAGGCTGGGCCAGGCCCCTGCCTGGAAGCTGTCACTGACTCAGGGACACAACTCACAGCCAACCTGCTCCTCCTGCTCACAGAGCTCACCCACACCCTGCTCCCACACAAACAGCTCCAGGAGGGCATCTCACAGACAACAAAGCACAGCAGAAAGCAGTCTGGATTCATGTTTATTGAAGCCAGTAATTAAAGACGTCCTCATTTTGCCAGCACTAGAAAGCAAGGTTCCACATGACTGCATACTGCACCTGGTTAAAGCCATACAACTGGACTAAGGTTTGTTTCATACATTTGCAGTCCTAATTGTAAGTTGGAAGAAAAACCAATAAACTTAGTATACAGGACAGTGAACTTTCATTTACAGCATGTATATTGTTAAGTTCACGATGTACAGAGCAGTCACTTTCAACGTAGTTAAATTAAATAAAATACGAAATTCTGTTCAGTTTAAACAGGTTTTTTTAAATGCCAATAAAAAAAGTGCAAACTTAAAATCAAGCAGCATAACCACAGCATTTTTATGGAGGGCCAATCTTTAAACTTTTCTATTTGCTTCAAGTTGAATGCTTTCGTCTTTTGTTTTCTTAGTTTAAACATGAACAGTAGATGCAGTCACTATAATGCATATAAATATAGGCATATAATAGTTTAAACAGTCTACCATACAAGTGTATCTGCAAATAAAATGAAGTTTCACTTGAAAATGTAAAGGCTGTTTGCATTTGGCCTTTGGTTCCAATGCTTGAAGACACCAGAATAACAACTGTGCAGCTCACCAAAGCCAGCAGACTTTGGCACCCACAGGATGCTACATTACTTACACCTCTCTTCAGTAAACTAGGAGCATTCACTTGCAATTAGAAACTGGAAATCTGTCCCTGTTTTGTCTTTCTGCAAAGCTGGTAAGTTATCACACAGTAACAGTTTTGATCAGTTTTAGTATACTTAACATTTTTATACATGTGGAAAATACTTCAATTGTAAGTTTTAGCCATATTGCTAGAAAAGTGCTTATCAGGTTAGATGACAAAAAAGGCAGTTTCAGACTGAGGTTTTCAAATTATCCCATTACAATCACACACTTAAGGTTTCCTGTCCGATTTTTGATGGTTTTAGTCTCCAATCTCACTTCTCAGTGTCAGGAGAACAGTGTGTAATTACTTCTGGTGTGGTAACTTGCAACTGGCACCCGTTACACCAGGAAGTGCATCCACATCACCATCAGCCAGCCACAGTCTTAGTCTAACTGTTATCTAGACAACTGTATAACTTCAGGTCATACCATTTATTAAAAAAGTGAAAAAAAAAAAAAAAGAAAAGAAAAATATAGTATTTTCAACAAAAAAACCCTGGCACAAGTAACATACTCATGTTAATATTTGTCAAAGAGGCAAGTAAATACTCTTAGCTTTCTAGATGTCTAGACAGACTTACACGAACAGCCTCTTGCTGTAGCATAGGAGTTGAGGTTAACACCCAGCACTGTGTTAGTGGTCAGTCTAATTCTGTATATTTAAGTAACAATATATATTAGGGAAGTTATATCCAGACATCAGATTTAGTACAACAAGTTCATATCAATAAAAAGTAAACTCTGTATAATTCAAATTGTGGTTTTTCCCTTCAGCATTAAGAGCACAGAATATGCTTGGTATTTTTAATTTCTGGTAGTGTGTACATGTAAAACAAGCATACCGTGTATAAAATCAAAGTGCCATTTCAGTAACCATAGCAGTTGTGTTTGTTTGTACAGAATGATGGTTTATGTGACCATGGACAGGGCTCCCTTAGAGCAACGGGGACAACCACAACCCATCTTTCCAAATGAAATGCTACATGAAAGAAAATACAAAACGACTTCTTCAGGATGTCCATCGTGTACACATTCATACTTTTTAGGTTACCTTCAGAATTGGAGTTGGCTGCACCTGCAGCAGATGTGGTTGGAACTAGGGCCTTGAAAGTTTTTTTTAAAAACCTCCATAGGTGTAAGGCAGGAATCCATTTTAGCTTGGTAGCTAATATTTAGTTACAAAAAAAGTAAGAAAAAAAAAATACTGAGAGTGTTCTGTAGCACATTTCATTATGGGAAAATGATCCGTCACCCACCATTCTTCATAGGCCAGCCTCTTGGCATTAAAAAGGCAGAAGCTATCAGAAAACAGGATTTAAAATTAAATACAAATTGCCAAACTACTGTTTTTCAAATAAAACCAAACAGTGACTGTTTGTACTACAGTGCACAATAAGTTCAAGCACCTTCTAAAGACACATCACATACTGTGCCAGGCACTTGGAGCTAAACAAGTTTAGTTTCTCCCTTTGTCAGCTACACCAGAAAGGGCATCCACACTCTTAAGACTTCTTTAAAAACTAAAACAAGATTTATAACAAGAATAAATTCCCATGGTTCTTAGTGTTTGGCCTGGAATTCTCCAATGTAAAGTAGTCTTTTAAAAACAGTGACTATTAACCCCCTGTGAAACACAGGATTTGACAACATTGCTCCTCTCCAGTCAATCCAACATTCTGGTTTCTCGCTGTCCCAAATCCGTTTCCCCTTCTAGGGCTCCATTCCCCACCTCGGCTTCTTTCCCCCAATGAATGCTGTTACACCACCACCACCACTCCAAGAATATAATGCATTGCAAACATACAAGTAGCCAATTCCAGTAACTCTGAAAGAGGGTTCAGTTCTCTTTCTTGCCTCGTGTGCAGTCAGTAGTACTTTTGAAAGAATTCTCCATTTTGCTTCTCTGTGTTCTTCACAACAGGAAATGCAGCTGCACCTGCTTTACCTCCAAACCAAAAGAATTGCCCTATATAAACTCTAAATGGTTATCTTATACAGAGGGATTTTATATGCAAACTTCCTGAATGTGCACTTTTTACTGGGACAAGGCAATGATGTAGTAAGCTCATTTCCCCTGCCCCGAGAAAACTGATAGCATCTGCCATAGCAGAAAATTCCTGGTCTTATCAGATCACTATACATAGTTATTTGGTCATTTACATCTGCATTGTTCTGCCCTATCAAGCCTCGTTCTCTGTTGGAGGAGAGTTTGTTGTTACCATGGGGTCAGGCTTGCGAGTGATCCTGTCCAGCTCCTCCTGAGCGTTTGCCAAAACTGTCTTTTGTCCTGGAAAGCAAAAGGACACAAAGCAATCGAATTTCAATTTAATTTATATTTTAACTAATGAGCACAAGTGTTCCAAAAATCACCTTTATATGGCAATATATTACTTATTTCTCATTATTTTGCCACCTCCCCAAGACCACAGAGCCTGGCACAATGCAGGGTATTGCCTGCGTAAAATCTGCTAAAGACTCAAGTTTGATCCACTTTAAAGAGGTGAAATGCTGAACTACACAGCAGCAAAAAGCACAACACCACCAGGGATACGTTTATAGCAACTAACATTTTAAAATAGCCATATCCAGAATTTTCCGTAAAAATCAACCATACACAATTCTATTATTGGCATTGATAGCAAGGACTATTTAAACCCAACTTTTAAACACAAGTATGTGGGACACCTGCTAAAAACAAATCCCATTTTTTTTGGTCACACCTGTACTCACTGCATTTGAATATGAAACAACTAACAGGGAGAACTCTCGTATCTGCAGCCAATGTCTCCCTTAAAAAGGGGACAGGAATTGCATATTCATGTAATATCTCCAAGCAGTCATTTCAAAGGACTTCTTCAATTGGAACCAGACACACTGAAGTATTTCATGGAAAGGCATATTTTACATTTTTATATTAGATTCAAAACTTTTTAACAATTCCCTAACTGAACCATCAGCTTACTTCAGTGATTCTGAAAATTATAAAGCCACGGACAAATTCATCACCAAAACTGGAACAATTTATCCTAATGCATGGAGCATCCAAGCATTTAAGATTAAAAAGCTATATTTTTAGACAAAAAGTAGATTATATAACCATGTACAGCTTCCTTACAAAGCCAAAGAATTTAACAAGCATCTGTTTTCCAGCTCAAATGTGTGTGAAATACCAGGTGGATTTTTTCCAGGGTACATGCTGAAAACATTAAGAAGGCAAGATTTGACTGTTAGAGATTTAAGTGTTTTTTTTCCAAAGTACAAAGACATAACCAAGTTAAAAGGTTACCTTTAATCACTAGGAAGGGTTTAGACCTAAGCACTAGTCACAAGCCACAGCACTCTAAACAGAATCTACTCAAAGTAGGAGTATTTAAGCAAAATTTAGGAATTAGTACATTAACTTATGTATTGTAACAGAACTTAAAATACAAAACACTTCACATGTAGACTAATGGCACCTGGGAGTTAAAAAAGCATAAACCCTAAAACAATAAAGGCCACACAAAATCCTTGCTGAAACAAGAGCAGATCTAAACAAAAACTGTGACTTTGTTTTTTATGCTGGATGAACTGGCTCCTCGGGCCTCCAAAATAACCCCAAGCAGGGTCCTGCAAACACCTCACGTGGACAGGACAAGCACTCCCAAAGCAGGGGAACACATTCCCCTTTATCACCACCATGGGGGAGCACCTTCCAAAGAAGAAGAAATAAAAGGAGCTGTTTTTAAGAAAATAAGAGTTTCCCCTCAGTTATGAAAGAGAGTGGCACTTGTTTTCAGTTTCCCTACAAATTTGTCAAGGAGTGATGGCCTCATTCAGTGAGATGTGTTCTGCACAATTGCATGCCCCCAATTCTGTACAATCAATTCCTCTTGCTAGATCAGAGTGAGAGCAGGGAACCTGAGTTCTTTACCCGCTGTACAGGAATAGAGAGGGAAGGCAGCCTTAGAATTTGCAAGCATCTTCTTGTGAATATAAATGAAATCACTTCGTGACTATAGAAGTTCGCATGAAGAAAAATAATCCACCACAGAAATAACCAATTGAAGTTCTTTGAAATATCGTGGTCTAGACATCAAAGAGAGTCCAGGAAAAAAGGCAGACAAGAGGAAGTGCACAGCAGGAAAAATGGACACGACACTGCAGCATCTGCCTGGAGGAGAGATTTCTCTCAGGTAAGAATTGTCACAGTAGAAACCAGACCATCAATTAGGCTGACCAGTATTGTTGAGATCCACAGTGTCTCTCTCATCCTGGGACAGAATCTCAATGTTTCAACCTCAGGCTATTCATAGCTATGAGAGAAACAGATGGTCTCTTTAAAGCTAAATATTTTTGTCATCAACCTTCTGAAAAAGTCAGGCTCTTTAAACAGTTTAGACATTTGAAATGCCTACAAAGATAATTTTAGCACATTTACTCGCACAGAGGGTGCTGCTGGAAACAAGGCTTTCTCAAAGATGTTCTGCTCAACTCTTCCATAAAGGAACAGGTCATCTCTTCTGTTCTCACCAGCACCAGGTACCTCACAAACTCAATAAGAGCTTTTCAGACAGCAGCATGAGGAGCCCTTACCTTCTCAGGACAGTTTAATCTTACACTGCTTCATCTAAGGTGTGAGCACAGCAGGTGGCAAGAAGAGGCACCTTCTCCTGTGAGTGAAAGCCGACTGTTCTGTTCCCAAAGTCAGGAAAGGAATGGGAGCTGCCAACTTGATGCAGCCAAGAAAAGCCAACCTTGAGATCGTTCAGGAGAAGCACTTCCACCCAAGAAAGAGAACTGCTGCAGCAGGCACTACAATGAGATAGATCTGCAGTGCTGATACAATATTCTGATCACTCGTGTTCAAGACAAGAATAAGCCAATGATGGGAACTAATGGAGAAACTAGTGGGGAAAACAGAGCTCAGCCTCTAGCGGGAGACTAGAAGAGAACTTGTCTAATTTAGTCTAACAAAATCAAGAAGTTAAGGAAGGATGTATGATTGCTGTCTCTACGTGTTTCAGGAGAGAAATTATCTATTCCAATTAGAAGTTAATGCTGACACAAGGAAAATAAAAAGCAAAAAAAGTGCCACTTGTTATCTTTGAAAAGCCCTGGAAGGCACAGAGTGTTCCAGAAGACTGAAAGAGGAAAGAGTAAAAGCCCATTACAGAGTAGTTTAGTAGTTTTTCCAGAAAGTGCAGGTATGTTTTAGGTGCTTAGAACAGCCTACCAGCACAACAACCAACAGGGTCTGTTCCCGACAAGTTCTGCCAAGCCACCCACATTTCTATGAAAGGATAACAGGTCCTGCGGAGAAGGGAGAAGTGGTCGATATCACATCTCACATAAGCGTCACAGAAATAAAAAAAAAAAAAAAAAGCCTTGATATTTCAGAGAAAATGAATGGATTTTGATTCACAAAATTACCCATTAGTTTTCCATAGCACTGGTCAGTACTTTCATTCAGCAATCTACCCTGTCCAGCTGTTGAAGACAGCAGATATGTAGGTAAGTGTGCCTGAAGGGACAACAAAGGATTTTGAAAGACAGGACTGGAGGGAAAAAGTTATTTACATAAATTAACAGAGTGGTGCATGATGACAGAATGGAAAACAATGATAAAGCAAACACACAATGTTTTGAGACACTGAGGTCATTTGATATAGAGTAGAAACCCTCCTAGCAGGGAGCAGAAAATGTATTAAACTGACTGAATTGTTATAAAAAATCCTGTTCAGTGTCACGCAGATGAAAACAACCCTGTGTCCCCTGAGAGATGTGAACAGAACACAGCTGTAGCACAGATCAGGTCCCCCCTTCTCAGGGCAGGCAAAGCCTGGACTGCCACCCCCAGTTGTTCCTGAGCACAAAGCAAACGGGTCCCTGAGCAGAGTCCCAAGGGAACAGAACTGTCACAGCCAGAACAACACGTCCTGCACACAAATCTGCCCTTGCAGGCCACACAAAAGTCACAGGCGAAGGGGAGCACCGTTCAAACCCAAGCACTGCTGCAAACACAAAGGGGCTACGCCGACCTCCATCGCCACCCAAACGAGACCAAGAGTACTGGGATTCAGAAACACTGGACAAGAGAACAAAATAACTGAGAAATTAAGTGCTGCAATAAGCTTCCTGGAGAGGTCACAGCTTGTATTTCTGAGTTTGTTTGCTTTTTAATCACTAGCCAGGTACTCCCTAACTGACTTTGCTTCAGATAAAAAGCATGGATGAAATAACACCTAAAAATATTTCCAGTTCTATTTCTATAAAAAGTTATTTTGACCTTGTGGTGACTAAAACACGAGGCTGCTTTTGATGAAGCAGGGGACACCTTTCAGTCCTTAACTGAAGAGGGCACTGGATTATGAAAGAATTAGTTCAGTATTTTTACTACATGGATACAATATTATTATGTAAAAAATATATAATACAAAACCCCTTTTGTTATCTTCATAATAAATAAATCTAACAAAGACAAAATTACAAAATTCATCACACTGAAACAAACACACAAAAAGCCACACCTGACTTGCTGTAAGTTCAATTCTAGACATTTTTAAGCTTTCAGAGCACAGAATGTCATATATAAACCTTCCCGATTAAAAAAAAAATTAAAAATACCCACACTCCAACTGCCTTGGTTCTCTGACAGAACCATCAGTGTGGCTGGCAGCAGATATTTTTTATTTCCAGTTCAGAATGTCTGGGCCTTACACTCCCCTCTCAGCATGAGGAACTGTGGGTTTGGCATCACCATTAAAGTCCACAAGACTGCACAAGCTTGGGATCAGAAGTAGTGTATCTATCAACAATTTAATAGACAAAGAATTCTGGAAGGAAAGCTCCTGAACATTTAGTGTGATGGGAATGCCAGTATTGAACAGAAACAGTCAAAGAATCAAAGCAGTGAATTTAGTCTATCAGGTGGACAATGCATTTTACACCACCAGGGTCTGGGTAGGTACCAAGTGCTCTGACAGGTTTCTTTCATTTTCACCTGAACTGCTGCATTATTTATCAGCAGAGGATCTCAGCAAGGATCTCCCACAGTGTAGCCACAGGCACACACAGAGAATGCATCCATTTGTCGGTGTTATCAGCTGTGCTGGATCGCAATAAAACACTACATAATTAACGAGTGAACAACTTCAAGCTGTCACAAGCAGTAATTCATTGTAGCTTGAACTCTGGAGGAGATTTCAATAGTTTCACTGCTAACTCCAGTCCAAACCCAAAAAACTGCATCTCCTTCGCAACAGCGAAGCGTCAAGAAAGGAAGGAATTCTGAAGTTGAAAAAGAAATCAGCACTTTATGCACAGGATCAAGACTCAAATGTCACTGAAATCCCAGCAATGCAACTTCACTCGAAGAATTAAGTTCTATCAGGCTTAACAGAAGCCCTGGAGCTGTGAAGCTGCAGTAGTTTAGTTCTTTTTTAAAACACTGCGCATTTTGGCACTGTCATCTGTCGAGGTCTGTCACGTTACTGACCACTGTAAGAGACACACCCAAGGACCAAGGTGCCAAATAAAATATTAAAAACAAGTGCAATAACAAGTCCAATACCTGATTTCTTGGCTGTACTTTGCACTCCTCCAGCACCAGGACTTCCAGGAGAGCCAGTCTTTTTGCTCAAGAGACTGTTAAAGAAACTAGCCAAGACACCTTCACTTGCAGCATTATCTAAATAAAAAAACAAACACAGACCACACAGAACACTTAGAGCTGGTAAATTCCAACTTATTTTCACATACATACAAATCTCTTGCTAATCAAGGAAATAAACCTCAGCTCTGAGACAGTCTGTCCTTGCTCAGTTTGAAGACCCCAGCCCTCTGCAGACCTTGGCATAGGCAGAGACGGCCGAAAGCACATTCCTGCTTTTCTGGAATGATGGGGGGGAGTGTAATGAAATTTTAATCTAAATAATTTGTATGCTTTTAAGTTTTTAATAAATTTAGAAGCCAAGAGCAAGATTATTAAGTATGGCCATGAAATTCAAAGACCAATAAGCCCATTAACAACCTACACAGACATTCCAGTGCAGCCTTTCATGCCACACTGCTTTTAACAAACCAAAACTTGGCAATTCAGCAACAGGACAGGATCCAGAAGGGCATTTTACCCCCTGGAAGTGAGGCATGGCCCTACAGTGCACAACAAAAACCAACACTGGCCCTGCAGACCTTCTTAATGCCCGGAGGGGAAAGAAACCCCTCAATACCGTGGAGCTGCATCTCAGAGAAAGGTCTCATTTCCAAGTTCCTCCATCTACTACAGCAAATGACATTCCAGAGAGGGTTTAGTAGAACAGGGTTCGCTGTAGATTCCAGAGTAACTGATATGAAGTATAAAACTTTGTAGTTTAGAGAAGTCTCCACCCTAATAATCCAACTGACGCATAACAAATGTATTGAGGCAGCTTAAGGAAATTAGAATGTATTTGACCTCTGTCTGACTGCTTGGCAGTAACAGAACTCTACTTCAAGTCATATAAATGACCAGAAAATAATCAATCCTAAATTGTGTCATAAATTCATTTCTATTATTAAAGTAACTATACTATTAGTGAATAAATCCCCAAATCTTTCTGCAGAAGAGGATTCACTTTAAGGGAAATAACACATGCTAGAACAGTAAAATGCTCATTCATACTTTTAATATTTGGATCTGGTTTCTTAACTGATGTGATTGGTGAGGCACTGGGTACATTGGCGGGACCAGCTCTGCCTTGAGTTCTTGGGGATCCTGCAGGGCCTCTTGCAGGAGATTCCTTAAAAAAAGTCCAAATCACACAAATCAGAGAAGAACTTCAAAGGATTAGTTACATAAAGCAAGTTTAACATCACGTACATATTACTTTTTCAACCTTTCTATTGGCACTGTAGTGATGCACACTGGAGAAAGAAAACGAACAAGCACCCAAAACATCAGTTATTTTGGGGATGTGCCTCTACTACAGGAAAGGCTGAATCACTGCAGGAAATTTTCTGTTCAATAATCAGATGTTTCCACAGTGAATTTCTAAGCAACATTTTAAAATATTGCCTCATTATTTATTTACTTTCTGCAGTTTGGAGAGATTATGTAGGTTACATTTAAATATAAAAAATGGACCTCTGCAGGTTAGAATCATTCCCTTTTCCCTTGAAGGAAACAAAACACCTCCTACTCTTTTCCTTGGATGTACTTACTGATGCTCTTGTAGGCGTTGCTGGCTGTTTGGCAAGGAATGACTGCAAAAATAACATATTAAAAGCATATTAAATATATTTCAAAGAATACAGAGGAATCAAATACAGTGAAGCTGACTAACCATTAATTTATTTGAACTTTCTCCTGATATTTACAGGATTCCTCTTTGATATTTCTATCCTTCCCAACTCTGCCTCCAGAGGACTGAGCTGCAAGGAGTAAATAAGCTTTGGGCCTTTGTCTCACACAGCCAGTCCAGAACTCAAAGGGCCCACAGAAACCCCAGTCTGTAACCTCCAGGACATTTATAGTCCCTTGTATAGGGAAGTATTGTTATATTTTTTAAACTATAGAGTAATAAAGAAAATAACAAGTTACAGCATAGCCAAATTTGACAATTAGCCAAATTAAAGTCTTTCAAGCCTCTGGCTGCAGGAAAACTGCAATGCTCAGATGTTAGGTTTTCAAAGTAGTTATATTTCACAGATCAATACAACTTTGTGGTGAAATCCAAAGTCTCTTCCTCCTATTCTCCATTGGCATGTAAATTCTTTGTGTTCTCAGCATATCTTCCCTTCAACTTGCTAAGATAAGTGACCATATTTCCTACTTGTATTTTTAGGATAAAGTCTTACTTCACAATTACATTGGAATTTGCAAAACTGAAAAACAGATACCTGCTGATTTAAATGAGGAATGAGAAACCAAAGGCAATAACAAGGGAAAATTAAAGTCAAATCTTACACAGTAAAGACTTATTTTCATTCTTCCATTCTTACCTGCTGCTTCATAAGAAATACTTGCTCATCTTCTGCTGCCAGCTCTTTATCATGGACTAACTGTTGAATAAAACATTTTGTTATTTTAAGTAAAAACTGAAATTACTGTAACTGGGTTTTATGTTTTGGTGATCAAAAGGGAAGAGAGAGAGAGACAAATCTTTTAGACCATTGTTCACTTTTTTCAACTGTTCTTCCACATTTAAAATAATAGTAACATTAAAGAAGTTATCATTTAAAAATACTGTAAAATAAAAAAGAATGGAGCAGTCTAACAGTGATGCCAGCCTGTGAGCACTGTCCTAAAAGATGAGCACTTGGTAAGCAGCCACATTCATCTTTTTAAGTTTGGATATTGATCTCATCAGCATCTCTTCAAAGACCTGAGATGACCTTGCTTTGCCTTTGCACATTTACCTCAATGCCACGTGAGTACAAATGCAAATGTCCTACGAGAGAATTCTCCGTTTTCTGGGTGTGTTCCTGCCCCACACATGCAAAAGTGGTGAAATGTAAAATAGCTACTCCTGAACTGCCTTTCATTGAATAAGGTGAATGGTTTCTGGGTTTGCCTGTAGTATTTTAAACAACTAAGAAATGAAAGTTTGATGTTTCACCTACTTAGATAAAAATAAAGTTGCGTTTATGTTTGAAGTTCTTCAATATTAATAGTCCTTAGCAGCCAGTCAAGCAAACTCCACTTATTTGTTGGGGTACAGGAAGAAATAATCTCTTTTTACCTTTCTTACAGGAGGTTTTACAATGAAGTCCTCATATGCATCTTCTGGTTTTACTGTTGTGAAGTTTTCATGTAAAATGGCAATTTTCTTCTCATTGTCCCAGCCAGCAGGTCTGTAAAAAGGAAGGAAGTTTTGTCTTTTCTGTCACTTCTACAGAGACCATTTATATACTGTCCTCTACTTAAATAAAGCAATTTTCTTACAGGTCATTCCTAATTGTCAGCTAAATTCCAAGGATACAAAAGTTGGGATAGTATGCTCTGAATCAAAAATCCCAGGCAATATGCACTAAGTTAGTTTTTAAATTTGGGATTCCACAAGACTTGCATACTAAGCTTTTGAACAACAAACCATTCCATTTATTTTTATATACACATTACATGCAGCGTAGTGCTTAATAAAAACCAATGTGACACCCTGCTGCTTGTCCAAGTGACTCACATAAAAACTGCATCCTTCTCTACCACTAAGGCAGGCGTGGTAAACTGGAAACCGTAGGTTTTATGTACAATGTACTTATACAACAGGTCAAGGTTCTTCTCCTCCTTAACTGATGTATAAATCAAGGCAGCCCCATCTGAGTTTCTATTTAAGGAAAATTATGTAAGATACAGTTTCTAAATTATAGTAAGAATTTCAAAACAGGAGTTAATAGATTTATATCTACTAGACTTAGCTTTGAGCAGTAGCTCAAGACAAAACTAGAGAATTTAGCATGCAGAGAGAGGAGGGGATATACCATGACAAGACTCATGGCACTTTTCCTTGACATACACAAAAGTTATCCATCTTCCCAGGCTTACATGGAAATTGCATCCTACTCAACTTGGAAAAAGTCAAAAACTTAATACACAGAGGAGATCTCAGGCTTACGTGGGAACTGCAGATTCTGAGGGGAAAACCAAGAGAGAACGCTTCACAAAATGTAAGACCAGTCCTTTGTAAAGGAACAAAAGCTCCAAATCTCATGCACAATTTAAAAACTAGAAAAGGTTTTATACATCTGTCAACATTTTCAAAAAAACAAATGCCACACAGCAAATAACTAAATACCAAGCAATCTTGGTAACTGCAGAGCAATTTCTTGGACTAACTTTCTGTGCAATTCAACATGAAAACATCTTTTCTTGCTTCCAGATTAGAGGCAATCTCCTGAGCACAGGCAAGGATACACTGTAAGCAGAATCTGCGGATGTGTGACTGAATGAAGTCAAAGTGTTCTTCCCTGTAGTCGTGCTCCTTCTCCAGGACACTCACTGCATCACACTGGGAGAGGCAGGAAAACAAAGCAGAAAAACCCAGGCATTTAATCCCAGCACATCTTAAAACACCTTCTTTAATCTTCCACACTCTCATCACATTTACTTTGAGCCTCTGGTTCTAAAACAGCACCGATAAATCAAACACTAAAGTAATTAACAGATAATTGAGAAAGTTATAACTATTCCATAAAAGTAAAAACGGATGTTGATGGCAGAAGCTCACTTGTAAAGCAAATCCCTTCACTGTTAATCCAGAACTCATTTTGCATGTCGGTAGACAGCATCCCTTCTACAAGAGAAGTAATGAAACCCTTGCAAAGCAGCAAACAGAAGCAGAGCCTCACTTTTGTGCACACCACCAGCACAGGAATGCCCAGGTTGTGAGTCAGCACGTTGTCTCCAAGGGGCAGGGAAACGTGTTCATCCTCCTGGCCAGACGAAGGGCCTCTCCTCTGTGGTGATCCTTGGTAGCCTTCTTCAGGTTCTACATACTCCTGAAACTCCTTTATAACTATTAAAAGAGAGAGACTCTTAGGGTACAACAACGGAACTCGTTCTTTTTAAACCATAATTAATTACAACTAACTAGGAATCTCAACTTATTTTTTTTTTATTTTTATACTACACAAGAACTTAATGCAAGTTAATGCCCTTTCCAACACCACAACTCTCCTCCATCGAAACTTACAGGAAGCTAAATCGAGCGGGATCTGGAACCATTACAAATAATCACAATTATCTGCAAGAGCTATAGTATGTACAAATGCATATTCCTGAACATTTCGTTAGAGGACAGTTGACAAGAGAAAACACAAATGTGGTTTAGCAACACAGCCTACACCCTGCATTTTGTACCTGTTGTGGAAGAAAGCACGGTGAAAATGTAGATGTACACAGAAAACACCAACCTGAAAGAGCCACTTTTTCTTACAAACAATAACTTCAGTTCCTATCACTCTACATTTCTGTTGCAGGCATCCAATGCTAGAAATATAAAAGCTACCTGCATAAACGCAGACTCAAGGGCATCTGCATGTTACCTGAAGAGACTCAGTTGTATTCTGGAAAACTACAGTGGGGTCCAGAGGAAACTAGATGCTTTCTATGTTTTCAGTATTTTAATTTTATGGCAACTGTGAGTGTTCCAATAATACTGAACACTATCAAATACTGAGGCACCTAAGGAATAGTATTAAGGCCATTTTGGAAATGCACTGTAAGCCCACACATGCATTATCAAATCTGAGCTGCAATCTACACCTTAATGTCTTTTATTCAAGACCAAAGGCACGGACCAGCTAAATCTATGTCCTGGATGTGGCTGCTCCAGGCACAGCACTGCCCCGAGGCCCAGGGCTCTCTCCCGCTGAAGCCTCCTCCTCCTCACTCAGCCACGAGGAACCCTCATGGAAAGAGCCAAGCAAACTCCATGATCTGCTCCTGCAAAGGCACCTTTATTTTAGAAACAGTAGGAGCAGAGTGACTGTAGGGACAGAAAGGAAAACTCTTCAGAAAAGGCACCAGTCTCCAGCCCAGTCACACAGAGAGGCTGCTCAGCACATCCTCCCTGTGCCAGGGAAGGAACTGCAATGCACTGCAGGCCTCCTGAGGTTAGCAAGTGGTAAAACCTCAGGGAAGTTTCTTCTGCGAACTTTGCAAAAAGAAGTCATGGTACCTTTTCAAATTAGGAACCACTCCTGCAATAGAATGGGTACGTGGAAGGAAGAACAAATCAGAAAAACTCTTCTGTTCAAAGCTGCAGAATCAAAAATGTTTAGCTGAAGTATAAAATTGTGTGATTCTTGTGGAAGAGAGCTCCATTCCAGAGAACAGCTTAAAAAACCCCAAACTAAGTATAGACTTTCCAATCACCAATTCAATATAAGCCAGGGTGCAAGGAAATACAAACAAGTGAAAATGGAATGCAGTTGCTTTAAACGTGGGGAGGCAGTGCCTTCTGGTGGAGAGGAAACAGCAGCGCTCCAAGGCACGCTTCCTTAGTCAGCTACAGCAAATCAAAATTCCATTCTACATTCTGCCCATTCCATGTGTTTACTATCTCACCAAAAGCCTTCAACTAGAAAAGAGTTTTTCTGAAGTACTTCTTTACTTTTATTAGCGTTCCCATTACTGTTTACTATTGAGGCCAAGTGTATTAGAGCAGTTTAAAGAATACCATCTGCATCTCCCACAACGGTTCAGATGAGCCTCTCTGACTTAATCACACAGAAAAGACTACTTGACAACACAGCTCTCAATTTACCACAGCACTGCAATTAGACAGGATTCCTTTCCTGGCTTTTGTTCATATCAAAGCAAAAGAATCTTTTCTTTACTGAGATACTTGGGAGCATAAACCCCTTCAAACTCGGGGAATAAAAGCCTCTCCTGAAAAGAGCAACACTCGACAACATGAGAAAACAAAAGATGCTCTAAGAATTTTAGTAATGTAAATAAGAGCAAATGCAACATGGAAATTTCAGAAGTCTGATGGCTTCATCCTCATGAATTTTCTCCTCATGAATTTCTGCCGAATGGGAATGAAGAGGACAATCCTAGAGAGGCACGACTCCCAGCTCCCCCCTGTCCCCAGGAGTCAGCAGTACCCAGCAGCAGCAGCAAGGCCACACCTCTCACACGGAGGGAGAAAACCCTTCTCTGTGGAGCTGAGCTCTGTGTGGATTCCCAGTGATGTCCCTGGCCTGGCATTAATCCCTGCCAGACACTGAGCAATGGGACACAACGCTCCTGAACAAAAACCCACCCGAGTTACAGAGGGTAACAGCTAGAACCCCTGACTACAGCATCCTGAGCACACAGAAACCACTTTAACTCAGAAACGAGTGGAAGTGCCTGTCAGCAATAGGCTCCTAAACACTGCTCAAGGCCTCCGTTCACCCCCCATTCCCACTCCGAATTCGGTCCTGTTAAATCCAAGTGAACCTGTGCCCCAGGTGCTGTCAGATGCCCCGATGAACAAACTGCACTCTCACGAGGTAATAAAGCAGCTCGCTGCAGTTACAGCATTTCTTTGACACACAGCAATTTCATACTTTCTCTTACCTCCCACAGCTATTTCTCTTTTGAGCTCCACTCTCAGGCTTTTACTGGATATAAAGTATCCATATTTAATGGAAAAAAAGTTGTGTGCCCAAACAGCTCACATAATCTTTTTTTCTTCCTTTTTTTCTAGCAAGCTATGAATATTTTCTCCTCCACACAGTTCTAATTGAGGAATCATCTTCTATATGGTATGGAAAACAACTCTTTTCTTTATTCAGAAGTAGTGAAAATTACTTTGGTTTAAGGTTTTTGAACAGGAAACACACCTAAGATGATGCATATAAAATAGGAAGCCAGAAAAACAACAGCTCCTCTGGCAAATCTGTAATATTCTGCCACCCATCACGAAGGTTGAGCACTCAGAATGGCCTATTATGTTTGAAGAATTCTCACCAGGTGATGATGTGCCATTAAAATCACACCTCCACTACAGAGTGCTCATTCATCTACCAAACTTGTGGCTTTTTAGAGCTTTGCATTGAACACAGCAAATGAAAGCAAGGTTCCAGCAAACTGTTTTGTTCACGTTGCTGCTGTTCACGTGGGGCACTGCGAGGGAACTCCACCAAAAACTGCTGCATCACTCAGGACATTGCATTGACTGGAAGCACCCCTGAGAAAGCAATCCACAATTATTCTTAGGCTTGATTGTTCCAGCAACAATAAGATGCTCAGGCTTGGAGTGCTCTTTAACTGCAATGTGGAAATGTAGGCAAATACTACAACTTAATGGATAAATCCCAAAGGCCCTGAACAGCAGAATGAGAAAAATACAGAATATTTTCCTGAGAATGTCGATCCATATTTGCACTCTATTAAGTTTTACAATCACTTTTAGCTTTTTTGTGCCCTATCTTTATTGATCATTAAAAATCTTAGTCCTGTGAAAAGAATTCCTAGATAAAAGATACCTGGATAAACTAATTTGTTTTTTTTTTTTTTATCTTTCAGCTCTATGCCAGACCAAAAAAGAAAAAAGGTAGACAATCTGAAACTAATTCAGCTTGAATGGGACAGCACACAATTTTCAGGAAAATGTTATTGTGTTTCTATTCCTCAGCTTCAAACACCCCAGAGGTCATTGGTATAATTGCCATTTTACCAACACACCTCCTTTCTGCAGTTCTTGATTCCTGACAGCCACCTTCTCTGCTCTGCTGTCTTAAATGGGGAGGCAACATTCACATCCTCCCTGAAATAATTATTCAAATATGTGTTATTTAAATAATGATTTATCGCAATTGAGCCTGAATTAAATTAGCATATTTGACATTACATATCTGACTTCACATCAGCCAAGCTCTTAGCAAGGGATCTCCAGAGCAGCTCAGTGATGGCAGTGAGTGCAGGCAGGCAGTGCTCTTGGTACGTTCTGAACAAGGCAGCCTGTTGCTTCCACGCGTGTCCTGCTGCCCACTCTGGAAGCTCTTTAACTCCAAAGGGAAGTTTCTCACCCACCCAGGCAAGCAAAGAGTCAGTATCTCAACCAGCACAGGAGCAAGGGCTGGGTGCAGAAAGGCCTCACAAACCCCGCCAGCAGAGACAAGCAGTCCAAAGTCCAACTCCACTGAGAAGGGCGAGGTAAAAAAAAGGGATCTCCAGAAACTCTTAAGAACTTAGCAGTGGAGAAGGAACAACCTTGCAGCACTTCAGGTGGATGCCAGTGGGACAGGACTGGGCAGTGTTTCCCCAGGATTCCTGGTGCTGAGTGTGACAGCCAGGGAAAGCACTGTGGGCATCCAGCTCAGGATGGAGGAGCAGGAGTAAGGGAATACTCTGCAGGTGAAGTCAGGAAACACATCCATCCACGTGGTCTTATGCTGCAGGGGGCTTTAATTCAGCACATCCCATCACTCTGCACTCCATTTCTATGTTTCAACTGCCATCATGGGCACTTTATTATCCTGGTTTTTACATATTTGGGCTGTTGCAACCCAGTGACTCTTCATTTTCTAAGTGGCAGCCTACCCCAGGAGGCACAGGCAGCAGGATTTCAGTAAGGAGATGCTCAGTTAGGATGGGCAGCAGTCCCAAGGCATTCACCAGGCACGTGTGCTCTACCCTGCCCAATCCCTTACCCTGACGCAGTTACAGTGGGCCTCTCCTCAGCACGGGCTGCTAAGAGAATTACAAGCCATGGTGGCCAAAGCTCTGAGCACAGAGCTGGCCCTAGGGACAGCCTGCAAGAAGCCAGAGATGTATCCAGGTGACACAAGTGTCCCGCAGAGTGTCTGAGAACAGGAGATGGAAATCTGGAGACATCAGGGCCCCGTGTGCCACAGCTGAGCCAGGGGATGGCACCGGAGCCGTGTTGGCGGGACTCGGCCCCTCTCCTGTCTCCTCTTCCCTTGACTCCAGGAGAGCTCAGAAGAAACCAGGAGTTTCTATGATACTTTAATTTAGAATTCTCTAAGATACCACTATTGGAAAGTCTTCTAAGTTCCTCAGACAGGGCACTAGAGCTTTGCCATAGCTCCTTCACAGAGTGCACTCTGAAGGGAAAGCTGAAAAGCTTCTCTTTCCAAAAGGAAAATTTAAGTGCACAAACTCCCCCTTTGTTTGGATTGCCATAGCATTTGCTGTGTCTCAGAAAAGTGCAAATTGGGTTAGCTGGTGGATTTTGATACTAGAACTGCCTTTCTGTTTCCCATTCCCAAAAAATCTCTCACACACATAAACCCTCTCCCAATTTTTCCCACAAAACCCCTCATATTTTACTTTTTGTTTAAATATAACCTGATGATCAAACCCAGGTGGTTTCAAGCATTAAGTTTAAACTCTAGCTGGTATGCTGTAGGCACGAGGCTTCTGGGAACATAATATTTAACATTCAGAAAGGATTATCAGCTATACAAATACACCTGAGTGCTCACAGGCCAAACAGATCACACTGCTCCCTAAAGTGACCCTCAGGAAGCTACCAGACCATATTTCCAACAGTTCCACACTCCAGCAAAGAGAGCCACCAGCCCGGAGCCAAAGCAGCAACCAGAGAGGATCAGTCTGAATCTACCTCATCTGAAAAGGACTGGAAGTTGCTAAGGTCTTTTCCATTAGAGGAATTTATTTTGGAGTAATTCAATATGAAAACAGAAAAAAAAAATCTCAAGAAACATTCAAAACTACTTTAGGAAAGGAGCTGCAGGATTCAATTCTGCTTGCCAGTGCCAGATTCTTTTCTGCCACAGACATGCCAGGAAAGAAGGTTAATTTATACAACATTCCTAAAGTCACAGGGTAGGAATGGCTGTAGTGAGACAGCTGCACCAGGATCACAGTCTGAGCCACCAGAAAAACAAGGGCAAAGAGACCTTCTGTAAGACAAGCACAGTATGAGAATGGGACCTGGCGGAGATATCACAGGAAAGTAGACAGCTCACTTCATCACTGAATTTTGTCACCATCTTTTTAAAAGTGAATCGATCTGTCATTTTATTGGGTTATTTTTTAAAAATTGCCCTTTTTAAAAATCAAATTATCAAAACCTCATTATTGCCCAGACTTAGACCAATAATTCACCCGATATTGTGTCAGCACAGCAAAACTGGAAGAGTTGTTTTAAAGCCTAACACAGTCTATTTGAATTAGACTTGCAATCACAACTTCAAAGTAATTCTTATCCAACCCCTTCTCAAAACACTAACCCAAAGAAATCCATCAAAAGTTGTGAGAGCTAATTAAAAAACCAACAGGAATGTATGGATGCACAAAGACTTACACTTCTGCTCCATGTGCCTCATCTCTTCTGGAGGAATTTTCATCTTATCAATGTGTTCTTGCAAGACACTGGCCCATTTCTGTAAAGACTCCATAACAGTCCAAGGTCTAGACATATCTGCTACAAAGACCACGATGGTGTCTTGCAGGGATTCAGCAGAAACCGCAAACTTCAGCAGCCCTTTGTGGTACAAGTCGCCATCCAGGATCCAGACATTGCAGCGAGTGTGATCTGAAAGGAAAAGGAACAGTTGGAACGCAGCAGATGCCAGGGTTTGGCTTTGCCAGGCTGGGAGTGACCAGATGAGAGCATCAGTGCCCAGTGGAAGGAGCAGGCCCAGCTACCAGCAGACTTTGCCTGCTTGTTTATGACAGCTTCCTCTGTAGATGCCTACATTAGTCAGCAGATGCTTTCGTTTCTGGGTTCAGAACATTTTCCTTTAAAAAAATCATTTCTGTTCTTGGGCTTTTACGCGGGACAGCTCTCACAACAGTTTTTGAATTGCTGCACAGCAGTCCTGCATTAGAAACACGCACAGTGAACCCAGTGAAGCCAGAGCACAGGGGATGTGGCAGTGCAGGCCCAAAGGGGCGGCGTTGCCCCAGCCCAGCAGGGGATGGACGCTGCCTGGGGTGTCTCCCAGACACATAAGCTGGTTTCACGTGCTCGAGACACCTCCCAGCAGAAATAAGCTGCAAACAAGATACCAGCAATAAGCAGCTTAGGTTTCTAGCACAGGAGTGGGAGAAGCAAATACAGGATGAACTTCCCACCTTCCCAACAAGGTTGTGCCACCTGCTCTTAACTCACACCGACTTAACACTGGCTCCTTCTGCAGGCTCCTGACAAAATGAGCGCTGGAGAAATGACCTGGAATTTCAGCTTTTGTGTTTCTCCCATAAGTGTTTTGACAGTGGCTGGATACTTTGTTGGAATGCGAGGCAGAGTAGAGGGGGATCAGCTGGGACAGACAGCTGGCATTTTACCCCAAAACTGAATTCTTGGAAAGAATATAATTACTGAAAAAGGAGTTTCCTCCAGAGATGATGTATCAGGTACCATGAACAACCAATTCTTCCAAATTAAAAAAAAAAAAGAAAAAAGAAAGAAAAAAGAAAGAAAAAATAATACATTATCATCAGAACTTCCTGCTGAAGAGAAACAACTCCATTGTTTCTATCTTCTAGACTCTTCCTAGTACCTCTTCCTAAGTATTCCCTATTTCACTACAGCTCTCCAGAGGGAACAGAGAGTCTCTCTTGCACTACATACAAACTATGTGACTTCTGAAATGCACAGATCTGCAAACCAGCCACTGCAGAACCCAGATTTTCAAAGCAGCTTCTGAGCTTCATAATTACCCTGCTCACTGTACTTCCGTGTCCTGAATCTTTCAGCTTCGCAAAATAAATCCAGTTACTATGGCTATCATAACTTTATTCTAGGAAGGAATCCATCTCTCCTGACTCCAGAAAAAGGCAAAAGCTTGGCTAAGAAATCCGGAAGAAGAAAAGATGACAGATATATACATCCTACCTGTGTAATCAGGCCTTGGACAAAATTTCTGAGCAGCCCAGTTGCAGCCAGATCTCATCGAGGTGCTGTATGTGGGCAGTCTACACTCAGCATTTGTTGTAAGCGCTGTCGGGCTGTCCTAAGACATTCCAGCATCAGCCATCACACAAACAGGCCAACAGCCACGCTGTGAACTCACAGCTCCTCTTGCTCCCAGCTGCACCCCTCGATCCACTCTCCAGTCATCAGTCAGGGTAATCCCCGTGGAGCTCAGAAATGCACCTGTGCACACCCAGCACTGTTCCCCCTCCCTCGCCCCCCTCCGGGGCACCAACCACTGGCATCACAGGGATTCCCACAGCACTGCAGGGCTGAATCTAAAGCTCCCAAAGACCTCTGAGGACAGAGGGAAGGTCTAGAAAAGTCTGGAAAAACAGAAAGCGAGGTAGGACACAATGTGAACACATTTACATGTTTCCTATTACACAACAGTAAATGAAACATCTGTGCAGGATTCTGCATTCTAGAAACATCCTTAGTACATGCCCTAAAGCAGCAGCCTCCCAGTAAACAAAAACCCCGTGAGCTTTCTATGAGCTAAAGGTTATTAATAGACATGAACTGTGTGTATGTACAAGTGTCTCCTTGGAGCATGAATGGAAGTTTTGAAAACCTAATGCAAATCTATCCATAGTTTATGCAAGTTTACAGCTCTCATCAGCGCTGATGGATTCTCCTGTGGGGAATACTCTGATTGCAGAAAAGACTTTCACACCTTAGCAAGTAACAAAAATTAATCATATCCAAAGTCACTGCTTCTCAGTCACTTTTTAAAGCCAATATCTAAGGTTAAAAGTCTTTTGTTTGCTAGGCACCTTTGCCCCCCTTGAGGATTTAATTTCTGCTTAACATCTGGAATGCAGACTGGAACTAGAATACAGGTGGAACTAGAATGCAGCTGGAACTACCACTCAAAATCAATCTGCTGGGAAGCCTGGAAGCCTTGCACTCACATTAAAATGTACTTTAACAGAAAAATGTAACACTGTAGGAAAAGGAAAGGTTTTGCTTTTTTCTTACAGGACAGAGGCATGTCTTGTGATTTACATTTGCTAAAATATAAAACACAAGTGAAAATACAGTACTGAGTGCTCACAATCTGGCAAGGACTCGATGGCAAATTCAGCTTTGTCAGCACCACATCAAGCTCCTATTTAGTCATGAATGTTAACTGGGCCCTTCTTACTCGCCATGACACGAGATACAAAAACAGAGCAAACAATTACCAGATCCTGTTGGAAAAGCAGGGGCTACTTATTACAGGCTATTACAAAAGCTGCTAAAACTACATCTCTAAATCCTGTCAACATTCCATTATCCCTTTAGTCCCGAAAAAGATTTTCCAGCTTTGATGAATTTTATTGCACGTGGTTGATTCTGTGAACTGCGACTACATCTGCATTTATTCAAAAGATATCAGTGGCAATTAGAGATCCCTTGCTCAAGATGCGAAGAGAAGCAAAAAAGGAGAAAACTTTCAAGAGAACCACTTTAAAGATGTTGACAAAAAAAAAAAAAAAAAAAGAGACAATTTTCCCATTAGAAACAGTGCAGCAGCAAGACTTGGCTCAATCTGGAACAACCAGTTCAGCTGGAATATGCATATGATATGACTGAGGCCAGTCCAAACCTGAGGCAAAACCCAAGACTACTTGATTTTGTTACAAGTACGAATGCAAGCCCAGAATGGCTCTTCTTCCCTGCACACTGGGCACAGCTGAGGTGCATTTGCAGCCTGGGCAGTTCAGAAATGCCCCTGTGGTGTTTGTGACTCCAGCTGACACACACAGCACAGACCAGTCCATGCAGTCTGGCTCTCTGTTCTGCTCTACATCCCCGCTGTAACTCTGCCCCAGCCCTGCAAGGGCCTCTGAAAGCTACTCTGGAAACACGGATCCTTTAGGAAAATTATGCACAGCTTCTCTTCTACCTCCTACGAATTCAGATTCTCAGTCCTCAAAAGCAGACTAACCAGCAGAGACACAAAACATCTGTTCATCATAAAGACAGGCAAAAAATTAAAACTTGCCACACTCCCTGAGAAATTCCACTAATGGAGGACTCTGGTGCCTGAGCTCCAAGATCAGTTAATATTCCAAGCTAGGTTTCCAGCCAGTGCTATAAATGCTTTCATCCCGATGAACTATGGTGTCACGCACGCAGGAGCAGCCATATGCTCCAAGGATAATGTAGCTGGGGATTTAGGAGAATCCTCTCTCCCAGGATTGCTTCTCAGGCATCTCCAAACCTCTTCTTGAGCAAATGCCTTGGCCTAGGCAGCATTTGGGATAGTACCCTAGGAAAGAGACTTTTCAGGCAGAGATTCAGTAGCAGACTTAGAGTCGAACTGACCCTGAGCCCTGGGGACCAAAGCCCACGTGTCACACTGAGCAGTGGCCACCTGACAGACCTGGAGCAGCTGGACACCAGCGCAGCGCCCATGTGCATCCAGCTGCCAAGAAACCAGCAGGGGACGGGGGAAACCAGACGGTCAGGGGGCACCTCTGTGAGCCACAGGGGGCCTGCAAGGCAGAGACGCTTTCTGGGCATTTGTTAAACTTTCCTACAAACTGAAAAGAACAATTTAACTGCTGAGCTGATCTTTAGGAGGAAAGTAACTGTAAACTAAGATTGCATCGAGCAATCCAGAAAAATTCTACTTTAAATGTAGGAGGAGCCAGGTTCAAACACCCCTTGAAGAGGAAGGGGGAGGGGAGACCATGGCATAGGAAACAACGTAGATTTTCTTAAAGGTTTCCAAGGGGAAGTGGGAGGTAGATAATGAATGACTCGGCACTATGAGGAAAATATTTCTCCTGGACAGAGTAAACTGGTCTGAAATGAAGAAGAATAAGGCAAAGAGAACAAAGAAATCTTCTACCACCTGGGAAAGAAGCTGAGATCATCTCACTCCACTGCAGAGTTTCAGTTACCAGTGTTGATCTGGCACCCCTGGAAATCCTTGTGATCTGGTCTTGGCTAGGTTGGAGTATAACAAAAAGCAGAGACCCTCAGAACCACTCATCTGCTACTGAGCTCCTGAATGCCTTCCCTGAGCTTCTTTATGGCTTCCAAGAATTGTAGGTCAATTATAAAGGCTGTGTTCCCAAATCTGTATATGAGCATACGCTCATCTGAAGCACACAGAGAGTTTCAAAACCAAATCCAAACCTGTCCTAGAGAAGAAAGAGTGTTATCTCTGCCTGCTGGGAGGTCCTGACCCACTTTGCTATTTATTTTGCTTGTGGATGACACTAATGAGACAGAAAGGAAAAAGGCACGTATTATTAGCTCCTAACACACCCATTAGAGGGATGCATGAAGACCTGAATTGGCCAGCTGAGCCCGTAGTCAGTCAAAAAGATCTCTTTCTTTCCTGCTAGTGCTGCCTGAGTTCTTATGACAGGCCTCTCCTAATCACTTCAAATACTTATCACTTTCAGACACTCAGGAATAGCCCCAAAATATTTCCAGTGTAGGGATATACTTGAGGTTTGATAGATAACACCAGGAAAAATAGCACAGCAAACGTTCTTCTGCTTGTTACAGCACCTCCTTTGAAGCTGCAAGAGGCCTGATGACACAGGCTGTCTCAGCCCTCCGAATCACAGGGGGCTTTTTCCCCTCTGAAGTGCTCATGCAGCGCTAAAGCAGATTGTGCACGGTGGAAAAGCACTTACACCCAGAACCTGAAGAAGCCAAGAATGGCTCAGCACTTAAAATTACAGCCCAAAAGATTTTTAGGAGCTGCAAGGAGGCCACTGGAAGACATGGCAATGTACTCATCCTTGCATTGTGCCTAACTTAGTATCCAAAGGCAGCTTCCTGCCACGTGAGTGCAGGACCAATCTCCATAACAACCAGTCACATATGGCACTTAATCACTCCTGCAAGCCTTCGGTGCATCTCCACTTTCAAAATACCATTATAGGATCTTCCTAGTCTGCTTGTTTTCAGGAACAGGGATGAACCACCACCACTGCTTCCCTCTTCTCAACTCAGAAGGAAGTCATGAATAGGAAGACTGTCATTCCCCATTTTTAAAGACAAACCAACCCAAGGAGGTCTAGCAGCTTGCTCAAAATGAGATCGGCAGAGGCAGATTTAGGAGCAAAGATAATGAACTCACTCCCCATCTCTTTCTGTCCCCAACCTTCCCAAAAATACGAGTAATCTGATCAGGAGACCTGCTTTTAAATGGACTCTTGGCATAATCTCATAGAGACAAGCGATCAGCAGCAGCAACAAAAAGACAAGGGGCAAAGAGACCAGCTCCAACTTGAGAAAAGGAAACACTAATTCTGACTTTGTTCTGTTCTTCACTCAGTCAACTACAGCAAAACATCTGTTATAGCTAACCAAAATTCCACACACAGCCCCCATGAGAAACACCAAACACCTGTGCCCAGAGATCCATCCTGAGCACGAAATTCTCATGGATGTATCACGCACTTTCTCTAGTCACAAAGTAGCCACAGCACTGCCACTGCCACTGCTACAAAGTCACCATCAGCAAAGGGCTCTCCCCTACCAGCAAAGGGATCCCCAGAGCTGCCTTTGCCCACCCCGAGGTCAGGCTGCCAGAGGGGCAAGAGGGAGAACAGCCACTGACTGTGGAACACCTTTCCCTCCACAGAAATGGACACAGCTCCTAAAACTCCCAGCACCGTGCTGAACCAGCTACTTGGGCGTAGCCCAGAACGCACTCATCGAACCTCAATTATTAAAATAGCATGTCAGCTACTTAATTAAAGAGATTACATGTGGAATGAACTTACCATCTCTGTCTTCATCGTGAATATTCAGGTACAAGTATTCCAGTCCTCTTCCTTTCTTGCCATGCTCTGCTCCCTGTATTTTAGCCATAAGTGTGGTTTTACCTGAACCATCATCACCTGCCAGTAAGTTTGCACAGGAAAAAAAGACACCTTCAGAATTACATTTAACTTCATAGAAAAGACTTTTGCACAACTTGCTTGATTAATGAGAAGCATCCTTGTACACTTCTGAATCACAGTTATTTGCTGTTCTCTTTCAAGTATTTCAGCTAAATCCAATGGCTCATACCAGAACAATCAGAATGAAGAACTATCTTATTCTCTACTATTACTTAAAATAGGCTATAAATCTAACAATGTAAATCAAAGAGGAAGAAAATCTATAAGCATGAAGACAAGACCACAGATCAAATTACATAACCCAATTGTAACAAACCCATGTGTCAGTTTGCTGCAATCGTTGTTTGAAATACACTTTGTTTCTACAAATAAAAAAGCAACAAACCAACACCCAACTGGTTGCATGTGTTACTTACCAAAAACAAGAATATTTTTGCCCGATGGCAATTTAGATCTGGACCGTGTAGAGACTTCACTGAGTATGGAGGACCTGGAAAAGCAGCAGAGCAGCCGCGTTATCCCGCGGCCCAGAGCGAGCGCAGGCTGTGACAGCACCATGAGCTCAGCACATCCGCACCGACAGCCCCGGCACATGCGGGCTATTTACAAACCAGGGCTGCTCCTACAGCTAAAGGCCAATTTCATTCTAAACCACCAGAAGCATCCCACCTTCTAGAGAAGAGCTTTTATGATTTCTAAACCCCAGGCAGGAACATTTAAAGTTCTTCTCCCTTGTAGGAGGCCACATTACTGCAAAACATTACTTTTCAACTAACTCTCATCACAATCGGTTGCAGTATTCTATATAAGCCTTTCTGCCATCATAGGTATTTTTAAAAGCCTTCTTTAGAAATAAAAGCCGAAAAAACACGAGGTCGCCTCTGCCGGAGCCGGCCCCGCGGATGTCTCGCAGAGCCGCGGTCCCGGGCCCCGCTCGCCCGCTCTGCCTCACCCCCGCTCTCCCGTCCCTGCGGCCGCGGGGCTCTCGTCACGCACCCCCGGCCCCTCCAGCGCTGCCCCCCGGCCCC
>VZTA01005146.1:14251-35613 GCA_013398855.1 Mohoua ochrocephala | reverse complement strand
CCTCCTCACCTCCCGTACCTGCTCAGGCACCTTCCCCTGCATCCCCGGCACCTGCTCAGGTACCTCCTCCTCACCTCCCGTACCTGCTCAGGCACCTTCCCCTGCATCCCCGGCACCTGCTCAGGTACCTCCTCCTCACCTCCCGTACCTGCTCAGGCACCTTCCCCTGCATCCCCGGCACCTGCTCAGGTACCCCCTCCTACATCCCAAGTACCTGCCCTGGTACCTTCTCCTGACCTTCCGTACCTGTCCTGGTACCTGCTCAGGTACCTTCTCTTGCACCTTCGCTACCTGCCCCTGTGCTTCCCCTATAGGCAGAGTACCTTTTCCTGCACCCCCGCTATTCCCCTAAACCCCCGTACGTGCCCCTGCAGCCCCGGTCCCTGCCCTGCTGTGTCCCCACGCGGTGCAGCCCCGGTGCCCGGCAGTGCCGGGTCCGTGCGGGATCTGGATGAGCACACGGTGTAAGTTGTTGCCGACTAATCAAGCTGTAGTTACCACCCAATCCTCACACCCCTGACGCCTTCTGTTTGTCCACCAGAACCATGAAAGCACGTCGGGGTTTTTGCAAACAGACTTTCCTTGGTGATTTCTCAGTCATTCCAGCTTTTCAAGGTGCTGAAATACTGCCCTGGGTGGCCCAACCAGCCGAAAAGTGACATCAATTATTCCCAGGCAATTTTCTTTCTGTGATGTGTGGCTGTAACCTGCCTTCTATAGAGGAGATGTTCCTCCCAGAGCGTTCCTCCAAATTTTTGTCTCAAACCAAAACACCATTACATGTGGATTTCAAAGCACTTGTGCAAGAAAATTAAACTGGCCAAGACTGTAAAGTCAATCCATAGTAGAGCAAAAGACTTACTTGCACAAATTCACACCTCAGGTTTCTGCCTGATCCTGGTCCGTTACTTGAGCGTTCGATCCCACCAGAATGGGATCCAGTTGTTCCAGTGATGTCATTCCAGCCCTTGCCTTCCGAGAGGAGGTGAAGCACCAGCAGAGGCTGCCCAAAGAGGCAGCAGGAATTTCCTCTTTGAAGAGTCTCAGAACTTGACAAGGCACTGAGCAGCTTGACTAACTTTGCACTCAGCCCTGCTCCAGAGAGGAGAGGAGACTAAAGGCTCCACCGGGCCTTTCCAACCTAAACTCTACCTAAGGTAAATTGTCAGCATTGCAATATTCTCGCCTTGTGTCAAGTAAAGATTTAACCTCACACATTTTAGCTGCTTGAGACATATTTCAGGCCATGATAATGTGGATACCAACACACATTCAGCAATGGATGCAGTAACAGCTCGTCTGGACTAGGCTGGAGTCCTTGGAAAAACACTTGGAGTGCGTAGGGGACCCCAAAGTCCTCGTTGTAGACACTCCACCTCAGGAGCCCTTTTGGCTCCCACTCTGCCAATAGTCCCACTGATACTTAACCCTGCTGCTGGCAACAGCTCCACTCAGAGACATTTTTTATAGATGTTTGAATATTTTAATAATAAGAACCCCCAAATTGCAACAGCTGAAAATATTACAAAACGTATTTATTGCATCATTGGCATAATCTTTATTGAAAGTCTCTCAGTTCTTGGTTATCTTGCTTGTTTTCAAACATTTAAGCCACATCATAGCGAAAACCTAGTGCTAATACAACAACTAAACTTTTTCCATAATAAATTAACTATTGATTCCTTTATCAGAACAAGTAAAAAATACAATTGAAATACTAAGGTTATCACTGAAAAATCAAGTTACCAAGGCTTTCACTAAAGTTTCCTATAAAAATTGTGTAATTAGCAGAAATTCTAATTTCTGCTCACTTACTTGAAAAGTACACCAAAAAACTGTCCAACTGTCAACAGAAGCCAAATTCTATCAGTACCTACTTAGTTCAACAGTGAGTGCAGTGTTTCTGTAACAAGGAAATATTTGCCTCCTCTGTGCAGCAGTGTTTAACCACACATTCAGTGTTTTCTGTCACTGAATGCATTTTTCTGCACATGCAGCATATTCAATGCATTACAAAATATTCCACCTGCTTTAAACATTTCACTTATTAAGAGGAAACAAACTCAGACACAACAACATTAACACCAGTCTCAGACATAAAACACTCATTTTAGCAATACAGCCTTTCCTTGCAAATGGTATAAAGCAAGCTACAAAAAGTTAAATCAAAAGTTGTGTAAATCAAATGCTCAAGAAGGCTAAATTAAGTTCCAAACTAGCGTAACTTTTACTGATAGAGATTTTGTTACCTATGATAGCATCATTTAAAGAATTTGTCAGATTATGGTAAATTAAATTTACAATGCATAACAATTCTGTCAGTTGTCACTGAAGAGCAGGAGTCCAAGCCAACCTAAACTCTCCAAGGGTTTGTGTTGCTCTGGCGATACCTCACTGCTACAAAGGCTGTTCTTGAACATTCTGCAATGAAATCCAAAGCACTCTAAGATGATGTTATTGATGTCCTTTGTGGGTTTTTTTCATCTATAAAATGGAGATAAAAGAGACAATATTGAGATAAATGTTGCCCCAAACCACTGCACAATGACAGACCAGCTTTCGGCGGACAAAGGCTGGTCACTTAAACGCTCCCATGGTCTCCAAAGCACAGGAGCAATGCTCCCCGTGTGAGGGATGCACGGATTAACCCCCTGGGAAACTGCTGGAGAGGCTGTCACAGACCAGCATTACAAAAGAGGTTGAACAGAGAGGAGACCAACTCCCTGATAAAAGCAGGGATTAATTCAGAGTCTTCAACTGACACTCTCACTCTCTTGGTACCCTGTCAGGTGGCAGTGGCACGTTCCAAGGCTCTCTGGTATTTCCCTACTTTAGTTCTCTCTCTCCAAGCACCGTCCCTGATGGAATTACACCAGAGACCATTCTCATGGGCATTCTCATGGGCACTGCACTGACACAAGGCACAATCCCATGGCTGCACATTCTGAAAGCCTGTCTTTATTTCTGCAAGGCAGTTCAGGGGCTAATGACAAAAACTGAGCTCACAGCATTTGCAAATAGTAGAAAATCCAGTGATGAGCACCTGCATCTGTAACCTGTAGTACTTCTTGGAAAGGTCAACACTTGTCCGTCCTTTCTGGAAAGGGTAAGACCACAAAATCAAATTCCAGTGGTTGCCCATTTCTTTGACTCCTTTCAAAAGGCAGTTGATTTCTTCAGTTGTGAAATCTTTTCGGACTCTTCTCTTGCCCAAAGGTCTCATGCTCATGGCCAGGGAACATATTTCATTGCTCTGCAAATAATTATTTTGGTGTCATTAAGAATTATGAAAATTTACATACTATTTTGCACGTGGAAGTAACATATTACTGGCAATCCAACCTCTAGCAGTTGTAAAGAAATGGTCACACTGTCGAGAGAACAATGGTTCTTCAAGGTTTCTTCGCTGTCACCACGTACTGAAATACAGCACTTTTCCATGTTGTGCCCACACAGTTTATACTTTTAGCAGGTTTATTCCTTTAGGTTTCTGTTACGTCTATACTGTGCAAATTTTCATCAATGCAGAAGAAATCATACCTCCAGACCCATCATTCTGAAGAGATGTCAGCTGAAAAATGCTGCACTCAATTCAGGGATAAATCAGTATGACCAGAGTAGAATCAACACAGGAACACGTTTTTAACAAGGTTCATTTTGCTACTGGGCTCCTGATAAAGGTGACTAAAGAAGAAACTATGGGATTCACCGTGCTTTTATTTGGACATTTATAAATATGTGAGTGCATGATTAGGCTTTGCATAACTAACCTCATCTTTGTCAAGTGAATGTGTGCACTTTTCTTTTAAGTGCTGACATTTCTGGCTGCACATCTCTTTGACTCTCTGTCTCTTCAAGTTAGCATCTTGGGTTTTTTGTAAAGCTACGAAATTGTGAACAAGGAGGCCACTTAGTCACTTTGAACTAAATAAAATCTACTGAAAAACTGAATATAAAACTGTAAAGGAGCATTTATTCTAATGAACCTGAATATGTAAATATTGCTTTATTAGTAATATCTCATTCTCCTTGGATCTTTTTCTCATAATCCACATTAACACATAAGGACTATTTATGAATCAGAAGCAAATAATAGTGTTACTGATGTTCAAGTGGATTTCTATGACTGCAAGTGTAACAGTTCACTTAAATTCTTAACCATTTGTCTCCAAGAGCAAGGACAGGTGCTTCCCTCAATGCCCTGACCTAAATGCAAGCACTGATCTTTCAGTTATGCATATTAGAGAACTAATTTTCTGGTAATACTCACACTTTCCATATGCAGGTGTCAAGTTATAGTTGCTAGTCCACCTAATATTTCTACTATGTTCATCTCTCTTTGAAGCATTAGATTTGTCTTTTCTACTTGGAGTCAAAAGAATGCCTTAAAAGAATAAACAATAAAAACCCAAACAATAAAACATTACATATCTCTCTTAGAAAAACAAACAAATCACAAAACACAGGTTATGTTTTAGGAATTAAAATTGAAGAGAGAACCATCTTTTGATCCATGCCACTAATCTGCTCTTGGAAGAAAGACTGGAAAATTCAATTTACTTCAGTTTACTTCAGCTTACAGAAAATGCGTACTTGCTAAAGGTAATATATTGCTGCAATGGGCTTTCAAGATGAAATACAGTTGCTTTGGTTGGGCTTTTTACATTTTAAAATACCTTCATGGCTTTCATAAGACAAATTAATCAATTTCTGAATCTGAAGGGGAAAAATATAAACAAATTTAAAAATCAACCTACTAGCTTTTACTGGGCACTAATTAAATAAAATAACCATGTAAACAAGGCTTTTGAAAATAAGAGTACTAAAAATAAATTTTTGGTGGGAATTTCAAAATTCAAATTTCAATTCTTGTTTCAAAAGAGTATGCCTTTTAAAGGAATATTGATGTTTTAGAATTTAATTAATGATTTAGAGAACTGCTTCAGTCTACTTTCAAAATCCTGGCCGTCAATCACAAGAAACAGTGTTGGTTACGAGGTGATGAGTGTAGTAGGTGTGACTGTAGTTGGAGATCTGCAGGTACCCACTACACATTCTGAACACAATTTCTGGTGAATTATGTAAAAATATAAGGGAAAAAATACAACCATTAACATTTTTGCTATCTCAGAGAATAACATCTGTAAAAGATGTGTGCTCTCTTACCAACGGGGCAGTTGAGCATTATAAAGAACACCAGGTTTTATGGGCAACTGATGGTTCTGCAAACACAGGGCTCCCAAACTGCACTGCAGAAACTGATGGGATTTATATTCACCTTTTCATCCCTACCTTGTCAATAACACTTCATAACAAATAAGCAGATAACAAGTAAATAGTACTGTACTAATTTTCTGATAGGTTTTTTTCAGTTACTTTCTCTAGAGCTGCTGCACACGTTCAGGGTTCCCCTTACAGCTGCTCAGCTCCTTAGCAGAGCTCCCAGCAGGAGCAGGAATGGGGCTAATGGGACAACATGGCTGGAACTGCATAATGGAGTGGTGCTGAATCCAGGAGCAGGCAGCTGAACTCTGCTCTGAGCCTGACTAACCTCTCCATTCTAGAAGTCAATGCCACCGAGCTGAGAAATATCAAATGCCATGGAAGTAACCTTGACACTATTCAAAACAGGATCAACACAGCAAGTGCCAGATAACTTTGCAGTGCAGTAAGGTGCACTACACAATTTCATTATTATAGAGTATGCATTTTCTGGCCTTATAATGTACAGATTATTCTCAGAATCTAGAGGGGAAAAAAAGAAAAGAACTCCAACATAATTTCCTGTCCACAGCCTCCCACGGTATAGTTCTGCAAACGAATTAACAGACAGTAAGGGCTTTTCACATCCATTTCCAAACCAAGCCCTTACTTTGGAAACTATCCTTTTTGCTCCTAAAAGTTGATATTTCTTTTTGCAGCCTGTCTTTCTTCACTGGGGCCAGCAGCATTTCTGGAAAATAGAAGATGAACACCACTACAAATGCCAGTATGTAATAACTGTTTAATTTTCAAAATTCCTCCTTTAAACCAGAAAAATATAGAATGTGTTCTATTTAATTCATTAAGAATTATCTTAG
The DNA here is from genome assembly GCA_013398855.1 of Mohoua ochrocephala. Lineage (NCBI taxonomy): Eukaryota > Metazoa > Chordata > Aves > Passeriformes > Acanthizidae > Mohoua > Mohoua ochrocephala. The sequence goes on along the minus strand of VZTA01005146.1, from coordinate 29,533 downwards.
ACCTGCAAGTACGTAAGATTAGAATGAAATTACCTTGTTATGATGTCATCCATCTACTCACACTTATTTCAACTTAATACATTCCCTTCTCTCAGGACTTGACTATTTCTGGTAAGACATGAGAATGTCATCAAAGCCCATAAGCACGTGTCACCATGGCATGGAATACACAAGTTCCTCAAAACAGAAGTGGCCAGTTCTGATCTCACTCATTACAAATCATTGCAAATCAAATTTCATGAGTGAGTTTAAAACAGCAAGACAATCAGAAGCAGATAAAAAAGTTCAGAATTTTAAATGCAATTTAAATCAATGGTTCCAAGTACTGCAAATAAACTCCATACTTTGGTGAGCTGCAGATCTGCTGTTGTTACCAGCAGCCACTTTGCGGAGTTGCCTTCTGTATCTCTCTTCAGCTTCCAGGATGACTCTGTGGTGGTCACACCTGTGCAGGCAACTCTGTAACATCTTGGTGAAGGTTCTACTGTTCAAGGACAGTCCTCCTGCTGTGCAACCTGGGAAGAACAGGATATTGTAGATATAGCAATCACAGCTTCTAAGAAGCCACCACAAAGTTCAGTGGTTCATTTTGCTCACTAGGATCAATTTGACTTCGGGTTTTCCATGTTCATGTCATTTTTATGTGCCTTCTTCAAATACTTTGTATTTGCTCTCTTAAAAAAAAATTGTTTTCAACATTTTATGGGACTAAGTTATACTGCACTTCCAGTCCAGAAGTACTGAGTGAGGCACAGATCCTCTACAGAAGTAAAGATATTGGTGGGACGGGAAGACACGGGCCTCAGTTCCATTTGCACAGTTATCCAGGAGCCAAAATACATATGTTATATACTATATATATTTCTTTTGAAACTTTGTGTTGTAAACAGTTACCTGTATTAACCTGAATCAATGGTAAGTCTAGTTTAGGCATGAATTACCTCACAAGAAGCCCTGCTGTTCATTTTTGAGGACATTCCTAGGGTAATTTATGGTTTAGTTATCCTTGGATGCTCTCACAGTTGAGTTACACCAGCTGAAGGAGAACTTGTGTGAGTAGTCACAGGAAGGGCACAAGTCCATGTCTGTAACGTTCTACCTTAAGATAATGCAGTGCTACACCTCAGGTTGAATTTAGTTTGACAACTCAGATAAAAGTAATGTTCAAAGGTGGGTTATGGGCTGCTTTGGGGTTTCTTTGGTTTTCTGTGGGCTTTTGTTTTGTTGGGGGTTTTTAAACAAAGAAACATTGGCTTGGTTACAAACTCCACTCACAAATCCGGAGTACCAGCAGCATTCTCATGACCTAGCGACGGAGCAGGTCGAGGAAGTAGAACCTGGGTAACTGAGGGCCGTAGTCATGGATTAGCATAAAACTGCCTGCCTGTACTTCACAGCAGCGAGGCAGAGAGAACAGAAGGGCTGCAGAACAGTGAGGAGGCTCAGCAGGAGAATAAGTGAGGGAAATGAGCAGGGCTACATCTTCTTCCTCCCTCTTTGCAATCAGAGAAAGGAGGAAAATACCCGCTTCCAATTAGGGGGTCACTTTTTAAGCTACTGTATGTTCTGTTTGTCAGTAAACCCACACTATTCCACGGACCAAAACTGCAATATGTCAGCTTTACTTCAATATTTATATTTTATTTTAGAGGGAAGCAGCTCAGGTTTTATTATTACATAAGAGGTAATAGAACAGATGTATTACAATTTCTGTTAAGTCAATCCACTTACTGCACTGCTGACTCTTTAAGGCTTCTTCTATGTACTCTGGAAAGAAAGACCTAAGATAATATTTACCTAAACACCTTAAATCTGCCATTTTATGGGATGGAGATGTAGATGAAGTACTTTTGACTTTCTCTGTTTTCTCTGAGCAGAATGAATGTTGATCTAAATGAGAGAGGAAAAAAGTCACTAAGAAAATGTAACCTATCTTTTGCCATGGTAATCATGCATCAGCATACCTACATTCCACTGCATTCTCTATTTGTAGAATATTATAGTTTCATTAACATAACAGCAGAAAATCCAAATGAAATTCCTCAAGTTCAATGCATTACATTCACATTTTTGTAAATCCAAAATAACCATGTTCAATTCAGTGTTTTTTCTTCACTCTCCCAAAGGATATTACTTCAACTTGAACACAGCAAAATTAACCCTGTAAACCCATATTGCTTAACTAAGCCCTGTAAACTTTATTTCTGTTTGGAATCAGATGCAGAAAAATGTGATGCACTGGAATAATACATATTCTCAGTTTAAACAGCTGTAACCTGGAGATCAGCTTGTCACCTGTAAAGCTCCCATTCTGTCAAATTCTAATCTAATGAATACTTAGGAATTTTATAAATTACCAGGAAACTAAACAATGAATAAAGACTTGATTGAACAGATCCCAGTTCTGAAATAAATGTATCAGACTAGGATTAATGCAAATCTGAAAAACTTTTCTCTTAAACACATGTTCAACAGGTAGGAAGAGCATCAGGCACAAGTCACTCTCACAGGCTGGTTCTATTCCCAGCCTCACAGGCACAGGACCAAACCTGCATTTTCTATTAGTGGCTTTCATTGGTCAGTACAGATTAAACACTAAACTTAATCTCTGATACATTCATTTGAATAGTTAAAATCATTTTTTAAAAAGGAAAGCTAAAACATGTATTAGAAGAAAAGCAGAATAACTGTTCTCCTGGTAAAATTGTGTACAATATAAAATTCCAACACTATGCAAACCAGTTAAAGGATATTACACACAATGCACTCTCTGTCATCTAATGATACATAAGAAGTGATAAAAAGTAGTGATAAACGTACACAAAACCTTTAATTAAAATCTCATTAAAACAAAATCAGCTCAGAAAGGAATATGTGTAGCTATTTGTACCTGATGTGCTTGTCTGTTTCATATTTCTAACAGTCTCTGCTGGTTGTTTAAATAACTGTTCACTGGGAAGATCAAAATGTGAACAAATTAAAACCAATAAAAACAACGTACATTTACCTGCTAATGAACACACACATTCCAAGGGCACAACAAAAAACCATATACATATATAAAAGAGAAAACTCTAAAAAACTTAATCTAATGATCCCAAGTTACTGGCCTTACGGCACCCAGCATGTAATCAGTGCATGTTAAAACCTGTTTACCAGGGATCTGGGATTGGCATTCCTTGCAGTCTCTGCAGCAGGGAGTGCAGAGCTTTCAAGGGGTGCTGGTTTCCACAGTAATTTGCAATTCTGATTCACATAAAGATTGCCTAGTGCACGTAAAGCTTTCACAAAGTCTTCAGAATACTGTAGCCTTCACCATTTGTAGCAAAAGCTCTAAAAGACAATTAGTTTTCTTCTTTTCTTACACTGATTAACGTCAGTGCAACCAACACACTGCTATGATACCCTGACTGAGCATTTTTGTGTCACTGACTCCCTCTGAAAGCTGCAGGAGCAAGGAGCCTGATCCATGGTTACCTTTCAGTAACTCCTGTGTTCACACAAACACATATTCAAGGAGAGATTTTTTTTTTTTTTTAAAATGATGTCTTAATAGTTCTGTGCTTCAGAGCCCAGAACAACAAATAAAGAAGTGGTGTGAAATCATGCTAACCAGTAGCAAAACAAAATTTACCTGAATGTACCATGTATCCAGGCTCTTGGTAATTTCTGTGGTAGTTGCAAAGTAACAACATAATACCAGGAAACTGCATAGAGCAAGGTGCAGCCAGACACATAAAAAAAGCACAATAAAAATGCGGAACTCGAAAAGCCCAAAACAAAACATAAAACCCCCCAAAAATGTAGTTTTGCTCATACTTTCCTATTGACTGTCTTGAGGGATATTCCGGATATAAACTCAAGAGAATGGAATCTGTATTTATCATTGCAAGTTGGCTATAAATAATTTTGGGTTTATCAAGAGGAAAGATATCCATAAGAAGCAATAGAAAAAGAGGAAAATTAACGTTTGTGTGGGAGCAACGAGCAAGAGAAGGGGGAATGACTGAACAGGGCTGTTCCTTTCTCTTCCCATGCAGGGCAGCAATGGAACAGGAGGGGAGAACAGCAGAGGTGCAGAAACTTTTCCCCCTACTTTGCAGACACTCCAATTTCAATATTTTTCTGAGCAGTTCTCTACCTGTTGTTTTCCTAGCAAGTGCACAATACAGAAACCATTGTGGTTTTGTCCGAACCAATGGGTTAAATCTTGATCTGTTACATCAGTGAGAACTTTGGGGCGTAAGCCATGGATGATTTTCACCGCTATGCTGAAGGCACTCTACCATGCCCTGAAAGAGGCTCTCTGTACAACACCACCACTCAGAGAAAGAGATCAGGAGCCTTTGTTACTACAGTGACTATAAGCTTTGATCTGTGACCTCAAAAACACTTCCACAGAATAATCTCTAGTGGGCCACCAAAAAGGCTATGTCTTTTCCCTAGAAGAAAAAGATAGTAACAGATAATTTAAAAGGCTGACATTCAGCTTGGAAATCACTGAAGAAAAACAACTTCATATTTCTGCTTAGGTGTAAAATTCTTACCCTGCTTGAAGACCAGACTGATTTTTTACACAAGCAGTTTTTCCATTTATACTGTGACTTTGAGGTACACTGTCTGTTTGCAGCTCAGTAACTAAACATGGAATATTCCTCTGTTCAGTTTGTCTGGTAGAAACTGCATCCATAGTGTTCACTGTTTCATTTTTTTGTGGAGCAGAAGTTACAGATGGAGCAAGACCCTGATTATTCAACTTTGAGGTCAATTGTGGACAACGAACTTCTTTATGTGTTCTTTCTGTGCACATCTTTGGATCAGCAGGATTCACTTCATGGGATTTTAATGCTTCAGAATTGGCTACTGAAGATTCATCTACAAATACTTCTCCTTGCACTCTTTCCTGTATTGAAAAATACTGGTTAGTGACTATGTGAGTTCCATAAAAATGTTGAATAAATCTAGTAGCAAGATTAACTAGATAGTCTAACTCCGAGGGTAAAGCAAATTCCAGCAAAGCTTCAGAAAACCCCCTGACTGAGCTGAGAGCCAGCAAGACATCAACGCCACTGAAGGTGCTGAAGGAGTACTTACTAAGTGGTAATTTCAGGCTGAAGCAATGAATTTGCTGCTAATGCAAGGCACTGCTAGAACTTAAGATCCATCTAAATAACTCATAAACTTGCTGTTCCAAACCCACAGATACTTAGCAGCTATAAAGCACAAGGGAAATATGAAACAACTTTATCTCAGCTTATGTTCACGTACTCCTTTATCATCTATCCCACCACAGCTGTACAACCCTGAGCCTTTCATGCATGCAAATATTAAAATTATAGGTTTGAATGTCCAGCAATTAAAAATAATTTCAACTTCTTCTTTTTCTATCTTGTAGAAAATCTGGTTTTACAATAAAATATAATACTTCATAAAATACAGATGCCTCCATTCTCTGCACACCTGCAACTCGGTCTGATCTACAATAATGGTAAAAGTTGCAGGTTGCAGTTTCATACAAATCCAATGTTTTTCCTGGTTTTTTTGCTCACATTGAAATTAACTTAAAGGTTTACTTTCTCTTTCTTCCTAAACTCTGGAAAGATGTGATTAGTTTTATCCTGCTTTGGTAAATAGGCCAACCTCATCGTGCTCTTTTTCAATCGAGTTTATTCTGTGCAAAATTTCTTTTGCTTTCTTCCAGTAGTCTTGTAGACATCTTTTTTGGACTTGCACATCCAATTCTTCTGCATTGTTCACATTTAATGAGTTATCATATAATTTCAGAGACAACTGTTCAGCTTTATAAAATATAAAACAACATTAATATTTAAAATTTTATCAATTAACATTTTAAAAAAGTATTTATTATATTTTAGTATGCTGAGGAACAGCCCCAATAATTTAATGCAAAGTAACAATTTTAATAAAACTTAAATTTATACATAAACGTTAACACACTTCAAATATAAGCTGCAGTTACAAGAGGTGAGCTTGCAATTAGAGTTACTATAAACTGTTTGCACAATGATGCTGTGAAAAAATTCCTTTTTCTTTGGTTTAAACCTAACGCTCTAGGTTTTTAACCAGTATGAGTCTCTGCTCTTTCAAAAAGCAGTTCCATATTAATGGACAGTACAAATCCCCACACCCTCTCAATCTTACACAAAACTCTCAGTTATGCTTTCAGCACAAAAATGTAGACACAGGTTTGTTCTTTACTAAATAGTGATTGAATACCTTCCATGCTCCAGTGATTAGAAGACAAGGTCTCTCTGTTTCATTGGTAGTATTGTGCAAATAATTAATAAAAGCTTAGTGTACCTTAAATAAGGATGTATTTCAAAAGAAGGGTGTACTTCAAAAAGAAAGACCAGGATTTCTTAATACTGGAAATGAATGCAGTCACAGTGATTTCAGGCTTGATTATCTGCTGGTTTATTCGCTCTCTCTAGTGGTACATCCCCAGGAATAGAGAATCCATTGGGTGTTAAATGACAATGTTAATATTTTCCACAGAATTTCTAGATGGGAAAGCTTTTAAGAACTGGCCCTACGTGGAGAGGTTTCACAAATGCATTATTGCAACATCATTGGAATTTTTACTTCTCTTTTTTCTGCCCAAGTCAGTTCTTCATGGCAAATAGGCAACTTTCTCTGCAGAAAACAAACGTCTCTTGGAGTACACAGAATTACAAAGTGGCCACAGTTAAAATCACTTAGGGAATCAGCAGAACACAGAGATGGAAATAATCACTGCAATTTTTAAAGCAGTAACAGCAAGCTTACTCATTTGTTTGCAGTTCTGCAGCACAAAAGTAGCAGCTTTGATGAGTTCCTCGTCCTGAGATTCTGTCAGCACCTGAATCATAAGTGGCAGACCACTGTTCTGGAGCAGTTCACACTGGTTTTCTTCTACAACAGGACATGGTAAAGGAAAACAGGCTGGTTTCAGCCTCAGACACTTTAACCTTACAGTAATTTTAGGAGCTAATACTACCAACTTTCTGTAAGTTTCTGTAGAAAAAGAGATTTTCATTACAGACCCGAGCCTGCTGCAACGACCCAGCAGGAGAGCTTTACACCACACAGGATGATTTGACCAGAACTCAAATTTCTGTATGAAAACTGAAGGATGATTGAGACAAATTATATGATGGAGTTCCAAGCTCACTTAATTGTGGCCTAAAACATTTGAATTATGACTTCTGTATTTCTCTATTACCTGCTCTTGGAGCACATATGCTTCATTTCTGTAAGCTCTGAGATGCAGAAATATCAAAATGTAAAAGTTTATAATTAGCAAAACTGTAATAAAATTAGTAGTTTAATCCTGGTCCAGCCAATTTGTTCCTCCTCATTTACTATGTAATTAGCTAATTTTTTTTATTGTGATCCCATTTGCATATGTATTCATAAAACTGGTAACTTGCTAATAATATTTCTTTCTTGTTTAAACTTAATTTTAAAAATAAAGTGTTTTTATTTTGACAGTGTTGACATTTTAAGAGAAACCTTTTTTCTGTTGGTTTAATCATTTTTTTATTCAAAAGATATTTTCCATTAAGCCTTGTTTCAACTAATTCTTCATGAAAAAATGTCTTTTAAAATAAATGTATGATGTATTGAGCTAATTATTGCACATTATTGGCACTCAGAGGATGAAAACCAATCAGAATTTTTGAACATATGCCCCTTTTCTTGCTTATCTGAACATACATGAGAAAAAACCAGCAGTACAAATGAACTTCCCTTTCTGTTTGCCTGTACTACCATAAAATACCAACTGAAGTGCTGTATTTTACCAGATATGCTTGGGCAAGCCCTGAGGAACATGACAAAAACATTTCAGGGCTACCCACTGCTTATGTGACTTCAAAACCAATGCTCTTACATGGCTTTTACAAATACTACCGGCCTTGTAAGCAGTGGACAGAAGCTGTATGCACCAAGGACCATGAAAAGAGAGCTCAAGACAACTCATTTGCTCTGTCTGGACTGTAGTAGTTTTCAGGTCTGGATTAATTATTCCCTGTGATCCCTAAGCTCAGCTCTGAATTCTTGCATATTAGTCTACTTTTTCAAAGCTATTAAAGACACTTCCTGCTAACAAGCCTTAAAATTTAAAGATGGAACATTATAAAAAACTTTTTTTCCGAATATTGACGCTATCTTATCTAATAGAACTCTCCCTCGCGTTCTGGTCTCGATGAAGTGACGCCATTGGGGGAGTCGGTGTATGAGCAGCTGACAGAAAGTAAAAAGAAAAAACAAATCTTACCACAAACTTCAGTACAGTGTCCAATTGTTAGAATAATACTGATTTTTTCTCCTGTGTCCAGTGTCTCATTGGACAGCAGCTTCAGCAGCTCTGACACAGCGTGATACTTTGCCAAGACAACACTCATGGCAGCTGTTTGTTAAAATAATTGGAAGGAAAACAAACTAGATAAAAAGTGTATAGGAATCATCCAAGTATAAAATGCTGGGTTTTGAGGAAACTCTACAGACCTCTCAAAGCCTTGCCCTGCTCTGCCTTTCACTCTAACTCTTCAGATTACCACATCCCTCCTGTGCTGCTCCCAAATCCAACCCTGCCCTTCCTCCCAGCCTGTGCTCCATGGAGACGTGGTAGAAGATTTGATAAACAAGGGTTTCACATTGTGCAAGTTTTGGAGATCTCTGCTGAGTTTCTCCACATCCTTTGTCAGCTCCAGTACAGAGCCAGAAAGAGTTGAATAAGCTTTGACACACAGAGTATCTGCCACAAAAAGAAGGGCAAGCCCTTCCTGAAACTGGGAACACCACTGCTAGTCCGTCCATGCTGAGGCCTAATCCTGTCACTCACCAACTGATTTGAAACTACACTCAGAACTAGTGCAGGCTTATGCTCTTAAACTTTTGTGAACTTCCATTTTAAGCTCTTATGGCAGAAGTGTCAGATACACCAACCACGGCCACGGCACAGATTTGTCAGGATTACAGGTTTCTCCAAACCTTCTGATGGAATACACAAGACTTCATTAGGCGAGCACTGCCCAGCCAGCAAATCAGAGCAGAGGTGTGCTGTGCAGAAATACCACATTTGTTCAGCTCCACCTCTGAGTTACTAAAGCTTCCTAAAGCTACAAAATTTATGATTCAGGCACAGGCCTAACTCCAGGATCCAAACTGACTGCCATGCCCAGTGCTCAGCTCTACCTACCCAAAACTAGCTCTAGCATCTCATTTTTAATTTTCAGTAGGGTTTAAATTTCACTGTTTTTATTTTAGCAATAATGGGAAAGTAATCCACCTCAGATGAATGGAATCACTCCCCATTTACACCTTTGAATTTTAAACAACTCTGCAACATCCACTGGGATGTATATAACTTAACTGCCTTTAAGCATCCATTTATATAACTTTTCCACCAACATGAGACTTTTAAAATTGCATTTTAGAATTATCATAGATAAAAAATGTCTTTTCACTCACAGTTATTAGCAATGCAGGCATCCAGAGTCTTTGTTACTACCACTGCAAGTTTCATGCTTAAGTGACTCAAACAGGAATCATGCATAAGCTCAAGGAGAACTTTGGCTAATGTATCCAATCCTCCAATAGAAACAAAGTATTTCTGTGCATATGCTTAGTGAAAAATAGAAAAAATGTGATTTAGGCAATACAGTTTGCAAACTATTTTAGCATTTTACCAATTAAGTTCATCACAGTTTTTCAGTGCATGTATTAGTCACTACATTTCTTATACAACAGAAGCTGGATATATATTAATCTCAAGAAATGTAGTAACTGCATATAAAATAGTTAACAGGAAACGGTGACCCTAATATGTGCATACAACAGGCAAACATTGTGCCTGAGTTCTACCTAAGTCATTGTTTTCAGTCATGTAATAATGACTTTTATTTAAAAATACTTTTAATCAAAACAGTTTCCAAATAGTTTTTACTGACCTTATGAAATGTAACCAGTTTGTGGCTACTTGTGGATTTAAGCACAGTGTAGTCTAAGTAAAGATGGTGGAATACAGTTGTCAGAGTAAAAGTTAGAAGAACAGTAAATGACTTTGTAGAGATTGACAAGAAAGAAAAAAAACCACTTAACTCTCTAATTAAACTTACTTTTAACAAATGTGAAACTGTGTAAAGCTTGAACTGCACTTACAGTTATTTGCAACTGTGAGACTGAGAAATGAACAAATGGGACGAACTATCTCAGGCTCCGTGCAACTCTCGAGCCACTCTTTGGCATAGGGAAAAACTGAACAGCAAATGTTTTGATTATCTTCTGGAAAAATAAAAACAAATTACCCCAAATCAAAATGTAATGAAATGAAATTTCAGCTGAACAGTAAAAATGAAACCAGAGTGTTACCAATTTGGAGAATAACTTTAAACCTCTTTCACACTTTTTAGAGCAACACGTACCATTCTGGGGGTTGTTCACACAGGCACAGAGAGTGCTGCACACTGAAGACCAGAGCTGATAGCAGGGCTCAGTATTTTCATCTGACAGATTCTTCTCAGAGGTGGAGAGAGTTGTCCTGTTAAGGACAATGCAAACAAGTCCCAAAGAGTCAAGGAAACATGACTCCTAACCAGTCTATAATTTGTCTGTTTCAATTGCAGCTCTGGTTACCTGAACAACTGCAGCAGCAGGCTGATGCAGCCGGTATCTCTGACATAGGTTTGCCCATTTTCTAAAAGAGAACACGCACAAGACTCCAGAGACAAATGCAATTGCAGACAAAATCTTAACATCAAGTTTAATCTACATACATACATTCCCTTTCCCAAGCGTGTATCCTCCCCAGGAGAAATACAAAATCATACCAACATATTGGTAAAAACACCTTTCTATGTCTGTTTTTTCCACACACTCTCAGAAACTATGGGTTTGCATTTACAAACTGTGTTTTTAGAACTAAACCACGTTCTGCTGTTCAAGGAAATCCCAGTGAGCGATGACCTACTTAGACAATTCAGGTTCAGTTCCATGCAAACATTCATCTTTATAAATTAACTTTACCAAAACATTACTTATCGAATGGTCCAAATTTTGTACTGAAGATTGGCAAATAGAAAAAGAGCGTTGTTGTAACATAGAAAAAAACCCAACTTACTATTATTTGAAACCAGTACTAAGATGACATACACAGACATTCTTTTCAAGTTCACACCAGAATCCTTTTCAATTAAAAATAAAATGAGGTCTTCAAACAGTGCAGAAGTACACAAAGTCTGTTGACAATACACTGGAAACAGGAAGTGAAAACCATTAAGTGCTAAAGTAAGCCACTCATAATCCCAAATTATTAAGTCTCAGTTGTGGCCAGTATGTGGGGAGTGGAGACACGGCAGGACTATGAAGTGACTGAGGGCTTCCCCCTGCAGTGAGTTCCACACCAACCAGGACCCTGGCAAGCTTTGGAACAGTCTAGGAGTATTTAGCACTTGCTGCTGAGGGAGAGGGGGAGTACAGGTGTCTGGTAACTTAAAGACATCCTGTGTGCACAAATCAACAAGGCGTTGATCAAATCTGGGGATGGACAGTGGAACTGGGGCACTTTTATTGCCCCTTGCTCCAAGTGACAATCTCGTAGTCTCATTTTGTGAGACCAAAAAAAAACTGAGACAAAGCACAACCACTAGTAATGACAGAGGGCCATAATGCACTGAGAAATACAAAAAATATTATTTTTATTACCATTACTCTCTATAATAATCCCCAATGTAAATAAAGCTGCTTCTTTTACTATGCAATGAACGCTTGACTTGGCAAGGTCATTTATAAACATCAAACCACCAATTTCTCGAAAGTATTCACTTGCTTCACCTACAAGACAAAAAAAAAGAACAAAAACTTTTGCTTTTGTTTCTCCTCAAAATGAAAGGCTTGTAAGAGTTTACAACATCTCAAACCTTGTATCCTTTAGAAAACATTTTTACAGTGCCCATTAGTTCCTTAACATATATGGTGAACATAAATGACTGCATTGTTTCTAAGGAAAAGCATTTCTTACTGTTTTGTTGACAAATGGAATAGATAGTGATCAAAGCCTCTTTCTGAGACAGAGGGCAGTCCATCTGATATTTAAGGCATTCGAGCAGTAAGTTCAGATCTGTTTTCACATCTAGGAGCAAACACAAAACACTTCATTAAAATTGTTATATTTTCTATATATGAATCTATTCAGTATTAGAATAAACCTGTCCAAAACGCAGTACATACATTTATTTTTAAAAAGGGGAAAAAAGTGAGCCAAAATGGAGCTACATCACTTCTATTCACCCACCAACAACAAACAACAAACCTAGCCTAGAAATATTTCTGTCCACCGTTTGTTATTTGAGCATGATTTTCTTTGTTAGAGTAACAGTCTCCTTTTAATATTTCTGGCCTTTAATTACTAGTAACTGTTAGAAAGTGTGACGTAAACTACCAAACATTAAATTCACAATTGCAAGGTGTATTAAGTGTAAATAATACACAACCATTAAAATATTCAGAGTGCAAATACAGTTGAAAATCTATAGAGCAGTAAGGAAAGAGTCCAACAGCACAAGGCTGCTCCGTGGTACTGAGTTACAGGAGACATAAATCATGCACCACAGCAGCAGAGCCCTCTCAATCGGGTGGTTAGAGAGGTAACACAAAGTATTCTCTGGGCACCTACATACAACCCTAGGTGGGTAAACAAACTTGGAAAATCTGTTTCTTAGTCTTTGGGGTATAAAAAAAAGACTTATTTGATAATTATTTGCAGCAGTACACAGCAGGTATTGTATATCGTAAACCCTTGTAAGACTTCGGGCTTCTTAAAGTTAAAATACAATAAAAATGTGGATAAATATTAGCAAATTTTTTTTAAAAAAGTGACTTTGTGGTAGTGTGCTTTACTACTTGTAAGTCATTGGATTTACCCTTTACCTATCCCATACAGTATCCAAAATTTGGCAACCAGGTAAAAGAACATTTTCCCAAGAGCTCACCACCCCATGACAGGCCTATCACAGTCTACTAAAACTTTGTAAAATGGATGCAGATTATAATGACAAATTATATTAGATGTCTTACCACACTGATTTTTCTGCACCTTTTGAGTGTTCATTTTTGTTTTATCTCTGTTCTTGTTCTACAGCAGCAAGGAAAAAGTATTTTCAGTTCTGTTCAGATTAGCAGTGTTTATAGTATTTGCAGTATAAATGGCATCATTTTTCTAAAATGCACTCTTTCCAGTTTTTTTACTTTACTCTGTCATCTGACACACACACACACACTCAGTTTAAGGTATTCTTGCACGGCCAAGTTCTCCTTTGGAAATACAGTATTTTATAACAACCCTGCATTTGTAACTACTGCGTTGTCATCTTTTGAAAGTGGACATTCTGCAGAAATCAGGTAATTCCATGTTACCACCGAGGGACACTGTCAACGTCCCTGTCAGTAAAGAATATCCCCTGCTCTGTGTCACTGACCACGACAAAGCCGATCCCATTTTCCTTACAGTAGTGGCCAACTTTGCCATCAGCCAACACCTGGCACCCAAGTAATGTTACCTTGGGGGTGAGCACTATAAAACACTCGGCCGCCTGCTGCCCAAGGAGCCACTAAACCATCAGTGCTGTTCTAGCGGTGCTGATCAAACCAAAGGCAATGAGCACAGAGACATATTCCTACACTAAGAATTCATTTTAATTCGCCAAAGGCATTGTCACATTACATGAACCATGTAACCCACAAAACCCCACTTCACTGATTCTTCACAAACCCAATGGTGCAGCCTCTGAGAGTAGAGCAGCAGTGACATTCAGGTTTGGAGGCAGAAGGATGGTCCCTCAAACATACCCCAAGTCCCAAACACAAAAGGTTGATGCAAGCATCACAGTAACCTATTACAATTTCTCAAAAAATTACTTAGCTCCAGGTAGAAACTTTAAATCAGCAGTGAATCCAGCTTAATAACAGATTAGTTTTCCTTCTCAAAGTGGAGCAAAGGCTTGAAGCAGTATCAGTGTCATCTTAATGAAGACAGCCAGCCCCACTTTCTGTTTAGAGTTACAGATCGTCCCCATTCCTTTGCTGCTTCCATTAGAGAGGGAGAATTTAGAGAGTTCATCTCTCTTTAGCTTTTCAGAAGTGATAATAGACATGCAGTTCATTTTCCTGCAAATCCAACCCTGCCACAACAGGGAAAAGCTTGCAAGCCTTCTTCACCTCTTTTTGTCCTCCTGCTACCACCCCACCAGCCTAAGAGAAAACAAAAACCACCCTAACAAAAGGAAGGATGTAAAAATTAGTTCACTCTGGAGCTAATTGCATTTCAGAAGAGGTTGATTTAATACATGTTTATACAACTGTACAATACAGGAAGCACAAGGGGTTTAAAACTGTATGTATACAAGGATACGTCTTGACCTTACCTGGATCTTTTACTTTTGCAACCTACAGAAGGTACACAAAATAGTATTTATAAGCCAGCCTACATTAATTAGATGCAAATAGCTCACCTCTGTTGTTGCATCACACGGCAAGGCGGAAAGACAAGCAACTGGATTTGCTTCAACAAACATCTGGCAAATGTTGCATATAAAACAGATTATCTCTTCTCCATCAGTTATGGAAAATAACCCAGTAACATCCCTTCAAACCTCAAAAACCACTCCTGGAGAAGTGCAGATCTGTCAATGCGTGTGTTCAGCAGCACTAGAGCACATGGCTGGCACGGTCAGCAGACCAGCCAGCCTCGGTGGGATTTATGCTTTGAAACCCATGGACCAAACCCCAAAGAGGGGAGAAGTCCGGATTGTTGGCGTCCTGTGGAAACCAAACCCCACAGCAGCAGCTGAGGCCGTGAAGACGCTGTGCTGTGGAACAGGACTTGGGGGTGTTCTGGCCTATTTCAGCTCCCTCCCACCCTCCTCCCTCAGATGAGCCGTGTGTGATTTACAGCTCATTATTAGAGCTCCACTTTGAAGTCTTAGCAAGCACTCCAGATCAGCTCAAATATAAAAAGGAAAGAACACAGAAAAAAATTTTTTTAAAAAGGAGGGGCGGGGGGTGGGAGGAGGGCAACAGCCTAAAGATGAAACAGCAGCTGCATTCTTCTGTGGAAGGGCTGGGGAGTCCAGAGTGGGGAAATGGGGCACGGCTCAGGTACCTGTGATCCGGCGGCGCGGGTGGGTGGCCCCGGGCAGACCCCGAGGCGAGGCGGGTGCCGGCTGCCGAGCACTGCCCGCCGGGCTGAGGGCTGGGATCTCCGGGCTGAGGGGGAGCGGCGGC
>VZTA01005146.1:0-14199 GCA_013398855.1 Mohoua ochrocephala | reverse complement strand
GGAGCCGCCGCAGCCGCAGCGCCGCCCGAGCGCCTCAGGGCGTGGCCGCCCTCGGGCCCGGGACAGCCCTGAGTCGTGCCCTCAGCCAGGCGGGAAGCGCTTGGAACTGTAGAATCGTCAGGGACGGAAGAGGTCTTTAACACCAGTTCAACGTCAGCCCAGCACTGCCACTGCAAACCCTAAACCACTAAACCATTTCCCAGTGTCAGATCCAGAGGCCTCTTAAAAAACCTCCATGGCGCCTACATCACCTCCCTGGCCAACCAATGCCCAGGCCTGAACACCTGAACAGTGAAAAAATCTAATCTGAATTTCCTCTTTCAACTTGAGGCCCTTTCCTCTGGTTCTCACTGCAGGCATGGCAGAAGAGACCGGCCCCACCCCACTGCACGCTCCTGGCAGGGAGCTGGAGAGAGCGACGTCTCTCTCCTGAGCCTCCTCTTCTCCAGACTGAACAAACCCAGCTTCCTCAGCTACTCCTCATGTGACGTTTTTTCAACCCTTCGTGAGCCTTGCTGCCCTTCTCTGGACACACTCCAGCCCCTCAATGTCCTTTTTCATGAGGGGCCCAGAGCTGGACACAGCGCTCGAGGCGTGGCTCACCAGTGCCCAGCACAGAGGGACAGGCACTGCCCTGGTCCTGCTGCCCTCACTAGGGCTGGTACAGGCCAGGGGCCGTTGTCCTGTTGCCCACTCGGGCACACATTGGCTCATACTGAGGCAGCTGGTGACCTGCAGGATGTGGCACTTGGCCTTGTGGAACCTCGCGCCATTGTCCTTGGCCCATTGGTCGAGTCTGTCCAAGTCTCACTGCAGAGCCTTCCCGTCCTCCAGCAGATCCACACTCCCACCCAACTGGGTGTCTGCAAATTTACTGAGGGTGCTCTCAATCCCCACACACACATCATCAATAAAGATGTTAAACAGGACCGGCCCCAGAACAGAGCCCTGAAGAACACAATTCAGTGCAGCTCAGTTTGCATGCTCTGCAGATGGAGGCTGCAATGCCTCCACAACAGAAAGAGCTGCCGTCCCTTGGCATTGGCCACACACGCAGGTGCAGGAAAGAAACCTTTGACTAGGTGAATACAGCTGACAGTGATTCAAAGGAATCTACAGCAAAATACTGTAAAGCACACCTTTATTGGCCAGGCCGGGAGCACGCAGGGGTTAACACCTCCATGTGCGTGTCTGACACGGTCATCGGGTTACAGAGGGTTTTTATACGTTCGCAAGTTCATCATCCACCCTTGCTTTGGTCACTTATCTAAAGTTACAGTCCAAAGGGGTCTTGCATGATTTGCGGTTTCCTTATCCTAGGGTTACAAACACAGCACGCTGTTCTTAATACATTTATCACATCGATTTTGCTAATATGCAATTAATTCTACTATTACACACTTTGTTGCTATATTAGTTAGAGTTTATTTATAATTGCATATTGATTATATTCCTATTCTCTTATTACATTTTCTATCCTTTTGTGGCAGTTCCTCTATTTGCCATTAAAACAGCAGTTAGCGTGCATCTTCTTCCTCATCGCTTAGCCCATCGGGGCTAGGCCCTTGTTCTGCAGACAGGCGGTTAGCCAAACCCATTAGCTCGCGTTCCATTCCCTTATCATCCCAGTCCACTCGGGTTTGCTTTTCCAAGAGCAGTTAGTGTTAGACATAGCATCTCCCCTTCCCTTATCATCGTAGCCCCTTCCAGGGCTAGGCTTCTTGTCCTGCAAAAGCAGTTGCGGTTGAGCATAGCAGCCAATACCCAACTTTTATTAATCTATACTTTATACTAAAGCACTTATGTTAAAGGAGTCCTGTGGTTAAAGGAGTCCTGTGTTATCAACAGAACCAAGCTTTCAGGCACACACTCCCTTTCTCTAATGACCCTGAACTCAATAAAAGGGTATTTCACCTTCCAGCTCTTCGCACCATTGGTTCCTCAGGCCATCAGAGCTCCATCAGCATCTCACCCTTTTGCACCTTCTCCCCACTCAAGCTGATGAGTAGCTTTTACAGAAAAAAATTCAGTTCTGCCGCAAATGAGGCGAGCCAATTTGTAAGTGCAACCTACCTTGCCAAAAACAGCTACTGCCTTTTTCTTTCAGAGGGAAATCAGAAAATTCTAGATTTAAAAAAATTGTCAGGATGTGGTATGATTTTATTTGTCCTCGGGAAACAACAACAACAACAACAAGATAATTACAAATAAAGGAACTTTAATTAGCAGGTAATACAGAACAGAACCGTCCAGTCAGTGGCAGAACACAATAGTATTTTCAGAACTGTAAATACTGTAAAAACTGTAAATACAGCAGCAGCAGTGCCTGGAGGCATCAAATGCAAGAACTTATCCTACAGCTGGAAAGTTGCTGAAGTCTGTGACATTCCACTGTAAATAAAGGTGTTATTAAAAATTACAAACTGCCCTGTAATGACTTTGATAACTTCCTGTGCAGCAGCTCCTGTAAAAGAGAATAAGAAACAGAAGGCAGTTAGCAGGTAATATTTAAACAACAGTAAAATAATGTTATTTTATCTAGACGTCCCTACGCTGGAATTATTTCAGAAGTGCCTGATAAATCTCCTAGGAGGTAAAAATCCTTTCAGCACTTCCCAGTATAAAAGAAGATCAGAAAGCTGGTACTTCAGAAGTTAGCTTTGCAGACTCTTTCTCTCCATGTGCATACACACAGAGCAAAAATGTGTGAGCAGACAGGCCCATGCAAGTTGTGACCCCTCTAAACTGAGAAGTTCAATTTTAAAAATCATGTAAAACTTAACTGCAAAATAAACTGGAGGGTCACTTCACTGTGATCCCTTTGAGTTTTCCGGTAGTAGGAAACACTCTGTAATTTCTTCAGAAGTTACCTTTATGTATTTTTCTAAAGAATGATACAGACCAAGTTTTGCTTAATCAGAAAAAAAGTCCTACATACACAGAGTATATAATACATAATTATCTTCAGCACTGCATGAAGCCAAATAAAGAAGGTAAGTTAAATGATATATCAATTTTGAGCATCCAATAAAACATATCTGCAGGTTGAACGAAGGTAAGAAACCAAGGCTATTTATATTTCATAGACCTTTAACACAAGTGTACTGTGTTAAAAGATGTGTTCTGCATCAATTTTAAATTACTACAACTTTCTTTTAAAAAAAATTAAGTCTCTTTCAAGCATTTCATTTTTAAACACATTTTTAAGCTTGAAGAGTTGATGCACTGAGATTGTGTTTGAAGTTTCTTTGGCTTTTACTGCCTTTAAACCCTTGCTGCATCCATTTACTCGATATATACTATAGGAGGTCACATCTGGAGAATGAAGGGGAGGATTCTGCCCTACTCCCATCTTTGGCTGCAGCCTGCGACTGCAGCCCCTGCTGTGACAGTGCAAAGCAGTTAAGGCAGCAGAGGCTGTGACTCGGCAGGCTGGTGTTGGTGTGGCCCTGGGAAAGGCACCCTTACCTCCCATGAAGGCAGCAACAGCGTGAGGCTCAGCAGCTCCGTAGCGACAACTGCACAGGAAAGGAACAGTCAGAACCTGCCAGGCAGTTCTACCAACAAAGCCACACACTTCAAATGTAACACTTACAACTCATGCACATAGTCATCCTTCACCACTACAGACAGCCCGTGCTCTTGGAGGAAACCAGTAAGGCATGATTTCAGTTTTCCAATATCATCTTCTACCTGGTAGTTGTAGACACCTGCAAAATAAATCAACTGTTTCATCACACAACCGGAACACCACAGTCAAAGCTAACGGCTTTAAATGGCAGCCTAAATATTTTGTTTTCCTAGAAAGTTTCTAAGCCAATTAATGTTTTATTAGTACTAGACTAATAATAATTGAATATTCTGTTGATGCTACTCATGATAGACAAATTACTGCATAGCAGTAATTATTACTGCAAATTATGAACTGATTCATAATCCACATGACCCATTTCAGTGGTGCTAATTCAGATAAATTCCTTAAGTTCCCAGAGAGAAAAAATTCTCATTTTAATTTTCACATTCCTAAAGTTGTATTACTATGGAAACAAAACCACAACTAATGTTGTATTTGTAGTTTATAACTTGTACTACAGTAACTATTGGATCTTTATATTTCTTTTGATGATGTGAAGTAACTGGTATTAACATACCTGGGTATCTACCATGCTGCTTGTAAAACCTATTGACAGCCCTCAGCATCAAGTACAGCACTATTTCACTGTCTGGGTTATCCATATGGGAAACTGAAAACAGCAAGAGAACTGGTTAGCTGGTGCAGATGAAATGGAAAAAGAAAGGTTTTGAATTCCCTGAAAACAAACTGTAAAATCTGCAGGAGAAAGAAACCTTAATGAATACAAACCTGTGACAGAATCTTAAACAACTGTCAGATACACAATTTTGCCTCCAAAGTTTATGACAAAACCATATTATATGTATTTAATATAAACGATTCAGTGAAGAAACTCACATTTCACTCTGGCAGCTGCTTTAATTTAAATGAGGTATTCCTTAGTTATAATTTTAGGATTTGAAACACATGCTTCAAGTATTTAACTGTAATGTCTGTAATTATAAAACAGGTCTTAAATCCCTTACCATGCAGCTCAATAGTCTTTGTAAACACTAATTACTACTTAAATCTCACTGCCCACTACCAACTAATTCAAGGAGCTTTCACTGAAATTATAAATATTACAAGATGTATGTATACACAAAATAGATACGTATTTTGTCCAAAACATTCAGAGGACTTGTATAAGCCTAATTTCAACAAACTTCCATAAAAAAGTATTTCCAGATTTTTTTTTTTATTTATGCAAACTCAAAACAATAAAAAAGGCAATATAAAAACCAAAACCAATATTAAGTAGTTTGCTAGTTCACATACTAAAGAGATAAGCTGAAAGGGGCCAAGATAATTATTTTAATTTGGTGAGGTTAAAGCACCTTTTCAGCTCTGTCAGAAATAACTGAGGTACAGAAAAGAGAAGTTTGAAGAAAACAGTGTTTTATTTATCGACTACTACAAGTAAAATCCACAGAAGAAAAAAAAAAAAAGCTGAAACGTGCATCAATCGGTAAAGTAATTTTTGAAATTTCAAAATCAAATTGAATTCTAACATTGTTGACTTAAAAACTCCATACTTGTAGTTGATGCCAAATGATAAAACTGCATAATGCAGTAGAACATGTAGCTTACAGTTCTTTTTCCTCACAAACCCACTCCAAGCTGGAAAAGCAGTGAGGTTTGTGCCCAGCAGCAGTACTTACTGATTGCATCCTTGCTGAAAGAGCTCAGGCTGCACTCCTCAGCCAGGGACCGGCAGCGCACCACGCGCAGGAAGGCGGCGTTGCTGCCTGGGCACAGGGCACAAGGAGAGACCCCGTCAGTGGCACCCCTCACCACAGCCCTGGCTGGCTGGCTGCCTCACTGCTGTGTGACATGGGAAAGGCTACAACTTCAAAGGATTTTATTGAACACTTTCCTCTTTCTTCTTAGCTTGCAGCAATAAAAATCTGTTTAACTACATTTAGGTCTATGGCCACGAGAGTTTTAGGGGAATACTTTGAGCTCACGTGGAATCTCCATTATCTGCCATGCTAATGTAACAGCTACACTACACCTATTCATCAGTCACAGCCACCATGTTTCCCTCTTCCATGCTGTAAATCCACACGGTTCTTTCCATCTTCCACTACATCTAAACTGCCTCACATGTTCTCAATATTTTAACAGCACAGCCATGAGCTGGAAAAGGTTCTTCTCCAGTATCATTGCTATGAACCAACCCAGGGTGCAGCTACAACCCAGCACTGAAAAAGGAGCAACTGGGAGGTTCCCAAATGTTTTACCAAAGCAGGGCAGCATGCTCCTGGCTCTGTGCTTACAGGGGAGTTTTCCAACTATGAGTAACCTCAGCCAGGCTGCTGCTGGACACCTGAATACATCCAGAACAGACACAGCCTGAAGTGCCATCAACTGGGTTACAGCTTTTCAGACTACCTCAAGTCTACAGAGCTTACACTCTGAAACCAGTACCCAGCATGGGCAAGAGTGCTCAGGTACTCATCACAGAAAGCAGAGGGCAGCTGCTGCCCGTTGTATGGAGTGAAAAAATACATCATTTTAAAGCCAACTTTTACGGACTCACTCCTGAGAGATGCCGAACATCTGCTACTTCTCTTGAAAACGAGGGATGCAAACCACTTAGCGCTTACTTGAGAAGTTCAAATATTGACTTACTGCTTAACAACTACATGATCACGCAAAAGTTTCTGATTATTTGATCATTTGCATAAACCCAGAACAGAATCCAAGCATACTCACAGAACAATTTCAATTCTCTCTCTGAAATCGACTCAGGTGCCTAAAAGAGAGAACATACTCATACTCATTCCAGTACACACAATGGCCAGAGAATTCCTGCTGTCAGATACTTTAATATGTTTATTGTGAAATAACAAGAAACTAACGTACAAAAAAAAAGTGTCTTAAATTGTAAATAGTATATCCCTGTATGCATTTGACTTTCATACGATCAAACCAAAAGTGATAAATAAAGCAGATACTTCACAGATACTTTGTTCCATTAGAAGAATGGCCATAGGTTTGCACTCACCTTGCCCAGGGACTGTAACAATTTAGCAGCATGGTTCCCCACAGCAGCAATATCCTTCTTTGCTTTTTCGCGGTATCTGGTAATAATAAAGAAGTAATTACAGCAGAAAGCCATCAGCTCCACAGCGAAGGCTATCTTTTTTTTTGTTTTACGTTATAAAGACAAAATACGAGCCACATGAATGGAAGTGAGCTCTCTCAAGGAGGCGTCTACTTACACGTTTTGCAATTTGATGAATTTACTGGAGTCCGCTGTCATATCAGGAATGGTGCCTCGGACAGGCAAGCTTCCTTGCCCTTCATTTGCCACAAATTCCTTTAAAGCTCTAACCAAAATCCAGAAGGAAGATGACTACAAATGCACAAGAGACAGTCATGTACACATATGTTATTTACGACGCTTTTTCTACTTTTAAGTCTTACCCTCAACTACTCATACCTGCTCCGTGAGTTTTAGGCAGCAATCATCATTAAAAAGCTCCTCAATGCCTCTTGGAATCTATGAAAATAAATAAATTGGGTTCGTAATTCCTTGACTTTTGATTTCTTGAATTATCTCAACATTCACTACATAGGTGAGCCAACTCCAAGTGACCTCAGAGTTTCATACCAAATCTCCTCTGAATCCCACACAGTCAGTGCTTCTCAGACACGTTTCTATAGCAGCCCTGCCCAAGAGCAAGGTAATGCTTCTGAGCAAGATCGATGTTACAAACAAAATCTCACCTGATTTCCATCTTTGACAGAGAAAATTTTAAAAACTGCAGCACCAACTGTCCCAACTTCCCACCCTGCCTGCTGGGGCAGAGCAGCAAAAAGGCCAGGGAAAGGGAATGGGGCTACAAAAGTCAGTGTTTTGACTCCTTAACTGCTGCAGGTCAGTCTGGCACACAAACTCAAATGAATATTAATATCCTGGGCCATGCCTTGTAGTGGCTTGGATGACAGCACTAAGTTTTACCTGCCGCTTTCTTGGGAGCCTTAACATGACTGTCCAAGCAAGGATCAGCACAGTTTAAAACAACAGAACATAATCTAGAAGAATCACAGAATGTGCTTTTGCCCCGTGTAGCCTTTGCAGTTCACCCCAGATGAGAAACTACGGAAATCAGAGCTCAATTTCAAACCACGAGTTACTAGGTCAGGATTATTTTAAAAACAATGAAAACATCACTTCTAACGCTTTTAAGCCTGACCAGTTTATGAAGGGAATTTTGTAGTAAGTTTCTTCAAAAGGAAAGAAGCAAATTTATTGCATCAGCAGTCCCTTCATTTCTACAGAGAATAACTACTACAGCACAATTGTAGTAAATGCTCTCAGTCTCTCTCCCAGCAGTGTATTTAAATCAGCATCAGCCACACCACTCGCTGCTAAATCCTTACAATTGTACCCAGCACTTCACAGAGTTTTTTACACACTGAACTGTAGAAGTCTGAGACAAGAACTCATTGCTGATGCACTCTGGTTGCTGACTCATTCTAGACTTGAATTCAAGTCTGCAGGAGGGAAATACAGCTTTCTTGCAAGAGCAAGGGAGTGAGAGAATTTCCATAAGCTACAGTGCCAGCTGGTCTAGGTCTATTTAACTACACAATTTCAGTTCTAAACACTGTACTAATCCTGTTTTAGCTAAATACAAATGTTACAAATGGAACTTCTGTCCTAAAACTGAATAATATGTTCTGAGAAAATGAGGCAGTTGAAATTGCTTCAATTTTATCAGAGAAATGTTTATTTTACCTCTGTAGGATTTAATGCTGTGTTCACATTTTTTATAGCTTCTTCAAAGTTTTCCTTATCTTCTGGGGTCCCATTTTCATTCTTTGTGATACCTTATTGAAAAAAAAAATTAAAATGCACAGTTGTTTGAATTACATCTCATCATTTATGTCTTACCAACAGAGCACACCGGCTTTGGATGTATTCATGACGTAACAGCTACCAGCAAAAAAATGAAAAATAAAACACATGGAAAAAAATCAGATGTAATTATAAAGCTAACTTCACTTAAATTCTGCATACGATTCATTTTCCTGTGATGTTAAGTAGAAGTTACTTAGCACAAAAACACCAGTTTACTTGTGTGAGAAAGAGATAATGAAGTTTCATAAGCACTAAAGTATCAATTCAACTCTCCTTCCCATCCCAGTCATCTTTTTCTGTTTTGGTTTTTTTTGATCAAATGTGGCAAACACTTAGGCATCAACAGAGCAAGCCAGCCCAAGAAAGGTCCTCCACTAAAAATCTGATTTACCAAAGGTAATTACTACAGATCCGCTCCCTATCACAGCCTGGGGATAAGGGTGACAGAAGCACTCCAAATTTGTACACAGGCCACCTTCAAGTGAGGAAATACCAAAAATGCGGTTAATGGTGTTTCTGTATAATCATTTAAGACAATGTATTTATAGATCTTAAAAATGCCACATGAATTTTAGCACCCTCAGAAGGTATTGGACTGAAAGAGCTGCACAAATGAAGTCATTCACACACTGGTTACAGTGCACTCAGTGCTGCAGAACCCGGTCATTCAGAGATGAACGATTACCAAGTGTCTAGTGGGACAAAGGACACACCAAATATTTGCAGTTAATAACAATTCCAGGGTCGAAAGCCACTTGCTTTCTTCTTCATCACCCTTCTAACAGGATTTTCTCTTAAAGCCTTTCCTCCCACCCAAATCAAAACACACTCTGCATCTTAGGCAGGATGAAACACTGCCAACACACGTTTAGAAGCAAGTCTGGCGTCTTAAGATCCACCTGTACGAAACAATCATTTAGCATTAGAATCGTACCGTACATACCAGCAGATCTCTCACAAAGTAAACCCGAGAGAACTTGGGATTACTTTTCAGATATCACCTTGCATGTGTTTCTGCCCGTAGGAACAAGGGACCCCTGGGACATGGATTACCTTGCCGAATCAGTTCTTTGAAGGCTTCTTTCTCTTTGTAACTCTTCGGCAACTGTTCACTTTTCTAAATTTAAAAAACACAAAGAGATTTTTGTCTTTAAAATACCTACTACTAAGCTCACTGTGTTCAGACTGCTGAGGAGTCTGTCCTTGCTCACACATTCACTTGTATTTCAATTAGTAATGAATTTTTTTTTTAAATGATTCTACCTTGTTTTCTTTATGTTACACACTGCCAAAATAATTAACTAGTTTAGAACAGACAGACCGATAATAATAATAATAATAATAATAATAATAATAATACTACCGTTTTGCAACATACCTCATTGACCCATTTTGTGAGATACTTGGCTACAATCACAATCCATGGAGTGTGGCTGTGGTCCTGTAATTGAACAGCAGAGAAATCTTTGTCAGGTTGAGAAAAAATAAAAAAATAGGAAACAAATTAAAAACTTATTTTCAATGTAAACTCCAAATACCCCTTCCATTATTCCAAAGACACAGAACATGTTCCAGATTTTGATTCAGCCATAACATTCTTTAACTACTATAAAAGAAATTATCAAATTATTATTACTTCATTTAAAAAAGAGTGGGTCAAGTTCTCCAATATTTTTCTGGAGTGGAGCTTATCCTATGCACAAACACCCACAGTGCAAAGCTCTGCAGCAGTAGGTAGCCATAAAAATTAGAAAACAAATTCAGAAAGAGGGTGTGAGGGGGTATTAAATCTAACAAAAGATCAAGTTGTCCAAGAATACTCTTTGCTTCCCAAGACCCCCATCTGCTTGAGATTTAAATAGACTGGAACATTTGGGGCAGAGGCAAAAATAGTTCCTCGTGACTGATTCTAGAGTTGTCTCTGTTCAGATGAGACTTGGCGCCAGAGTCATCTGCCAAGAGCCATTTTCACAGCATCCCTGTGCTGTGTCTGCATCTGTCCTGGGGAACACAGTGCAAACCACACACCAACCTTTTTGTCCATACGATCCAGGTCATAATCCTGAACGTGCTCTGTCAGTTCTGGAAATGGTTTGTCCAGTCTCAGATCTTCTAACATATTGTCGGGGTGAGACTCAACAACTGTGAAAAAATGACACAATGCATTCCCCAGCTTCGTGTCTGGCCTTCAAAACAGAGCTACACCAGTACAGCATCACCTGCTCCTTTCACTGCTCGATCCTCAAAGTAAATGTTCTGTGTAAGTCAACCATAATGTCAAGATAATCCCAAATTTTATTATTTGTTGCAGTCCACAAGCCCTAGGCATTCCTCCAAGAATGCAAACTACCTAAGACTTAACAAATATTAAATATATCACAAGATGGAAAAAGACAAACAAAAAACTCCAAAGTGGCATTAGTTATTGAAGCTTTAAACCTTACAGAGAAGTCTTTATTTCAGAAACCCCTCTAACCTGTATGTTCTTTAATAACCACTCTCATATAACCAACGAGTCCGTAAGTCCTGCACACCAGCAGAGGAACGTTGGAATTCCAGAGAACTTCAGCCAGGCGCAGCAATGTACTGTAAGGAAAACATTCTTTTTTCAGATACATAGAAGACAACAGTTAACTATAAATCTAACTCCTATACCAGTTACTTGGGAAAGAGTTCTCTCAGAAAACTTCACTAATATCATCATGATCCTAAGCACATAAAGTGATTAATTTCATACAGCAATTTACAGTGAGTTGGAAAAATGTTCATCCCTCATCTTACTCATGTCTCATTCCATCCTCCCAAATGCTCCAAGTATCAAACAAAAAGCTTCAAGGAGTGGTGAAAGAGAGAAAAAAAGAATTAGATCCATGTGTTGCACAATCCTAACTTCCAGCAGGGGCAGTTCCAATCAGAAGTACAAAAAGGTCTCTAGAAAATGCCATCACTGGCTGTAACTTTCCTTCACAATGACAGAGTTCTGTTCTACTTAAGTTTTTCTGCAGGAAAGTGCCTGTGTGTGTATATAGATAGATATATAGATATATAGATATATATATATATATATATGTATATAAACCTGCTTTTACAACTGAATGAAAACAACCAACCTTAGGTACTTCTTACCTTTCTGGTAGTTGCGTTGCAACCACTAAGTTAAATCGATTAAAAAAGGAAGGGTCGTTGTCTAAAAGCTTTTCTGGACTCTAAATAGGAAAAAAAAAATGTGTGTCAGTGAACACTGAAAATTTCTGAGTACAGAGCAAGTCTGTTGAACATAAAGTGTTAAGTGAAAGTTATAAAATTAAGATGAAGTTACAAAATAATGTTTGAAATACATAACATGATTTTTGTTTGAAATATATAAAATGATTTTTTGTTTGAAATACATAAAAATGATTCAACTTAAGATCATCTTCCTCAAATGCTGTTTTATCCTGAATCTATTTAAACTGAAACATTACAAAGCAACAGAGCTGTTATTTCACATTTTTATCACACTGTATAACACACACATAGTACTAATTTAGGAAGACAAACCTCTTCAACAAAGTTTCCAGAAACATCACTATTCAATTCCTGCAAGAGCTCCATGGCACTCTGGGCACGATTCTGTTTCAGAGCAATCAAAATGAAATGTAGTTTATACAGTGTATCAGTACTGCATAATGCCATAAGCTAACAATGCCAAACCAAGCAAACAACCCCAGAAAACACCCCACAACAAAGCTCATCATAAGCTAAGGCTCCCTACTCCAAGCCTTGCTCATCTGAAGCAAAAATGCATCCCGTGCATCCATGTTTTTCGCATTATTCATAACACCACATTTAAATACTGAACATTTCCATTCTTTCAATACACGTAAACCGACATTTATTACCTCCTTACCTGACCAATATGGTTTTTTTGTAGAAAGAAACTGAAAAGGAGACAAGAGAGAATTACATGTGAACTTTTATTCTGAAGAAAAAACAGCATCGAAGTTACATTCTGTACTGCAGAATATGTTGCTGACTCTCAGGCACAACAAACCACATTCCCCCTTAAATCTGCTTTTTCCACCACTGTTGTATTTTCCTCAGATATAGTTTCTTAAGAAAGCTTTTCAATGCCCAAGCCATAAATCTGAAATCTAAGACATGCCAAACTCCTCTAGAAGACAGGATCATGCTGCAGGTCCTTTCTCACCAGGCTAATTAAAGACCCACTAGCACTGATTTCCTCATATAATGGAATATCCTTCCCCCTCACGTAACCCCTGCAGGTATCTATGTGCACCATAACAGAATTTGATCGAGAATCAGTGAGTAAATAATTTTTTACGGGATTTGCAAAATTTGGTTTTTTATCCTTTCCCCTGCTGCACAGAGCCTTTCAAAGCTACAAAAGCTAATAAATGTCTAGCAGTCACACTTGCATAATGACTAATGAAAATTAAGTCATCTGCATCACCAAAATTAGGGAAAGTATATTAAAGCTACACTGAAACACAAGTAAGGCTTGCACTGTCATAGCTCAAGACTACATCAAACAAGTTCATTTAAAGTATCTTTATATTGAGTAGAGCATTGTCCTTACAAACTTGATGTGTGAAGCAAACAGACCTGTAAGGTCCAAACCCATAAAGGAAAATAATTTAGCAGCTAATAGCAAAATGACTGTGCATGCTGTCACCAACATCCAAACCCACAGAAGACCTGGAGGAACACAGAGAGGCTTTTAAAAGAATTTTACAGGACTTCTTAGCAAACATAGAGATGGAACTACCTATGAAACTCTGTCACTTGACAATTTGTAACAGAAATCAGTAAAAACCTACTTATTTCCAACATCTTCTCCAGAGACTTGATTCCCATCGACAATTGTAAATGAACCAATACCTTTGGGGGGAAAAAACCTCCTATGAATAACTTGGCATCATCAAGATATCGGATACACCACAACGAAGAGACAGAAGAAATATCTACTGACCTGGCAGCACCAAGTTTTTGAGTATTTCGGTTCCTGTTGCTGTTGCATTTATCACACAAACATGGGCAGATTCCAATGCTTCTTGACCATGGTCACCCCACAGCCTGTATTGAGAGGGAAACCAAAACACAATGAAGTTATTTAACTTCAGATTGCAAAACCAGTATAAACAAACAAACAGAAAAAATACAAATGGAGGGCTGGCATGCTACTGTCCATTCACTACTGAGGGCCTAAATAGCACCAAACAAAATAAGCATTCTTAAGGAAACTTACTGTGAAAACTCTAAGACTTTCCAAAGAGCAACCCAGTTTCCCTGACATTTCATTTTCTCCAACTTTATACCATACGCATATACCCACCTCTTCCTCTTGCAACATATTTTAACTTTTTAAAAACCAGCATGGGTTAAAACAATCCTTGCCCAAATTTTGTCCTAATGCCGAACACTCTATTTTTCCTAACTTCTATTATAAATAATAAAATTATATATATATATTTTAAAATTTCTCATACAAGACACTGAAATGTACAGGAGGCAGAAACCAGGCTGAATCTGGTATTTCAGACCCCTAGAAAACAGGACTGAGGCTGAAATCAGGCTGGGACAGTCCCAGGTCACACGTCCTGCTGATTTCACTGGGGTGGTAAATCACAGAATTTTTAGGGTTGGAAGGGACCTCTGGAGATCACCCAGTCCAACCCCCCCACCCAGGCAGGTCACCTGGAGCAGGTGACAC
>VZTA01005144.1:16475-32208 GCA_013398855.1 Mohoua ochrocephala | reverse complement strand
GGCCGGGCTGGTGCTGCCGGGGAGGCGGCAGAGGCTCAGTGTGGCGTTGTCAGCAAAGATGTCACTAATTGTCTGCAGGAGCAGCAAACTCTCGTTAACCCTTGGGCAGCCGGCGACGGGAGCGCTGGCGGGGCCGGGGGCACCCGGGGACCCACGGCCGAGTGCCCGGGGCCGTCCCACCTCTGCCACCGCCCCGCTCGCACGGCTCTGGGCGAGTCACTGCACCCACCTCCCCCCAGCGAGGCCGCTGGGACACCCGTGTGCCCCAGCTGGTGGCCGTGGGCAGCCCACTTGTCCCACGGGCTCTGGCTTTGTCCCCGCTGCCCGTGGTTGTGCCAGCACTTGGATGAGCAGGAGCACAGTGGCAAATGCAGTGCCAGGGCCACTGAGCGGGGTCACCTCCATCCCTGGCCGCTTCCATCCGCGGCTGCCTCCATCCCTGGTCACCTTCATCCCTGGCCACTTCCATTCCTGGTCGCCTCCTCCACCTCCATCCCTGGCCACCTCTATCCATCTCTATTCCCAGCCACTGTCCCCACAGGCACACCCAGTGAGCGCAGTGGGGTACAGAGGGGGACCCAGCACCCACACCACGGCCACCACCCAACTCAGACCACACTCCACACCTCACCACGGCTCCATCCTCATGGGAAAAGGACACATGGCCCCGCGGTGACGCTTGGGCGCAAGGCATGAGCACCCACCCTGCCCCGGGAGGCTTTGGCCAGGGCTGGCAGAGGCGGAAGCACCGGGGCAGAGGCAGAAATGGCTTTTCCACCTCTCAGCCAGCTCCAGGTAGACCTGGGAGCGCTGCCGGGAAGCGCTGACGTCGGCAGGAGCGGGTGGGGGCGGCGGGGGGAGGCCGGGGCCGNGGGGCCGCCGGAGCGGGGTCAGCAGAAAGCCTCCGGCTCCGCTCGCCCCTGCCAGCCGCTCCGCAGACCTTTTGTTCCCATTCAGCACCTTTCCCAGCACCTCCTGACTCCCGGGGCTCCCATCCGGGGGGCCAGGGCAGGGGCCCCCTCTGGTACTGTGGGTTTTGGTGAGCAGGATGTGCCCAGTGTGGCTCATGGCACAGGGACCCAAATGTCGATGGGGACATGGGCACATCCAGCCCCAAGGTGGGGGGACTGGAGGAGCTTGTGGGGGCTCTGTGTGGGGGATCTGAACCCAAACCTGAAAACCTGACCCCCACCTCCCTGACAGTCCTGGGAGGGGTTAAGGGGAGGAAGGCAGCATGGCTCGGCATCCCAGTGTCCCTGAGCATCCCCTGGATCCCTGCAGCCGTCCCAAAGCACAGCCAGCCTGTTGAGCCCAGCGAAGGGAATGGATCCTGCACAGTCCCAGCGTTCCCACTGCAGGCAGCCACTGGGACTGGAAGAATGCAGGGCACAGCCCTCTGCCCCCATTCCTGGCATCCCAACACCCCAGCAGCACACAGGGACACAGAACTGCTGGCTGAAGCTCATCCTGCAGGGTGACAGCACCGGGGACCCCAGGAGAGACCCCAGCTCTCCCCGTCCCCCCACAGCCGCCGCTGGTGCCTGGGAGGAGCCGGGCTGGGCAGGTCTGGACACGTCCAAGGACTCTCCCAGCCTCCAAGGACTTTCGGCTGGGATTTCCTGTGAGGGATGCAGGTCTGCAGATGTCACAACACCCCGGGATTTCTGCGCCATGAGCTCCTTGGACCCACACTCGTGTCAGCCTCGTGGGTGCCCACTGGTGGGGAACCCCTTTGCCCAAGCTGCCAGGGCAGCACTGCCGGGCTGGGACAGCAACGCCCTGCCCAGAAGGGCTCACTGCTCCTCCGGGGCACCCTGCAGCTGGCTCTAAACAGCTCCTCACTGCAGCGCTGCCTGGGGGCCTCCTGGTCCCTGACTCCCTTCCATCCCTTCCAGCTGGGGTGCAAACACTCCCCTGGATGCAAATTCATCCCACTGCAGGGTGCAAACCCATGGCTGGGTGAACCCCCCCGGATACAAACCCGTCCCCAGATACAAACCCACGCCTACATACAAACCCATTCCTGGGTGACTATTCATCCCTGGATGCAAACCCATCCCTGGGTGCAAATTCATCCCACTGCAGGGTGCAAACCCACACCTGGGTGAAAATCCACCCCGGAGTGATAATTTATCCCTAGATGCAAACCCATCCCTGAGCCCAAATCCACCCTGGATGCAAACCCAGCCCCAGGGTGCTGCACCCCACTCCGTCGCCTCTCCACCAGCACCCCTCTCCTTCCCCAGCTTCCCCAGCCTGGCCCAGCGCCACCCCGTCCCCCCGCCACTGCCACCAGGATCCTGCTGCCAGCCGCGCCCTCTGGATCCGGCAGACAGGTCTCTCCCCCCCAGGCTCCCTGCTCGGTGTCTGGCTGAGCTAAGCGTATTTAGCGCTTTTAATTGTTCTTAATAAATCAATCCCGCCAGCCCCTTAAATCATTTTTGTGGCTTCCCTCGCAGCCGTCCCCGCGGCCGTGCCGGTGTGGAGCCTGCTGTCTGCAGCGCTGCCGGGGGAGATGGCCGGGATGGGGGCATCGGGATGCGCCCTGCCCACCCCGGCACCCACCCCGCTGCTCCTCGGCCCCCGGGAGCTGGGTGAGGGGGGCTCTGCCTGCCGGGGTGGGGGCCCCATGCCTCAGTTTCCCTCCCTGCGTGGGGTGTTTTGGGGATGCACCAGCTGCTCGCCCTCTCCCTGCTGTGTGGGTTCAGCTGCCCCAATATCGCACATTTTTTGGGAACACCGAGGGACCACAAGTCCCTTCTCTCACTTGCACCTCCCCTCAGGGCCGGGTGCTGTGGGAACAGAGATGGTGACAGTGGATGTCACCCCTGTGGCACTGCTGTGCCAGCCGGGTGTGTGGTGGTGCCTGGCCTTGTGACACCCAAGTGGGATCAGTGCAGCCCCAAACCCCTCCGGGTGACTTCCCGAGGCTGGGATGATGCTGGCACTCAGCTGCTATTTCTGGGGACACACTGTGCCCCCGCACCATCCCCAACCCCCTGCAGCATCCCCTGGCATGCTGAGCTCCACCATCCCATCCATCCCACCACCCCACCCCACCCCACCCCACATCCCATCCATCATTTTCCACGGCAGGGATGAACACCCAACACTCAGGAGAGTTGCTGGGGGAATGTCACCAAACAGCCCATGCTGGCTTTGGGTGAAAAGCAAACCTGGCAGGGTGACACCCCAAGCAGGATCAGCGCAGCCCCCAACCCTCTCCAGGTGACTTCTCAGGGCTCAGAGTTGCACAGGGGTGACAGTGACACCCGACCAGATGGCAACACTTCTATTTTTGGGGACACACGATGCACCCCACCCCATCACCGACACCCTGCAGCATCTCCCAGCGCACCCTACACGGCATCCCGCTCCATCCCACCACCCAAACCCACACCCTGAACCATCCCATCACCTAAACCCTCATCCCATCCATCACCCAACCCTACAGTCACCATCCCACCAACCGCTCCAGCCCCGCTGGCATTTTCCATGGCAGGGATGAACACCCAACGCCCAGGATGGTTGCCGGGGGACATGTCACCGAACAGACTGTGCTGGCTTTGGGCAAAAAACAAACCCGGCAGGGCTTGGAGGGAGAGAGCTAACCTTGACACAGTTGCAGCAGTCACTAATAGCAGGCAATATGCCTGTTCTTGGGGGACTGTTGCAGTTGCTAAGATACTGGCAGCCGTGTGAATGGAAATGGGTCAGTAAACCTGTGGAGAGATAGTGTGACACTGTAACCGGCACAGCTGTTGCAGCCTACATCGAAATCCCACCCTTTCAATATTTATCACTCTCCGCCTTCGGTTCCTTCCTCCCAGCAATTTTTTCCACGTTGGTTTTGCCCGGGGTTGGTGAAATCACCCCGAAGACTTTAATGAGATGAGAGGTGGTGGAGCGATGGGATGGGGTGGAAAAGGCGTGGTGCAGGGGGATGAGGAGGGAAATTAAAGCCCCCACTTTGGGTGGGTGTCTGTCCCCCCCCTCCCTTCCCCACTCCATGAGCAGGATGGAGCCAGTTCTTGGAGAGATTTAACAGGAAACAGGCTATAATCCCCCTGGTAGGAAAACGGGTGAAAAGGTCAATTTACTTCTGTCCCTCGTTTAGGCACTGTGGTGAAATTACACACTCGCAGGAGCCGCTGCGCATGGCTGGGAGAGGAGGGAGCGGTGCTTGTGTCTGTCCTCGGCTGTCTGTGTGTCCGTCCCGCCTGCTGCATGCCCTGAGCCTTCCCAAGGCACCCCGACCATGAGCAGCATCCGCACGGCCCAGGAGCAGCATCCACGAACCCCACGGCAGCACCCACGCGGCCCCGCAAGCGCCATCCGCGCGCCCCAGCATCCCATCCCGTGCCTGCGAGGGCCCTGCCTGCACACGGCAGGGTATTGAGTCCTGACCCCAATGCTCCAGCATCTCCCCGCGTCCTCCAACACCTCCCCAAATGCTCCAGCACCCCCTAAAATGCTCCAGCACCGCCCCCATGCTCCAAATGCTAAAGCACCACCCCAAATGTTCCAGCAGTCTCCTCAATGCTCCAGCATTTCTCCAGGTCCTCCAGCATCCATCGGATACTTCAGCATCCCCACCCCAGGTACTCCAACATCCCTCCAAAGTTCCAGCATGCCCCCAAATACTCCAGCACCCTCACCCCAAAAGCTCCAGCATCCTCACCCCAAAAGCTCCAGCATTCCCCCAAATATTCCTAAATCCCCCCAAATACTCCAGCATCTCCCCAAACATTCCAGCACCCCCCAAAGACTCCAGCATTCCCCCAACACCAAGCCCTGGTGCCACCACCTCCTGCCCCACACTGGGCTCAGCTCCCCGCTGCCTCTGGCACTGCCACGACTCAGCCGGGGCGGGAAGGATTGGTGTTAAGGACCCCTGGGAGCCGGGACGCAGCCGCGGGAGGACGCTGTGAAGTGTCCCTTGTCCCCTGTCCCCAGCCGCTGTCCAGGTGCGGGGCAGGAGGGGGGTGCCAGCAGGCGGTTGCCGTCCCGGCTCTGGCCCGGACCCCGCTGCAGGGAGGAGGGTGAGAACATCTGGTCGCAGGGAAGAGGGACAAGTCCAGGGAAAAATGCCGAGCTCTTGGAAGAGGCCCTCACCGCCGCGGCTGGGGTGGAACAAGCCCCATCATCCCTCCTGCGCCGCAGCTGCACCGGGGAGGGGAAACTGAGGCACGGTGGAGCCAGACGGTGCGATGTGGGGTCACGAAGCCGCGAGCGCCGGGGTCAGCCCCAGCTCTCAGGCTGGAGGAGCATTGCCCACGATTTATAGCCCAGGCTCTGGCATCCCGGGGGCAGCAGGGAAGGAAAGGGAGGCTGCAGGGAGCGAGGGGAGCGGTGAGATCTCCTCCTCCCAAAGACGCTCCCTGCCACCCCCCCGCAGGTGGCTGGAGCAGAACGGTTGATATGGAGACAGGGAAGCACAGACTGTCTGGGTAAGGTGACATTCGACAGATGCCAGGTTCAGACTCGCTCCAGCCAGTATTCCCACCCCCCCCACCGCCTGCCTCCAGCCCCCGCGCAAAGGCATGTGCAGGGAGGGGGGGCAGGCTGGGCAGGGGAAGATGGGGGGAGTGGGGCACCCCGCGATCTGCTGGGAGGTGAAATGACACCTTGTCCCCATCCT
Organism: Mohoua ochrocephala; assembly: GCA_013398855.1. NCBI lineage: Eukaryota > Metazoa > Chordata > Aves > Passeriformes > Acanthizidae > Mohoua > Mohoua ochrocephala. The sequence goes on along the minus strand of VZTA01005144.1, from coordinate 26,567 downwards.
GAGGTACCGGCACTCTGAGTGTCCCCTGCCAGGGCAGACTCGGGGCCCCTGGACCCCCAACCCTGGACCCGAGGTGCAAGCGAAGGTGCCGTGACCCCTGTGAGCACCCACCCAAAATGATGGGGGACCCTGCCCCGTGCCAGGCAGGCATAACCGGAAGATTTGGGGGACACACCTGGAGAAAGGATCCTCCCGCCCTCCCCCCGATTGCAGAGAGGGCAATTAGCTGATGGCTAAGAAGAAATGGCCCGACTCTGGGGGGAGCACAGGCTTCGCATCTCCCACCCAGGCAGGCTGACACTGGGCATGACAGCCCCTTGTCCCCAGGTTCATGGCCCAGGGAAGGGTCCCAGGGTGCCAGAGCCCCCCCGGGCTGCAGTCCTGTCTCTCTGCACCTCGCGCCCTCTCACCCCTCCAGGCTGGAGATCAAAGGCATGCTGGAGGGATTCCTGGCACGAAACCGGCCGAGAGACCCTGCTCCACGCGGGCAGGGAGGGACAGGGCAGTGGCAGGGGACGGGCACCCCCTGCACCCGGAACAAGGCTCACGGTCTGCAGTGAAGGCAGTGGGGGGATCTGGCGGGGACGGGAAGGAACAAACACAGTGGGTGCAGCACCGGGTGGGGGGAGCCCCCAGCACCCTCCTCTCAGATCCCCTTCAGGCAACACTGCACCCCCAGACCCCCAGGAACTGGAACGGCTCCCGGGGTCCATTGAGCAGGATGGTGGGAGCCGCCAGCCCACACAAAGCCCCTCCAGCCTCTCCCCGTGCCCCCGGCTGCTGCTCCCTGACCCCCTGTGCGGGGAGGTTGGAGCCTGCTAATGAGCTCGGCCCTTTCCCAGCATCCCGGTCCCGGGTGGCCCCGGCAGGTGTGGGTCACCGCTCACCCCGCGATGGCAGGGACTCCGTGGTCTGGATCGGTGGAAACGGGAGGCGCCCGGTGAGGGGCTGCAAAGCCTTCAGCTTCGGCTGGATGGGCTCCAGCACTCTCTCAGGCTCTTCTGCCTCCTCTTCATCACCCTCTGTCTCCCAAATATCCCCAATCTGCTCCGCAGCGATGCTTGGCACAGCCCCAGCTGGGACACGGCACTAACCTGGGGACACCCCGCGCCCCAAATGGGGGGACGCAGCCCCTCTCCCTCCTGCTCCCCTCGCAGCATCTTCCACCCTCCTCCTCCTCCTCCTCCTCCTCCTCTCTGCCCTAAAGCCAGACGGATTTCACCGCTCTGCTGAGCTCCAAACTCCACTTCCAGATTTTCAGTGCGACCTTCTGGCTACCTGGATCCGGCACTGCAAGATGCCCCCTCTGATCCCCCCTCCCCTCCGGCCCCCCAGCATCCCCGGGGGAGCCGGGGCTGGATGCAGCCAGGAGCGGGATGCAGGGGGGAGCTGGGGGTGGCCGAGGAGGAGGAGGAGGAGGAGGGAGAGGTCGGGCTGCACCTGGATGCAAGACCAGCCTCAGGAGGCTTGGGTTGTTGTGTTTAACCCAGCCTGGCCCAGGGAGAAGCAGGAGCATGGTCACAGAGTCCCTGGCAAACTCGCTGCGCGTGTGGGAGGTGCCGCCGCGGTTCCCGGGGCAGCCTTCGGCCTCGCTGCCTACACGGAGGGACCCCCAAAGGGCCCCCGCGCTCCTGGGACACCGTTCTGCAGGGATGTGCCCGTTCTCCAGGCTGCTCTTGGCTCCCCGAGCCCCGATCCTGCCCCAGGGGGCAGGCAGGGGGCTGTGGGACCCCTGTGCCCGGCTATCGCTGATCACAGATAACCGGGGGGAAGAAGGGGGGAAAGAAGGGAGGAAAGACATAAAACTCCCCAAATACCCCAAACCCCCGCTCACGCACACGAGGCACCATGTGGTGCAGACAAGCAGCAAAAAATTCCAGGGAAAGAGCTGGAGAAAGCCCCAAAGCCCCAGGTCAGCCCCACACGCTGCCCCCTGCCCTCACTGCTCTCCCCGCCGGTTATTTCCAGCCCTCTGCATCCCCCCTCCTCCTCCTCCCCATTCCCTCCCGGCACCCTGCTCTCCTCCGCTCGCTCTTGCATTCTGGTATTTGGTGTGTTCCTCAGCTGCAGGAAATTCCTGATGCTCTCCATCATGCAGCCTGCGCTTGCATCCCCCGCCCTGCCCGGCTCCCCTCCAAAGGACAGCCATGTGCCGGACAGCCAGCGCCGCCGCCATCGCTCCCCTCCCAAAAACGGGATTTACTTCTCCCTCTTCGCCTTCTCTTTCTCCTTTGTTTTTTTTTTTTTTTCTCTTTCAATTATTTTCAACTCTAACCCTGCAAAACACCCCCTCTCCATCTGCGCCAAGGGCTGAAGCCGCCCAGCTCCGGCCATTCCCCTGCCTGGCTTTTCCCTCTTCGTCTTCCTCTCTTCGCGAGACCGCTCCTGATCTTATTTTAATTCGTCTCAGACGGTGTTGGAGTGTTATTTTAAGAGAGAGGATATGCACAGACATTGTGTTTTCTGCTTTTTCCTGGCCCCAAGCCAGGCTCTCTGGGCTGTCAGCTACCCACTGTGTTGCAGTCACGTGTGGGAAGAGGCAGCCAGAGCCAGCCTCACAACTCCTGGTAGCAACATGGAAATCAAGTGTGCACTTTCTTCCCTCTGTATGTGTCTGTATTATTAATAGCGTCTCTCTCCGTGAGTTATCCATAATGTATCTTAATACCTGTCCGTCGGTAAATGATGTATTACGGAGCGTCCGCGCCCCTGGCTCCGCGCGCCACCGAGGGGGGACAGGCGTCGTGGCGGTGCCACCGTCACCCCCGAGGTGTGGCACGGGGATGGGGGACAGGACAGAGGGATGGGGACAGGATCTGGTAGCCGCGAGCTGCTCCGGCGTGTCCCAGCCTGCTGGCGCCTCGGTGAAATGGGCATGTGGGGAGCAGCGGGGTGCTGCGGGGAGGATGGGGCCAGCTGGCACTGGGATGGCACCGAGCTATCCCTGCCACTGGCCAGGAGGTGCCGGGGGACACCGGCATCCCATGCTGTGGGCACTGACGCTGGTGCTACAAGCTCACAAAGGAATGGGACGTGTCACTGCACACCTGAGAGACTGCAGGAGGCCAGCGGGTAGCGGGGAAGGTGCAGGATAGATCAGCACCGCATGGCATGGGCTGGACGGACGTGGCACGGGCTGGATGGACAGGAACCAGCACAGGTTGGATGGACACGGCATGGCATGGGATGGACGCAGCCCAGCACAGGGCTCAGAGCTCGACTCTGCAGGACACGGATGTGTCCCATGAGGCTCCACCTCGGCGGGAGCTGCCCGGAAGAGTCCAGGGGGCTCCCAGCCCCAGGAGGCTGAGCAGGGCTGCCCCACAGTCATACACATGCACCCGGAACTGGCAATGACAGCTGGTGCTGCCCCTCTCCAGGCTGTGGGGTCCCCTGTCCCCTCTGCATCCTGGGGATGGAGACACCAGGGCAGGTAAACACCCCGGGACTGGGGTCTTCCCAGTGCTAACCAGTAATACAGAGACCACGTATTGATCCATACTGTGCCTACACCCCCACTGCACCTATAAAGTGCATGTGCACGCAAGAGCACGTGGGCACGTACATCACACCCACCCCTGTGCACCCCCTTGACACACAGATGTGTGCAGGTGTTGTTTGAACTTGTCTGTGCACGGGGCTGCCAGCAATGTCCCCTGCCAGCAATGTCCCTGCCCGCAGTGTCCCCTTCCCACAGCACCCCCTGCACATCCCTGCTGGAACCGTGCCCATCCCCACACACCGTGCCCACAGATGCGGCAGCGTGCAAGGACACAGGAGCACCCCAACCCCAGGGGGTGCCCAGATGGGGCAGCCCTGCACCCTGACACGCAGTGGGAGCAGCGTGGGTGCCAGCACCCAGCTGGGGTCATGGGGAGCAGGAATCCAGGAAGGCGAACTGGAGCTCAAGGCTTCGCATTTCTGGATTCTGGTTCCCGTTTCTGCTCCCGGCTGTTTCCATGGAAACTGGCGTCGGACCTGGGAAAATAAGGTTAGGGTTTGCAGCGGAGGCCCACTGCCAGCCTGCCTGCCTCTGCGCCCCTCCGGCCCCGCCGCCTCACCGGGGGCACACGCCTGGGTACCCCCCACGCCCGCGCCCACGGGATGCTCAGGTTTGGGGGCTGAGCAGCACTGGCACGCCCTGGCATCTTCCAGCACCCTCTGTCCTTCCACCTGGTGACCCCTGGGAGCCCAGCACACACTGGATAATTTGGGAGCTGGCACCACCGTGCTGCTCCCTGGCGTGCTGGTGAGGGTGGCGAGTTGGCTGTGGCACCCACTGGACCCACAGCCCTTCCCTGCTACCCCACTCTCTTCCCTGGTGCTCCAAACCTGGCACAGCTCAGCCTCCATGGAAACTTCCCAACAATGCTCGTGCGGCCACGACACCCCACCAGCCCCACTGGGACAGGGGACACTGAGACGGTCCCCGCTACTGACGCCCCACTTGCAGGTTTTACAGGGACCCAGCCTCGACAGCAACATCACCCTCCCCTTCCCCAGCTCAGGATCCCCAGTCGCTCCAGGGAAGGTGGGGAGTTGGAGGGGGGAAGAGAACCAGGACACGACACCTCGGGGGAGCCGTGAAGACTAATGAATGGAGGCTTTTAAAAAGCACTTTGACTGAGAAGTGCTATAGTAGGAACTAATTATCCCTCCCGCCTGCGCGCACCCTCGCACGCCGGCGCAGCCGCGTCCTGCTCCCTCCCGGAGCCACAGCTGCAAAATCGCAGCCAACCCCGGCACCGAGCAGCACGGCGGCCACGCCAACCGGCATCGCCCTGGCCGGGGAAGATTCCTCTGAGGCGCCGCTTCCCCTCCTGTGCCCCCCATGTGCCTGTGCCCCCCACTTTGCTGCCATGGCCCCCCCGGCAAAGCTGGCAGCAGCGGGCTGGGGGCACAGGGTGGTGCCCACCCCCTTCCCTGCGCTGGGGTTTTGGGGAATGTTTCCTTTTTTATTAAAATCCGCCATTTCACAGTGGTGGCAGGTAGGCCGGGTGGCCGGTCCCTGTGGATGCTCAGGGATGGGCAGCACCTGGCACGGCAGGGTGGGCGGCGGAGCCGGCACAGACCCCCGGCCCCTCACAGCCCAACCGGTGGGACCAGCCCTTCTCCCTGATGCCCAGCTCCTGGCAGCAGCCATGGGCAGCAGGGAGACACAAGGAGACACCCCAACTGCTCACCCCACTCAACCGAGCAGGTCCCCGTGCTGCTGACCTACAGCACCCACAGTTTTGGGGCGGTGCCGGCGGTGCTCCCTGTCCCTCCTCACCCCTGGAGTGGGATCTGGCGCAATCCCATCCTGCCATCCCAGCACTGCCCGCTGCCCCATTTCGCATTCCAGTGTGGGCCGGCCCCGCTGCCCTCCCACTCCCACCCCCACCCCGGGCTGCGTTTCAGCTGTTGTTGAATTCTGTCCAGGCTGGATTCATCACAAGAGCCCTCAAGCGGCTGCAAACAAACAGAAAAAACAGGGAGCAGGAGCGCGCGGAGCGATCGATCGGCGCTGGGGGGGCCTGAGGCCCTTTGGCAACGCCAGACCAGCCTCAAATTCCTCACTTCCAAGAGAAAAGGAGCTGGGGATGAGCGGCAGAAAGAGGGGGATGGAAAGCACACGAGCCACCAGCCGCTGGACCATGGCGGTGAAGCCCCCGGGCGCGGTGCTGCGGTGATGGGCACAGAGTGGTGGTGGCTCTCCCTTCCTGGTGGAGACGGGCTTGTACCGCTCTGAAACTTCCCTCTTGTGGTTACTGCAGTTAAAAAAGCAAACAGGAGACTTGGGTGCATTAAAAAAGAAATAGGAAATGGCACAAAGGGTGGGAGCACCTGCAGGGACGGGGTTTGCCCAGCAGCGGTGGCACTGGGGTGGGTGTGGGGTCAGGGTGCTTGTCCCTGGGGCAGGGGGAAGGAGAGACCCCTCACCCTGGCACTGCAGAGGGGACTGGGCACTGGGAACATGTGGCGTGGGATGGGCAGCTGTGGCCCCAGATCCCAGGGATGGATGGTAATGGCAGGGGAAGCAAACACCGGCACCGCTCCGGTGGGAATTGCCACCACTGGAGCTGCGGGGTCAGGTTGCTGCGCCTGGGTTTTTAAGAGGGGATGGATAATTTTTACCACCACTAACGATCCCATCTGTGCCTGACACGCTCCAGCTCCGAGCCCAGCGTTCCGGCAGGGCTCCCACACCTCCCTGCCAAGCCTCTCCAACTCGCCTCCCCCTGCCTTGACTGCTGACGGCTCCGGGCATGGCTACGGCCTGTGCACGGTGCTGCTGGCGCAGGGGGCAGCCGTGCTCCTGGCGTCTCCTGGTGCCACCACTGAAACCATCCCCGGTGTTCTGGAGGACTGTGGGTGACATCCATGGTGTGGCCAATGGGGAAGGGTGGCAGTGACAGGGATGCTGCACAGCCTGGGGACACAGAGGAGCCTCTCCAGCTTCAAGGAGAATCTAGCAGGGTTTTTTTTGGTGGTGGTCCCTTGTGGGGTGACACTTGCTGTCCTCCCTGTGCAGGGACGAGGACCCTGGGATGTGCTGGCACCATCCGCCCTCTTCCCGGCTCCAAACAAAGACCTGCTGGAGGATGCTGCTTTTTGGGAAGGGGGTTTGCAGCATCCTCCCTGCAGAACTCCCTGCCAAATCCCATCCAGGCAGGAGCTGAGGGGCACAGCACCGGTGCCTGCAGCACAAGGCTCCTCTCCCTGCAATGTCAACCTGCTGCTCCACATCCAAGGCTGCCCTTGGAAAAGCTGTCGGCTGCGCCGGCTGGTTTGCCAAGCCCAGGACAAGCTCTTTAGCTCGACTCTGCCAGAACAGATGCCTGGGCGACTGTAATTCTTCCTAGCATGGATGGAGGGGGGGATGTGTGGAAAAAAACCCAACCTCATTTAAGCATTGCAGTGGCCGCTCCTCCCTTCCCTGGCATCCACAGCACCGTAGCCCCACAGAGGGTCCCCCAAAACCCGAGGGGTGAAGCGGGGGGAGGCTGGGTGATGCCAGGAGGGAAGGCAATGCCCGGAGGGAGGATGGCGTGGCACAGCACATGCTGGAGCCGAACATGGCTCTGCTGCCAGCTGGGGAGGAGAGAGCGACCCGCTGCAAGGACAAGTGGGAAGCGCGAGCTCGGCGTGCCACTGGTGTCCTTGCAAACGCTCGCCTGCTCTGTCTCGATGCTCCCCACAAAACAACAAGCCCGTTCTCATGGCAATGTCCTCTGCAAAGAGCACAGGGAAGGGAGCACGGTGACATGCTCTGGAGGGGCCATGCTCCTTCTCCTCCCTCTGCACCCAAAATCCCCCAACACGGCACGGCCGCGGGGCAGGAGCTCCAGCCCGGCCATTGCACTGCTGGAGGAGGCCAGCAGCGTTTCCACATGGATATTTTCTTCCACTGGCTGCAGTTTGGGGCTGCCAAAAGCCAAAACAAGAATGGAAACATCCCATTTTGTTGGCAAAAATTCAAGGCAGGGTTGGAGTTTTTTTCTTTGGTTTCGGCTTTTTCCTTTTTTTTTGTTCTTGTCTTTGGTTACGAACGGAAATTCCCTGCCATGAAATCATGACGAAACCCCAAACCAAAACACAGCTTGGACTGAAATCTTCACCCGATTCCCCGTGGATCCCATGTGGGGCTGGTCCCAGGGCTGGGGATCACCCCCACACAGCCCTGGGACACGGGACCGAGCCCAGACCCCATCGCCAGCCCCAGCCATGTGTGAGGAGAGGGGATGTCGTGCTTTGGGGATCCCTCCAGGGACCCGATGTGACTCGAGCCTTGGAACGTGCCACTTCCCAGCCCTGCTCTACACCACCCTGCCTTGGTGACGGCAGCTGGGAGCCGGCACCAGCCCTGGCAAAGCACAGATTTGTCCACGGGGAAGCTGGTCCCTATGGATGGGGCCAAGCAGGGACAGGGATTGGGGTGCCAGTGGCTCCAAGCATGTCATTACGGCAGTGTTTGCTCCCAGGAAGGTGCTCTGCAAGAGCAGTTGCTGGGAATGGCCTCATCCAGCCCATCCCAGGGAGTCCGGATGTGGCCAAGCCCCGGGGCTCACCCCTGCAGCCTGCCCAGCATTCTCTCCTCCCATCCCCTCTTTTCACCAGATGTTGGGGCTGGAGGATGAAACGGCTCTTCCCACCCCAGTCCCCGCCGCATCTCTCTCCAGCTCCCGTTCCGGAGCCTGGATCCGGCCACGCAGGCTGAATAAGGCTGAGCCTTTGTCCGGCTCCCCCCGCCGCGCTTCCCTTATCTGGCCCAGCCGCCTTGCCAAGAGCAGGCAGAGGATGTCGGCAGCCCCGGGCTGGTGGGGCCCTTCTCCTCCGCCCGCCCCAAAGCCCCCGCGGCCACTGTCACCCCTTGCCAAGCGCTGCCAGCACCTCTCCTCCATCCCTGCCTGCTCCCCAAAACCGGGAGACCCCCCTCATTGCTCAGTGCTGCACCCCAAACCACCCACTGGGCACAGCATCACAGCATCACAGCATCACCCCCTCTGCTCCCCCGGTCTGCTCCTCCCCGGGGGGGTGCGAGCATCCCTGGGGGAATCCGAGCATCGCTTGGGGACTGCAGCCAAGGCAGGGCTGGCTGAGGCAGGGGTCCGGGGGCAGCGTGGAGCCGGGTTATCTGTCTGCAGAGCTCCGTGCGCAGCAATTAACCTCGAGAGAGCAGCCGCGGCTCCTGCCAAGAACCACATTAGGTGTGTGTGGCAGCGTCTAGACATGCGAGAGACCAGAGGCCTTGATCTGGAGGAAGGCGGCTCCATCCCTTCCCCCTCTCCTTGCCCGCCTGCCCCACAGGGACCCCCTCGCTGGGGTCTGGCCAGCATCGAGGACAGAGCACCGGGAGGGATGCGGGACGGGAGCGGGAGGTTGGGCTCAGCCCCGCATCCCTCTCTGTGGGTGTGGTTCCGAACAGCTCCACGCTGGGCTGTTAAACCGGGACTGTCCTGCTTGGCACACGGCACGGCACGGCACGGTATCCTCACGGAGGCAGACCCTCAGGTCCCCGGCCATCGGTGGGAGGAGGAGGAGAAAGGTGGTTGCAAGCACTATCTGAGCCATCTCCCACCAGGAGATGTGACACACATCCCATGGAGCCAGCAGCAAACCCTGTGATGAGCCCTGGAGTAGGGATGGACCTGGGAAGAGACCCAGCTCGCTGCCCGCCCATGCCAACCCTGTCACCTGGGGCAGGTGGGATGGAGCCAGGTGGGCACCGTGGGGGCTGGGCACCCTCTCTGTCAGTGCCCCTCACACCCATGACACCCCCTTGCTCTCACCTCCCGGGTGCAGCCACCCCAGACGGCTGCAGGATGCTGGGGAGAAGAGATTTTCCCGACGTTAATTAATTAAAATAAACAGCAAATTAAATACAGCAAAATTAAAATAGCTCCGGAAATTAATTTTCAACAAAACCCACCTGGAAAGGCTGGATATTTAAAGAATTAATGGAGCCCTCTGAGACCATAAAGAACCGCTGAGCTCCCAGCATCCACCAGCCCCCTCCGAGCCTGCCCAGGGACCCAGAGCTGTGGGGAAGCTGGGATGGGACCCTGGAATGGGACCTTGGGAAGGGACCCGGGATGGCACCCGCACCTCCTGGCAGCTCTTGCCTCGCCGCTGCCTGCGCATGCCTGCTGCTGCCACACCGGGAGGGAAGGATGCTGGAGAAGGATGCAGGGATGCTCCACACCATCCCACAGGGAAGCACCGGCCCCAGCTCTGGCTTGGCTTGGCACAGGGCTCTGCAGGGACACCGAGCTCCTGCCTGCTTTGCCCCGTGCCTGGGGGCAAACGTTGTGGTCCCTGTGTGACCCGCTCGAGCACAAGGATGTCCCCGTCACTCTCCTGGCCAGAACCCACTGCACTGAGGGAAACCTTGACCTCCAAACCCCGTCTGCCTGGGTGCTCCGGGCCCCCCACAGCTCTCCCCACGCATAATCCCCCCGGCCAAGGCGGGATTACTGTGCAAACTGGCTGCACAGCCGGACAAAGCTCCTTACCAGGCACGGCGGGCGGATCGGTGGGCTCCCGAGGGGCCCGGCGGGGCGCGGGCCCGGCTCCGGGCGGGCAGCGGACGGGGCGAGGTGCCGGGGAGCA